>CM046846.1:1901641-1954141 GCA_025618425.1 Heliocidaris tuberculata | reverse complement strand
ATGAAGTGGGATGTTTATATAAATCATCTTTGTGAAAAAGTTGGTTGCATGGTTTCATTTCTCCGTCGTCTAAGAAAATACATTAACAGAAGAAACTTGAAAATTATATACCAAAGTGTAATCCTACCCAATTTAGATTATGCGGATATAATATGGCAGTCTTCCTACGACCAATATATGAATCAATTACAAAAGCTGCAAAATAGAGCAGGAAGAAGTATTCTAAATATAAAACCACAATCACATTTTTCTGTTACTGCAATGCATGAAATACTGCAGTGGGAGACTCTGAAGTCTCGGCAAAAATTCCAGATTAGAGTTATGATGTTTAAAATCCTTAATAGACTAACACCAAATTATTTAACTAAAAACATATTTTACGCCTCAGGACCTTAACATCTACGTCTGTACGTGGCAAGAATCCATCCCTTCCGAAACCCCGAACAAACAACTGTAAACGCACCTTTTTCTACAGGGGTGCTCAGTTATTTAACAGCATTCCCCAATGTATCAAAAATTGCACATCTCTGCTTTCATTTAAACGAGCACTTTTGCAAATGAGGCCTTAATTTTTGTTTTTGTTTTTGTTTTTGTTTTGTTTTAAATATTTTAAATATAGTATTCATAATTTCTTTCTTCATCTCTGCTTTTTTTCTCTCTTTCTCTTACACTTTTTCTTTCTCTTTTTCTTTTAGTATCTGGTCCCCATGGAAGACCAGTTGCACTATTTGCAGCTGAAAATGGGCTATCCAGCCGTCTCTTTCTTGCCTTTCCTTGTTTACAATGTATTTTTCATTCTTCAATCGTTCTTTATTGTGCTGTTAAATTTAATGCCATACTATCGTACAGTTTGGCTTGTGTTGTATATGTATATGAATTTTGTTATTTGCTTTATATTTATGCGATTGTATATTTTTTTTTATATGACGGAAAATAAAACAAACAAACAAACAAACCCTCGCAAGTTTTATAGACTTTAATGGGAGGATTCAAACTGGAGTGGGCGTACGCCACGCCGGCTCCACTGTATATGCTGGATACGCCACTGCACGGTGGATTAGCCTTCGCTTCTTTTAATACTTCTCCCTCTCCCTTTCCCTGCCAGTTCCCTATATATCTTGTCTTTCTCTCTCGCTCTCTCCCCTCTCTCTCTCTCTCTCTTTCTCTCCCTTTCCTCTTCCCTACCCTCTCTCTCTCTCTTTTACAGCTTCTCTTTCTTCTTTCTCATGAAGGCCTAATCAATGGTCAACTATACCAATTCATGATTTTGAGAAAGCAACATCATGAAGATGTACTTGATGTACTGAGGAGCCTAATAGTTGTCTTGCATACATCTATGTGAAGATGATGATGATGACGATGATGATGATGATGGTGTGAAAAACTCATACACTTAAATATCTCAAGTTGTACTGATCATTCTTTAAGTTGGTTACGCTATGGCACGGGATGTGAAATACACGTCTCTGGGTCAGTGGGTGGATAGTGTCTACGTTTGTAATGTTTTAAAATGTCCTTATTATTTCAGGAAAGGGGGTATCTCTTTACAAATTCAACAAGATAAAAATAACTTGCCACTTTCATCCGCAGAATGCTGACTATACCATGTACACTGACAGAAATTTCAATATCCAGACAATTTATTTTTCTCGAAAATTCATTGTTTGGGGCCCCCCCCCCTCCCTACCTTCGGCTATATACGTGAATATCGGAATCGAATTTTCTATTATGACTCAAAATATTTTGCAATGACTCTTACTATTTTCGTCACTGTCTTCTATCTCTGTGATGATGATGATCAGTGGCGGATTGTGTGTGTGTGTGTGGGGGGGGGGGGGGCAATCCCGGCCAGTGCCCCCCCCCTTTTGAAAGCAAACAATTCATTGTGCCCCCTCTTTTCTTGATTGTGCCCCCCCCCCCCCTTTAGAATGGAAAACCTTTTTTTTTTTTTTTTTTGCTTGTCAGAGAATTATGGAGAGAAACTAGACCCCATAACCTCCCCGACTGAGCGACTTTTGAAGGGCTGGCGAGACCAGAAAAATACGGATCTCCTTCCAAGCAGTTCCCCAAAGTTGACAATCCTGCATTTGTGTGCCCCCCCCCCCCTTATACAAAATCTAGATCCGCCCTTGATGATGATGATGATGATGATGGCTTTTTACATAACGCTGGTATCCGATTTTGCTAGGTGCTTAATTGTTCTGCAATGTCTCTTTAAAAAAAAATCAACGTTTTCAGTCAGTGTGTCAGCTTGTACCGATTCTAACAATTCGATTTAGAGTTTAAAATGAATGAAGCATTGTATCATCATATTCTGCATCATGGATTTTTTTATTTTCTACATTCAGCAGTCGACTTTCAGAATCTTGATTATATAGCAATGTGGTGTAAGTGCCTAAAAACAAGCATGATGGAAAGATCTCCATACAAACTACATGCATTTTATATCTTAAGGAGGCTGCTATAATAATGAAAAAGCTACCAAGAATATATCATTATAAGCTAAATCGTCTGAAAACATATCAAAGGAGAATGAAACCTCAATCTTGTATGCACTTTAACAGAAGCAATACAATTTTAGAAGTATATCACTGAAAGTTTGAGGAAAATTGGATAAAGAATAAAAAGGTTAAGAAGATTTTAAAAACTTAAAATCGCTAAATGAAACTGGCAACATACTCATTATGCCAGTGAGATGCTATGACGTTTTTGCGCTCTCTCTTTATAGGTAATAAATAAGAAAATTATCAGATTTCAGCTTTTCAGCTTCAGATTTCCAAGAAAATTGAATTATCAACATTGTGCTTGAAATATATTATGGGAAATAAATTTATGAACACCACTTACAATACATAAATCAAATTTTCTACTATATATTCAAGGAAAGTGGATTTTTACATTATTATTTTGTATAAGGCAACTGGAAAGTATAGCAAATTTACATCACAGCATCTCATTAGCATAATGAGGACATTGCCAATTTCAGATCTCCATTCATTTAGCGATTTTAAGATTTCAAATATTCATAACTGTTTTTTTAGTTGTCCCTTTTTCTTCAACTTTTCACTGATATGCTTCTTTGATTTTTCTGCTTCTATTAAAATGCATTTGGGGTTTCATTCTCCTTGAAGCATATTAAGACTAAAATGCACATATTACATCTTCAGTACAGAGATTACCTTAATCGTAAAACAGCAAAGCATTTCGCAAACAATATCATAAAGTAAATCATCGAATGTGACAAACAAAATGAAAAGCTCTACACGATGAATGGACTATACTCTATACTGCATGATACTAAACGTAAAGAGACATAATTAACGTTATAAATATCACTACCATCACCATTCGCGCATCTAAACAACTCAACATAATATCATAATTGATTGAAAGTTTCGTGATAATAATTTTTGCAGCATGGAATGTCTATTTTTAACATTTACAGCATCTTGATTACAAGTGCACACTAATCTAATAAAATACCGAACAAACAGTCACGCTGGAAGGAACTTAAAACTATATACAATATACATACATGTATTTGTGTATTAATTAGAGACTATATAATGTTTATTAATAAGCATTTTGGAAGGAAGACTACAAAAAATATCACATTAGGTTAGATGTCTATGAATAAGCATTTACAAAATATAAACTAAACAAAAACCACATCACATTCTCGGTAAAGAGATGTTATTAGTTGCAAATATTATTATTATGTAATTTATTAGCAAACATTACAAACAGAATAACAAGCTCTACCTGACTACGTGACTATTTTATTTAGACTAAGCACACACAGACGTTATAATTACACTAAAAATTATTATACTGCATATATATGGTAACAAACTTCTTTTTAAACAGTTATTCATACATCGGATTCTTCGTTGACATAATTGTATCATATCATTTCAGGCCGTGTCGTTCATCACACTACCAACATTTGATCAAATTATATTTACAAAATTTATCCGTTTTAAAATGTTATTATACAAAGTGCTTAGTAATAAAAAAATGTTTTCACTTATACAATCCTGTACATGTGATATAATTCAATTCTCAATCAGTTATTCACTTTCTTTTGAATCTGGTATAGCACATTCTTCTTCTTCTTATTCTTCTTTTGTTGTTGTTTTCTTGTATTTTAATTTATTGTTATTACAGTCATACTTTATCAAAATATGCTTCTCTGAATAAGAAATAAGTACATGAAGTAAGAAGTAAGAAGTAAGAATTAATAAATGAGATTTATTTCATCAATAAATCAATGAATATACATGTATATCTAGAAACATAAACAATATAGATTATGATAAAAATGAAATGAGGCATTGTCCCAAAAGCACAGTTTGATGTAAGTATACCCGGAAAACACATATTTAAATAAATAACAAAACTACAAATAAAAAATGACAAGAAACGAGCACAAGGGGCAAGACTAAAATGATAAGATATGGCTAATTAGGTCCGTTTTCATCAGCCCCGTTTTCATCAGCCCGAGTTTCCAAAATAGCCAGCTAATTTTGATCCGGGGAAACTCACCCGATCAGAGCTAGCTCGAGCTAGTTTGTAATGAAGACGCAAATAGCGGGCTATTTCGTGGGTTTCATCTTGAGCTTACAAACCCAAGTCAACTCAGGTTTTTTGTGAAATAGCGCGCCATTTGGCGAATTAGCCCGCTAATTCCCAGGTGAAGACGCACTCGGGTTTCGACTCGGGTTAATTTATTCATGACACCAATCCTAGAAATTATATTTTCCTCATTATTTCTTGATTTTCTTCTCTCTATCTTTTCCTTTTGTATTTCTTTGTTTTTCCTTCTCCCCTTTTCTCCTTAT
Organism: Heliocidaris tuberculata; assembly: GCA_025618425.1. NCBI lineage: Eukaryota > Metazoa > Echinodermata > Echinoidea > Camarodonta > Echinometridae > Heliocidaris > Heliocidaris tuberculata. Next base: position 1,949,300 of record CM046846.1, on the reverse strand, counting down.
ATAATTCTTTGTTTTTCTCCATTATCTATTCTTCTTTCTATTCTGATGTATTTCTTTGTTCCTCTTTCTATCCACTTCGCTTTATATTTCCTTATATATTTCTTTGTTTTTCTTTCTATTTTATTTTTTTCCTTATGTATTTCTTCGTTTCTTATGGTATTACTTTTTTTCCTTCTTTTTTCTCCTTTTATATTTCTTTGTTTTCCCCATTATCTATTCTTCTTTCTATTCTGATGTATTTCTTTGTTCTTCTTTCTATCCACTTCGCTTTATATTTCCTTATATATTTCTTTGTTTTTCTTTCTATTTTATTTTTTTCCTTATGTATTTCTTCGTTTCTTATGTATTACTTTTTTTTCCTTCTCTCTTTTTTTCTCCTTTTATATTTCTTTGTTTTCCCCATTATCTATTCTTATGTATTTCTTTGTTTTTCCTTCCCTCTTTTTATCTTTTCCTTATGTATTTCTTTGCTCTTTTCTTTCCATTTATCCTATGTAGTTTTAAATATTTTCCATCTTCGAAGTGCGCATGCTCCGTAGCTCGAGTTTATTCCAAGAACGAGTGGGAATCGCTCGACTCGGGTTGATCATGGACTCTAGTATATCCATGGGCTAATGGAGACGGGGTTTTTCAAACTCGGACGTTTTTCTCGAGAAGCGCTGATCGGGCTAGAATCTTGAGCTTGAGCAAACTCGTGCGGATGTAGACGCACCTACTTAGAAAAGACAAGTACATGTATAGGATGAGAATAAAATAGAACATAGAGTAATGACCTGACTAAGAAAAGATTGAGGTATTCATAAATAACTAGGCTGATCTCAAGTGCTCTCGGAGTTGAACAATCTGATTTTCAATATAATTAAAAGAGTTTTAGCGTTGGTTGCTCTCTTAACTCACGAGGTAGATTGTTCCAATACTTTGGTCCTATATGTACTGAATGATGAAAAGGAATGACGCCATATTCATTTCGTGTAATTCTTATAAGAAGTAAAGTGGAAGACCTCGGAGAGGATATCTGAATTAAGGCTGGATAGATTACAAAATTGAACACGCACAAGATCGCTTTGTATTTATATAATACCTCAAAGAAATGGTAATATACTGCCATCAATTTATCCTCATAGGTACATGTATATAATCCGGCTATAATTGGAAAGGAGCATGCATTGACGGATAACTGCACATCATCAAATTGTAAGGCCCATACTTCAGATAGACGCATTATTGCTCTCGAGGTACGTGTGGTTAAATGGACTTACATCCCCTTCAGATATAGAAAATTGTTAATTGCTAAGTAATTTTGCTTTTAATATGATAAGTACATTTACATCATAGTAAGCACCTGGCATATTTCTGAATAGAAAAAAACTCATTTCTGTGAAGTTTTATTTGAGGTGAAATGAGTGGTTCAAATCGAGACAGCCTTTGGTTTTAGTCTTTACGACATAAATCTATAAGAGCTGGACTTTGATTCGAGTCATTATTAAGCATGTTGGTCAGAGGTGGACTTTGGTTTGTGTCATCATTGAGAGGGTCACTCAGAAATGGGCTTTGAGGGCCTTGATTTAGGTCATCATTGAATGGTGCCGTCACAGTTGAGCCTTGAATCGAGTCATCATAGAATGATTCAGTAATGATTGAGATTTGATCTGAGATTTGATTAGGGGCATCATCTAGTGGTTCAGTTAGAGGGCTTTCAGGATTGGTGAGTGGGACAGTCAGAGTGGGGCTACAGGAGCTTTGGTTTGAGCCGTTATTGTGTGAGTCAAAGAGAGGTAGGCGTCGACGCGAGTCATCACTGAGCAGGTCAATGAAAGATGGGTTTTGGGGGCGTTGATTTGAGTTAGGGAATGTGTTGGTCAAAATTGAATCCTGATTTGAGTCATCAATTAGCAGGTCAGTCCGGAATATATTTTGACTTGAGCCATAACTGAGTAGGTCAGCGAAATATGGCCTTTGACTTGAGTTATGATTGAGTGGATTAGTCAGTGGTTGGTTTCTATTCAAGCTATCATTGGAGGCACCAACAAGAGGTGGGTTTTCATCGCTGGATGGATGCTGCTTTGAGTCATTTTGGAGTGGATCATTCAAAGCTAAGCTTTGATTTGAGTCATCAATTGGCGGGATAGTTATAGCCGAGTGTTGATTTAAGGCTTCATGGAGACGGTCGGTCAGAGTAGGACTTTGATTAGAATCATTATTGAGTGGGTCTGACAGAGATAGGTTTTGAGTGGTTCTGTGTGAGTTACTACTGGGTATTACAGGCAAAATTGGGCCTTGGCTTGAGTCATGATTGAGGAAGTCAGTCAGGGGTAGGGTCTGACTTAAGTTACTATCGAGTAAATCGGTCAAACTTGGGCTTTGAATTGAATCAGGATTGAAGGGCATAGTCATGATTTGGATTTGATTGCAGCCATCAATGAGTGGGAGAGTAACAGGTGGGCTTTCTTCGTCGGAGGAATTAGCCATTTGGGGGCATTGCTTCGAGTGATCATGGAGTGGATCGTTCATAGATGAGCTTTGGTTTGAGTTCTGACTCAAGACTTCACTTAGATGGTCGGTCAGACTAGCTCGACTTTGATTTTGGTCACTCCTGAATAGGTCGGACAGAGGTGGACTTTGAGTGCTTTGAAATGAGTCATTAGAGAGTGAGTTAGTCAGACTTGGGGCACGATTTGAGTCATCAGGCTGAAAATTTGCAGAGTTAATAGATTCAGCCTCTACTTTAGCAATATAATTCATATCTGAGCATCGTTGCTCTTCATTGTCTGATCGGTCACTGACTGGCAAGTCCTCTTCCGCAGAAGAAATTGCAGAGTCACTGGATTCTCTTCCTGAACTTATGGTGCATGGAGGTGAGAACTCCGATTCCAGGCCTGATGAGGAACTGGATTGTGAGTCACTCCAACTATCAGAGTATCTACATTCTTCTTTGAATGCGTCGAAACTATAAAAGAAAAATACCGAAGAGATAGAGACCGACTATAAATATAAATAATGTTAATGAATCTGGGCCCTCTTACATAAAAAGTTGCGTTTAATCGCAACTCAAAAAATTAAACGCAAGTCCCAAATACGCGTTCCTGATTGGCTGAAAATCAAGTTGCGTTTAATTTTTTGAGTTGCGATTAAACGCAACTTTTTATGCAAGAGGGCCCAGGATTTATAAAGCATTTAATACGAAATAACGTCAATAATGAAAGCGCTTCCTAGTAAGGGCAATGTTTATGAGAATACATCGAGATAAGAAGACTTTACCAATACTAAAGATGTGAAAAGTCAGTGTTCGCTGACTAGATGAAAAATGTGTGCATATATACATTCATGCTGGGTACTATAACTGGAAAGAAAGATGGTTATTAAGATCATGATAGCAGAATAGACGGAAATAAATTCTGTCGAAGGGTAGAGAATAGGGTTACACACACACACACACGCACACGCCCACACACACACACTTTTTGTTTTTCACACACGCACACACACACACACACACCCACACACACACCCATATATATATACAATATGAGTCAATAAATAGGAAACCCAAATTCAACCCTAAATGTCGTTGCAATCAGTACACTTTGATTTAATCAAAGATACTATTATTGTAGCCTATATCATGTTTCCTTTAATTTGAGCCCTTGATCAATAAAATCTTACCGTGGACAGCTGAGCAGTAACATTTTTTCCTGATGCATGTCAAATTTACCTCTGTCCAAGTTTTGAATGAAATGAACAGTCAACCCAAGGTTGGCTGAATTTATTACTAGGTAAAGAACAGCAGAGTATTTTATTTATATGGTAACCAATTCAGCTGTTAAGAAATAGGTCCTACATCCATTTTCAAATGAATAGATAGGAATAATACCTTGTCTCATTTTATTTCAGACTTACTCTGAGTCCCATCTCACGGAACCACCATCAGAATGAAGAGATCCCGGAAGGGAGAGTTCCGAATCATCGCTACTCGCATCTTCAGAAGTCTCTGCTTCACACTGAACAGGCACAATTTCATCTTCATCTTCGCAACTACGTCGAATATTGGCACACAAAAACAATGTTCAATGTTAAGATTTCATTCAGTGCATTGGATAGACCATTAATTTCTGAAGAAGATAATTGTTTCAACTGCGTGTCGAGTACATGTTCTGACGATACAAAATTAGTAATTCTTTCTTCCAATTGAATAAAAAGATCAATATTTGAAAAAGCAATGCAACATGCAGAGGATTACCTGAAGTAGAGTTCTGGTCAAGGGATTACATTGTGAAAGAAACTGTCTTGAAGAGATTGGGAAAGGTCGATTACGCAGCACATAAGAATTGGTGTATACTAAATGGTTTTTGATTCATCAAAATGATTTTTTTTTAAATAGCTTAATCTTGCAGAAAGTCACATGCACTGCACATAGAACTGTGTACATAGGACTACACACACATTTGGCATGAAAGTTTGGTTTCAACTTCCAAACATTTTAGCTGTTTCTCATCATATTTCGAATATGAAGGCATTCGAAGATCAATCATTTTCAGGAGATATATGTTCTATGATATTCGTCCAAACTAACATAACAAAGAAAGAATGACAAAACTCACAAATTATTTTTCACCTTTACCAGAACTCAACCTTCTCTTTAAAATGCTCTTATATGATTTTCGATAACAAAATAAAGGTAGTTCGCTACTTCGGCAAGAAGGGCTACTTGCCCATAATTATTTATATGTACATGTATGTGCATGTGCAGTAGTAGTAGTAGAAGTAGTAGTAGTAGTAGTAGTAGTAGTAGTTATAGAAGTAGTATAGTAATAGTATTGCAGTAGTAGTAATAGTATTACTAGTACTAGTAGTAGCATAGTATAGTATTGAAAGTAGTAGTAATAGCAGAAGTACTAGTAGTAGTAGTAGTAGTAGTAGTAGTAGTAGTAATGTAATAGTATTGATGACAGTAGTAGTAGTAGTAGCATAGTAATAGTATTGATAGTAGTAGTAGTAGTAGTAGTAGCATAGTAATAGTATTGATAGTAGTAGTAGTAGTAGTAGTAGTAGCATAGTAATAGTATTGATAGTAGTAGTAGTTGTATTAGTCAATTCAATTTAAAGACATTTATTTCCAACTTTTCAATATATAAAGTAATAAATGAGCAAAATAATGTACATATATTTTGAACAAAAAATATGACAAAATATACCACTAATGTGATACATACATAGTTGGAGGACACACCTCTAAAAGCAAAAGCTTGGAGCGAGGGTGCCCTTAGTACATAATACATTATTACATAATAAATATATAAAAAGAAAATAGCTACATACAAAAAAGAAAGAGACCACTGAGCTTGATTGGAGGGGAAAAAAGGGGAGGAGAAAAGAAAAGAAAAAGAAGGGGAAAGAGGAAAAAGAGGGAGAGAATGGAGGTGCAACATGAGCAAAAGTGTGGTAGTATTAGTAGTAGTAGTAGTAGTAGTAGTAATACTAGTAGTAATAGTGGTAGTAGTAGAAGTAGTAGTAATAGTAATGATAGCACTATAGAGGTAGTAGTAGTAGTAGTAGTAGTAGTAGTAGAAGTAGTATAGTAATAGTATTGCAGTAGTAGTAATAGTATTAGTAGTACTAGTACTAGTAGTAGCATAGTATAGTATTGAAAGTAGTAGTAATAGAAGTACTAGTAGTAGTAGTAGTAGTAATAGTAGTAGCATAGTAATAGTATTGATAGTAGTAGTAGTTGTATTACTAGTAGCAAAAGTATGGTATTATTGTTATTAGTAGTAGTAGTAGTCGTAGTAATAGTAATGATAGCACTATAGAAGTAGTAGTAGTAGTAGTAGTAGTAGTAGTAGTAGTAGTAGTAGCAGTTGTAGTAGTAGCAGCAAAAGAAAAGTAGTAGTGGTAGTAATAGTGGTAGTAATAGTAGCAGTAGTAGTAGTAGTAGTAGTAGTAGTAGTAGTAGTTGTAGTAATAGTAGTAATAGTAGTACATGTAGTTGTAGTCTATCTTCCTTTCACTGCGCCATGAGCATCTACCTATGATGGATACCGGCGCATTACAAGTGTTCATAATATTATTATTGTTATTATTACTAATACTTGTAGTTGTTGTTGTAGTACAGTAGTGGGAGGAGGAGGAGGTGGAGAAGAAGTAGGAAAAAGGGGAAAGGGAGGAGGAAGAGGAGGAGGAGAAGAAAGGGAGGAGGAGGAGGAGGAGGAGGAGAAAGGGGAGGAGAAGTAGAAGGAATAATAACAGGAGAAAGGAAGAGGCGGAGCCATAGTAGGCATACATACCTGACCTGAATGGTTACTCTCAGCCTTTCTGTAGAAAACTCAAGATCACCTTCATTCCTTCAGAATTTATGAAGTAAAAGAAGAACAAGAGGTGAGTTGATGTATTATGCTGATACGATTTCCAATATTTTCTAATTATTTCATTTGCTACATTCAGTCATCATAGCAAATGATAATATTTAGTGATATTGCTATCATCTAGAACATGATTCAATTTGATACAAAATCCTCTGACTTCTTCAGATTGGAAATGGTTCCTTTTTATACAAATCTAATATGATAATGCGCGTATCCAGACAACTACCCCCCTGGACAACTATCCCCATGACAACTACCCCAGAATCCGGGGGTAGTTGTCCTGGTGAGGTAATTGTCCAGGGGGGTATTTGTCCTGGGGTGGGGGCTAAAATTTTGTTCTGGGGGGGGGGGGGGGGGTATCGGGGTAATCGTCATTTTTATGGGGGGGGTAATTTTTCCTTGAGGGTAATTGTCTGGGGGTAATAATTGTCCGGGAGGTAATTGTCCTGGGGGTAATTGTCCAAGGGGGTAGTTGACCAGGGGGTAGTTGTCCGGGGGGAATTGTCCGGGGGGTAGTTGTCCGGGGGGTAGTTTTCCAGGGGGTAGTTGTCCGGGGTAGTTTTCCGGGGGTAGTTGTCCTAGATTCGATAATGCGTAATGTGTATTCATAGGTCACAGTGTGGTTTTAAAGTTACAGTTTATTTTTCTGACGACATATAAGCTGTAGCTTATAAAGGCTTAAAGGCCAATTCCACACTAATATCAAGTTGATATGAATAAAAAGAGTAAAATTACACAAGCATAACAGTGAAAATTTCACTGAAATCGGATGTGAAATAAGAAAATTACGGCATTTCAAAGTTTTGCATTATTCCATGAAAGAGTGATATGCATAACATGGGCGGTATGCAAATGAGTGAACCGATGATGTCACACACTCACTCTTCCTTATGTATTTTATTATATGAAATTCCAAATATTTCAATTTTTATGGATGTGATAGTAAAGAATCTCTCCCTTGTATCAAAATAAGTTATAATAAAATGTTGATTTTACATGTTCCATAAGGAGTCAAACCATGTTTTATATTATTGAAGCAAAAAATTGAAATATATATTTTATATAATAAAATACATAAGAAAAAGTGAGTGTGTGACATCATCGGTTCACTCATTTGCATACCGCCCATGTTATGCATATCACTGTTTCAAGAAATAATGCAAAACTTCAAAATGCCGTAACTTTCTTATTTTACATCCAATTTCAGTGAAATTTTCACTCTTATGTTTGTTTAATTTTACTCTATTTATTCAAATCAAGTTGATATTAGTGTGGACTTGGCCTTTAATATGAGTTAAGAGTTATTACTAAATACTGCTTATAATTTTAAACATAAATGTATTCACCTTTCTGCATCAAAAATCTCTCGATCCAAGTGGCATCGGTCAAGATCCTCTGTAAAAGATGAAATATTTCCTTCAGTGTTATTGCATGAAATGAAAATAGCCTACTATTGCAGTAAAGTATGCACATGATTGGAGGGAATGTGTAATGTACATTTTCCCGACACTGCTTCTTGTTTATACAGCACCGATAGTGTAGGAATATATACAGTATGAAAGGTTTCAGATTTCCGTATTGATCCCGAGTAAATAACATTAAAGAAAAATATTGGCAATTAGAGTATAATGATTTATATCGGTTGGCTGAATATAGTCCCAATATTCAGATGACAATCAGAAGCTGGAAGAAAAACTGGATGAGGCACATTCAATTTTGAGGGCGACAACATGCTTAGTTGGATGGCAAATGGTTATCAGGTTATCGAAAATGATAAACATACCAAGAGGTACACCTAGAACTTGGATGGTGTCTGACCTGGAAGGTGACGAAGGATATTGATCATGAAGAGAAGCAAAGAAGAAGAAGAAGAAGAAGAAGAAGAAGAAGAAGAAGAAGAAGAAGAAGAAGAAGAAGAAGAAGAAGAAGAAGAAGAAGAAGAAGAAGAAGAAGAAGAAGAAAAGGAAGAAGAAGAAAAGGAAGAAGAAGAAGAAGAAGAAGAAGAAGAAGAAGAAGAAGAAGAAGAAGTAGTAGTAGTAGAAGAAGAAGAAGAAGTAGAAGAAGAAGAAGAAGAAGAAGAAGAAGAAGAAGGAAAGGAAGAAGAAGAAGAAGAAAAAAAAAGGTTCAAGACAAATGAGATTTGCAAAAGGACGAACCATGTACATGATGTAGCTCTGCATCAAGGTCTCGTCGCTGTGCTGAACTCCTGTGCCGCGTGTAGAGGATGATGGAGATCACCACGATGGTAAGGAGGACTATTATCACTATGGTTATCGAAAATCCGATACACATGGACACCCAATCATTAAGTTCTGGTGAGTCTGAAACCAACAGAAACCACATTCTATTATCACCCGTTGTTCATAAAACGATAAGATCCATAATTTTTGGCTTGGAAAATCTATTCGACATCTCAATGCATTTCCTATTTTCAGGGATTTAATGACGTGTGGTTGTACTGGTCGAGAGGTTTAATCACTTGGCTGGGACAGTAGAGTACGTGGGTTTGAGGCCCGGCACGGCACCTATTAGTTCTTAAGCAAGGCATTTTATCTGCATTGCTTCTCTCCACCCAGGTGGAACATCATTGTGGCTGGATTAGCATGTATTCGCCTTTAAAATGGCGACTCTTAGAAGAGGTGTTGCGGTCTAGTGGATAAGTCACCAGACTGCAGATCACAAGGTATGGGGTTCGAATCCATACCACAGCACTGACGTCATTTGGCAAGACATTAATCTTCATTTGCCATACTCGACCCAGGTGTAGTAAATTGGTACCGGTATGAATTAATTCCTTGAAGCTTCAGTGCCTTCATTAGGGCAGCTGGGCTGAGCCGGGGTATAATTCAAAGATCTTTAAAAGTGAGACATTGCTAAAATATGCGCTACACAAGAACTTTTATTTTTTATTATCATTATTATTATCATTATTATTATTATTATTATTATTATTATTATTATTGTTATTATTATCATCAGTATTATCATTATCATTTTTTTATTATGATTATTATTATTATCATTATTGTTATTGTTATTATTATTGTTGTTGTTGTTGTTGCAGTTATCATTATTATTATTACTTATTACTTTGATGACATGATCACCTTGTACAACATAATATTTTCATTGTGAGAGGCCAGAGGCAAGCACTATTCAAATTTTGTTAAACTCTACCTGGGGCGCGGTGGGGGGGGGGGGGGGGGGGGGGGGGGGGTGTAGAAGGCGCACAATCCTGATTTTATGTAGACGGTGTATTTACATAATGAATGTACATGTACATGTATTATACTCCTGGCCAAAGCACATTATTTCTATCATGTCTATACTGTGGTGGAGATAGTAAATAATACACTTATGCCGCGTCAACTTAGACAGACACATGACTTTCAGACTTTCTGTCTTAAATGGAGTTGTACAGAAAGTCATCTGTCTTAGATTATTGTTAGGACTGGAAATACTCAGAAAAAAATTAGATAACAATCTTACAATAGCATCTGAAAATACCTACGTAGGTAGCTACAGCAAATTTTTTTGATGGTAGCTATTTTTTACATGTTTTTAAAAAGAGCTACCGCCACTTTTTTTTTTTTTTTTTTTACCCTGGTTAGGAGAAAATGCTGTTTTTAAACCTTGCACTGAGGTGAGAAAATGAGTAAATATTACATGTATAATAATAGGCAAGAGCATCTTTAGCATGCATGTATCTTCGGAACAGAGTAAATATTTGCTTTATACTACATGGCATGTCTTAGGTTAACACAGACATTTATTTGAAGGACTGATTAAGTCAATTCGATGAGTAATTTTGTATGTAGTATGATGATTGACGTGATTTGCAGAGGCGTATAGGCCTACTGTGTTTATACGACGGGTTACATTATTCTGCAACCACAATAAAATCTATTATCAACACACATGTAATACAAAATTCATTTACAAGTGAAGTTTACTGCCAAAGTATCAGAATATTAAGAAAAAAAGTATACCAAAACATACGATTTATTTGACCTTAACCTACCTGAACCCATTATCTAGGAGTAGCTCATAGCTCGATCACTGTGTGTGGAATAAAATCATACAGGTGCATATTAGATCAAATTATGATAACTGCAGTATGATTTATTTCCTAATAGTCCATTTGACACTCCTGTAGTCAATGTAGTCAATAGCGAACCTAGAAAAGTTGCGTACACTGAAGTTTATTTGTTGATTTGTCATCTCATGTGGTCCCAAAACAATTTCAGCTTTGTTGCCCAAAGGGCAACCTTGAGCAATTTTCATAATTTGCATAAATCAAAAACGGCGCCTGGTAGCCACATTGAAACCCAACTTTTGAACTACATGTCACATACTAGAGTATGATGGGGGTTTCGAGAGACGTTGAATTTATTTTTAACGCAATTTCTGCAGTTTAAGGTCACGTTTAGGTCATAAAGGTCAAATAAAGGTCAAATATGTTACATGTGTACATGTCTGTGCATACGTTAGATTTTTTAAACTGTTGTAGATGTCTAATGTTTAAATGAAGAGGTTAATCTTTGAGATCATTGTCAGAAGGGTTCAATTCAAGGTCAATGCTGAACTTGATATTATGGATAGTACTTTGTTTAGATATGATTTGTCTTTGACGGGTTGGTGCCGAATGCCTTTATGATGTTATGTTTTCAGTCGAGTTCAAAAACTCAAGGTCAGGTCAAAGTTACCCCTGGATCACAAAGGTCAAATTCAAATTGTTGGAGAAAAACTAGAAATGAAAATGATGAATATATATAATGATTGTCAGTTCAAGATGAATTTATGTAATGATTGTATACATGGTAATGAAAAAAATAAATAAAGAACAGATTATTCAAGCAAGATATAAACTAAGAAAAATACTTGGCTCATGTTAAAAATGACAAACTACACAAAAATATATTAGTCGACATAGAATTAGCTCACACAACCTACCAATAGAAACCGGAAGACATAGCTAGGCTCTCTGGAAAAAATCCCCTCTCATCTACGAATTTGTAATGAATGTAATATGGGGAAAGTTGGAGATGAATTTCACATTATAATGGCATGTACGAGATTTAGTAGTGAAAGAAATGGTAATAAGGAAAACATTTTTGTAAAAGTCATGAAACTGGACAATGAAAATGCAATCGATTGCTCTGTAAGATATTTCAAATCCATCATAAATACCCGTGGTGAATTTTGATTCCCTGATTATATTGTTTTGACCCAATCATTTTTTATATCAATATATTATTCCAATTTGATATACTGTATATACTATATACTACATACTATATACTATATGCTATGATTTGTCTCATGTTAGTCCTATTATGATTTTCTGTTGCATTGTTCATATGAATATGATATCCAGAATGTTATAGAATTTGTCACATGTTGAATATGAGTAGTGATGTACAAGAAAAATTATGTAACAGCTTCAGAATCTCAGTAACGGGCGCTCTTGGCTCCAACAAAGATCTTTACCGACAAGCCAAATGATACATTATTGTCCAAGTGCATCATCAATAGCCCAGCAAGACTTCACAGATGTCCGTGCTATGCATAGGTGATATAGACATCCTGAACTGTAGCATCTCGAGTCATACAACCTAATACATGTATATTTTTAATAAATCAACATTCAGTGGTTTGCAGTATACCAAAACGTAAAGATACTAAACTGAGATGATTTGTAGCGGCATAATTCTAAATGCATATTCTCTGAGTCCTGAAAATGAACTGAAAATGACAGATATTTTTAGTTTGACCTTTGTGACCAAGGGGTGAGATTGAACATTGACCTGACCTTCAGTTCGTGAACTCGTCTTAAATTGAAAACAGAACATCATCAAGGCATTCGGCACCACATACCCGTCAGACAAATCACATCTAAACAAATTATTATCCATTATATTAAGTTCAACTTTGACCTTGTATTAACCCCTTCTAACAATGAATAAATGGTCTCAGAGATTAGTTCTACACACCCAAAACCCCTTCATTTAAACATTAGACATCTATAACAGTTTAAAAATCTAACGTATGCATGCACGGTCATGTAAACAGGTAACAAATTTGACCTTTATTTGACCTCAATGACCTAAACGTGACCTTAATTAAACTGCAACAATTGCGTTAGAAATGAATTCTACGACCCTCGAAGTCGAAACCCCTATAAACATGCATCATACACTAGTATGTGACATGTTGTTCAACAGTTGGGTTTCAATATGGCTACCAGGTGCCATTTGGATTTATGCAAATTATGAAAATTGCTCAGGGTTGCCCTTTGGGCAACAAAGCTGAAATTGTTCTAGGACCACATAAGATCACAAATCAACAAAAATACGTCAGTGTACGCAACTTTTCTAGGTTCATGAAATGTCAAGCCGACTATAAGAGCAAAGTAGGCCATATGTTTTAGTACTGATCAAAATTATGTTAACGACAATTTTACCTTTGAAAAAAAAAAAAATCATGTGATCAAATTAACTGTTAGTTTTCAGGCCAGGCACACTAATTGGTATTTAAGTTCAAATATCTATTTTATGCATATATTTTGTGTGTGTGCTAATATTATTGTTTTGCATTTTTTGCTTTGAACATGCATACTGTAGTCCACATCACTTATTTAAAAAAAAAAAAAAAAAATTCTTTTCTTTTAATCAGATCCCAGGATCAGATTCAGCTTGTCAGAAAGACTGGAAAGTGGTGCATGGAATTTTTCTTCCCGGGAGCAAGATTTCGTGAATGACCGGCCCAACAAGACTTCCTCAGTGGGGAACTCTGCCCTGCCCCCCCCCCCCCTCCAAAAAGAAAAGAAAAGAAGAAATTGATAAAAACAAGAAATCCCCACATGAGCATTTTCCCTGGAATATGAAACTGCCGGGCTTAATTAACATTATACCGAAATCCATGATAATAGTCATAATACCACAATGATAATACCATGTAACAATAATAACATTGTACATGTATCTAAAACATGTTTGGGCTGAATACTGTACGTCACTTCAAACTCAAACGACATATAGCAGACATGTTTTACGTTGGTAGTAACACGGAGACAGACAATCTGCACAATCTATACAATGTCAATAAAATGTGATTCTACTCACCGCCAGGATAAAATATTTACAGAAACCTGATCGGATGCCGGCATTAAATTCATTCATTCAAGAAAGCAGAACGGTCCGCCATTGTAGGCCAAGGCCAGGGGATTCCCCGAAAAGGTCACAGTCAAGCGCACAGTGGCAATGCGAAAGTATTTATACCAGGGGCGGCGGAGCGTGCGTGTGTGTGTGTGTGTATGAGTATTTGGGTTTTTACAGACGTGTATCAATCAGATATGATTATTTACGTCTGGGGAGCGTATTTCAAAGTAAGTGGCATCAGCAAAAAGGGGCACTTTTGGGGGAAGGGGGATACCTACAAATTAAGGTGAACATAAAGCGAAAAAGGGACAACTTTGTGACACTGATATTACCCTACAGTCTAATTAATATCATTATTATCAAGCATCACCTTCTTCCTATTTATTGTGGTTCTGGACACTACTTCAGCTTCCCCATTTAGCAATTTTGTGTAATGGTCTAACGATTCATGTGGGAGCAAGCGAAGCGAGAGAGCAAAAATTTCGGACTTTTTTTTCTAATGCTGAAGTACTTAAGTTGTGCATTATTTACAGCCTATAATGAAAATGACAAATTTGTTTTGGGAGAATGTCGAATATGATCTTTTAATCTAACCCTGTCGTTTTCTTTAGGATTACACAGATATAATACATACCTTATGCGATCTGCAATCATCTGCTTGATTTCATTATGATACTGTAAGTGCGAGCGAGTTATGGGGACATTTTCAGAAATACTGCCCTTAACTTGGTGTAAATTATGGGCAGATTCGAGCGAGCGGAATGAGAAATCCTTTGCTGGGGGAGGGGGGGGGGGTGGGCATTGTGCCCCTCTTGCCTCCAGCTCCGCTGCCTTTTATTGTAGTTGTAGTAATACGAGTACCTGTTACTACATGAAGCACCACCGATTCTTTGAAGGTAGATACGGCTCTTTTTGTTTAAAAAACCCCAACAAAACAGTTTGAAACTTATGAGAAGAAGAAAGGGCACATAATAGATAGTAAAAGGGGCATTTATCAGAAGTAAAGATGGTGCACTTATCAGAAGTAAAGAAGAGGAAAATGAGCACTTATTAGAAGGGAAAAGGGGCACCTATCAAAAAAATAAAGGCACTTATCAAAGGAGAAATAGGTACTTATTCGAGAGATAAGGTGGCAATTATCTGATTTGAAAAGGGGCACTTTTTTCATAAGGAGAAAAAGGGGCATTTATCAGAAGGGGAAAGGGCACTTATTAGAAATGAAAAGGGGCACTTTTAGTAGTAAAAAGGGCACTTATCAGAGAGAAAGGGGCATTTTTTTAAAATAAAAAACCGCCCCTGACTTATACCCATGTCACACTAACGAAACTGAAACCAAGCAGTATGGCACGCCATTAGGGAATTAAATATAATTGTTCAACATCAATACAAAATATATTTCACTTTAACAAATATATATTTATCTTTTACAAAACCATTTCACTCCAGTCATTATATATTTCACTCTAAACAAATATATTTCACTTTTCACAAAATTTCCTTTCACTTTTTCACAAATATTCATGTCACGTTTTCACAGAAATCCTTTTCACTTTTAACAAAAATTCATTTCACATTTTACAAAATTACATTTCATTTTTAACAAAATTTCATTTCACTTTTTCACAAAAATCCTTTTCACTTTTAACAAAATTTCATTTCACTTTTCCCAAAAATACATTTCACTTTTCACAAATTTTCATTTCACTTTTTCACAAAAATCCTTTTCACTTTTAACAAAATTTCATTTCACTTTTCCCAAAAATACATTTCACTTTTCACAAATTTTCATTTCACTTTTCGCAAAAATTCATTTCGCTTTTCACAAAAAAAATCATTTCACTTTTCACAAAAAATCATTTCACTTTCAAGAGGAAATAAATTCCACTTTAAAAGAAAAATGCACTCCATTTATAGGCCTATTGTCTCGAAACAACTTTGCTTGTCATGCATCTAGACCCCGATCTGGACCTGCGTGTACATTCCTCTCGTATAATATACATGTGCGTACTGTGCGTAGAAATCATTCCTCTTTCACCGAAACCATTTCACTGTGATAAAAACCATTTCACTCTGAAAAAAAATACGTTCCTCTTTTTTCTCGGCCTAAAGGTGGCGCTATAGCCAGCTAGCTCGAGCTACCACACGTGCCCGGGGCAGCGCGATCGAATCCCATCCAGTTTCCGAACGCGACGTCGACGTTACTCCCCATCCTCAGGGGTGTCGCTAGAACATTTTGAATGGGGGGGGGGGGGATGACACCCAAATTTGCCGACAAAAATGCTGCACCTTTAATAATCTCTCCCCCCCCCCCCACACACAAATAACAATAAAAGAAAATCGCAGATGTAGACAGGGGGTCGCTAGGGAGGGGGTGGGGGAGGGGTGTGGGGGTGTTACACCCCCACTCAAAGTTTCTGTCGGCAAATGCGCCGCCTCTGTCGGCAAAAAAAAAAAAAAAAAAAAAGGAGGGGAAAAAAGGGAAAGGGAAGAGGAAAGATAAAAGGAAAAGGAGAAAAGAGAAAGGAGAAAAAAAAGATAAGAAAAAAGAAAAGGGAAAGGAAAGGAAAAAAAAAGAAGGAAAAGAAGAGGGAAGGAAAGAAAAAGAAGGGAAAAAATGGTATTATTTTTGCTCGCTCGCAAGAACACTGGAATTTTAATACTTTAATATTAAAGGCGTCCCCCTTCAGCAATGGGCTGCAGCCCCCCCCCCCCCCCCCCCCCCTTTCCTCGAAGATTTTCAAAAGTTCCGATATTCATATTCGGGCAGCGAGGTGCTTGAATATCCAATTTTTGCGAAGCATTGCAAGGTTCCCAGATAATAATATTATGTAACTTGTGTATGCCCAGGCGTAGCCAGGATTTTTCAATGGGGGGGGGGGGGGGTGAAGGATCCAACCGCGTAGCCAGGATTTCATTCTGGAGGGGCGGTTGTGAGCAAAAGCTCTTATTTTTTATAGCAAATTTGAGAGAAAGATAATGGCTCGTAGCAAACAATTTTTTATAGTTCGACGCCCGGACTGGTTTTCAATTTGTTGGACGCAACATTGCACTGTATGCATCAGGGATGGGTGCAGGGAGGGTAGTTATTTCCCCCTTCCCGGGGGGAAAACTTTGGCGTTCTAGCAAATTTTGAGAGAAAAATAACGGCTTGTAGCGCCTTTTTAGACTTTTTTCTCTCACTTCAACCGCTTTTTCGCTCTCGTTTTATTTTTCAGTGGGCCCCCTGGCTAGGCCTATGTGTGTATGTAACTTCTGTGCATTTTCACGACGATATTTTTTTTTAAATTTTGCTCGCTCGCTCGCAAACATTTAGAAATTGAACAGTTGATATTCGGGCAAAAGGCTTCCCTACGGCAATGGGATCTTTCTCTCAAATTTGCTAAATCGTCAAAGCTTTCGCGCTTCGCGCGGGAGGGGGAAACCTCCCCCTACCTCCCTGCACCCACCCCTCATCACCAATTTCGCACGCTTCGCGTGCTCACAACAGCCCCCTAAAATGAAATCCTGGCTACGCGGTTGGATCCTTCACGTCTGCCCCCCCCCCCTCCTCCCCATTGAAAAATCCTGGCTACGCCTGTGAATACACAAGTTACATGATATTAGTTTCAGTTTCAGTTTAAACACATTTATTTCCAACTTTTCAATATACAAAGTAATAAATGAGCAAAAATAATGTAGATGTATTTTTAACAAAAAATATGACAAAATATATATTAATGTGGTACATACATAGTTGGAGGACACACCTCTAAAAGCAAAAGCTTGGGGAACCTTGCGATGCTTCACAAATATTGGATATTTCAGCACCTTGCTGCCCGAATATGAATATCAGAACTTTTGAAAATCATCGGGGGAAGGGGGGGGGGGGGGGGCTGCCCCATTGCCGAAGGGGGACGCTTTTTGCCCGAATATTAAAATTACAGTGTTCTTGCGGGCGAGCAAAATTTTGTTCAACTTTTCGTAGTGAAAACGTACAGAAGTTACAAACAAAAGTTACATATTATTATCTGGGAACCTTGCTTCACAAATATTTGGATATGAATATCGGAACTTTGAAAATCCGCGGGGGGGGGGGGGGGGGGGCTGCAGCCCACTGCTGAAGGGGATGCCTTTAATATTAAAGTATTAAAATTTCAGTGAAGGTGCGAGCGACCAAAAAATAATGTCATTTTTTTCTTCTTTTTCTTTCCTTTCCTTTTCTTTTCCTTCTTATTTCCCTCTTTTTTGTTTTTTTTCTTTTCTTTCCCTTTTCTTTTTTTTTCTTCTCCTTTCTCTTTTCTTCTTTTCCTTTTATCTTTCCTCTTCCCTTTCCCTTTTCCCCCTCCTTTTTTGCCGACAGAGGTGGCGCATTTGCCCCCCAAAAATTTTTGAGTGGGGGTGTGACATTTTTTTTTTTCAGAGTGAAATGGTTTAGGTGAAAGAGGAATGATTTCTACGCACACTACGCACATGTATATTATACGAGAGGAATGTACACGCAGGTCCAGATCGGGGTCTAGATGCATGACAACAAAGTTGTTTCGAGACAATAGGCCTATAAATGGAATGCATTTTTCTTTTAAAGTGGAATTTATTTCCTCTTGAAAGTGAAATGAATTTTTGCGAAAAGTGAAATGAATTTTTTATGAAAAGTGAAATGAAAATTTGTGAAAAGTGAAATGTATTTTTGTTAAAAGTGAAATGAAATTTTGTTAAAAGTGAAAAGGATTTTTGTGAAAAAGTGAAATGAAAATTTGTGAAAAGTGAAATGTATTTTTGGGAAAAGTGAAATGAAATTTTGTTAAAAGTGAAAAGCATTTTTGTGAAAAAGTGAAATGAAATTTTGTCAAAAGTGAAATGTAATTTTGTAAAATGTGAAGTGAATTTTTGTTAAAAGTGAAAAGGATTTTTGTGAAAACGTGACATGAATATTTGTGAAAAAGTGAAATGAAATTTTGTGAAAAGTGAAATATATTTGTTTAGAGTGAAATATATAATGACTGGAGTGAAATGGTTTTGTAAAAGATAAATATATATTTGTTAAAGTGAAATATATTTTGTATTGATGTTGAACAATTATATTTAATTCCCTAATGGCGTGCCATAAAAGCAGAGACAACAAAAAAAAAAAAAAAAAAAAAAATCCCATTACCTCAATGGCCAAGAAACGGTCGGTGATGTGGAATCGGTTTGACCGTGTTACTGAGGTAGAACTCTGTTTGTTTGCTGTAGCGGAACTCCGGGTGTGAAAGGACCCATACCAAGCAAATACATGTTGACTTTTGTTGATTTATAATACCCTGATCATCATTTATGTGGCCAAAAAATATCTACATATATGTCATATAGTTTATAATAGTTTTCAGATTTTTTTTCTTCATATATTACCGGGATCCGCCCACAAAAAAGCTGCAAAACCAACGTTCCCCTAGACATCACTTATCAATCACCATCCAGAAAATATTCACATTTCAATAGATATTGCTATGTCGGTTAGTCGCTGTCAAGTGTTTTCGCTCAAAGGAGTGATGCAATACACCTGCAAAAGAAAGGTAAGTGAAGGGGCATTATTTTGTAGAATGCTATTGTAAGAAAACACTTGACAGCGACTATCCGAAATAGCAATATCTATTGAAATGTTAATATTTTCTGGATGGTGACTGACAAGTGATGTCACAAGGGGAAGATGGTTTTGCAGCTTTTTTGTAGGTGGATCCCAGTAATCTGAAGAAGAAAAAAAATACTGAAAACTATTATAAACTATATGACATATATTTAGATATTTTTTGGCCACATAAATGATGATCAGGGTATCATAAATCAACAAAAGTCAACATGCATTTGCTTGACATGGGCCCTTTGATATCGAAGTTCACTGATGTAGGGGGAGTTCCCTGATCACTAAATGAATAATTCAAAAAAAAAACCTGCCACTTTTGTTTTTGTTTGTTGTTGTTTGTTGTTTGTTTTGTTTTGTTTTGTTTTGTTTGTTTTTGTTTTTTGTTTGTTTTTGTTTGTTTGTTGTTGTTGTTGTTGTTTTTTTTTTTTTTTTGGGGGGGGGGTATCTCTCTCTCACCATGGACCTAATCACGGTTACACTACACTCTCAGAAAAGTTTTTAGGTTGTTTAAAATATGAAACTACCAACTGGTGGTTTAAAAAAAATCCCATATGTTTTACATACATTTTAAAAAAACCAACAGTGGGTTGGTTCATATTTTAAACAACCTAATGAATTTTAACCAACATTTCTGAGAGTGTAGAGTATATCCATGCTGTTTCTTTTCTTTTCTATTATTTTAGCTCTATAATCCTTCTCTCTCGTTTAGCATCATCCCCTCTCCCCCCCCCCCTCTTTATAAGTTATATATTTTCTCCATCTTTGTACTCCCCCCCCCCCCTCTCTCTATCTCCGTCTGTCTCTTTTTCTCTCTTCCTACATCTCCCTCTCCATAACAGCACCTTCCATTCAAGTGAACAAAAGAAGCGGTGTCTCAATAAAAATTGTGCATTGTCTGAAGACCTTTTTATTGTCCAAAATGGCGTTACTTTCTTAGCTACTATGCTCACATTTCAAAGACAATCAGAATAAAGAAAGAAAAAATAAGAAAAAATAAGCATACATTAAAAATTAACACTACAATATCACCTTTAAAAGTAATACATGCAATCAGTACTTTTGAATAAGTTTCTTGAACTTAAAATCTCAGTTGATCATGTATTCTTCATGGTAAGAAAACAGAATGGCCCGTATTCTGCTTTAAACTCCAGTTTAACTTAAACCGCAGTCTAAACGTGCTTTAAACCCTGTCTCAACCTGCCGTTTAAACCGGAGTTTTGAAAAATCACATTCTGAACTCCGGTTTACTTAAACTCCAGACTTAGTGCACATGCGGTTTAAAATTTGTACAGAAATTTAGACTGGACTTGCGATCTACATCAGTTGTAATTAAATTCTGGTTTAACTTAGACGTAAACCGGAGTTCAGAACACAGGCCGATAACATGCACTAACACTGACAACGATGCCTATCAAATAAAAGAAAGCTTCAACTCAACTCAACACAGCACAGAAAAGTATCAGGATGCACACATGTGGACGGCAACATTACTTTTCATAAAACAACTAATTTTTTAAAAACCCATGATTAAGTACTAATATTATTCTTACGATAAACACATTCTCTTTATCATCTTTTTATAACCATTCTCGTTATAATTAAGTCAAAAGTCATATTCATGTGTCTTAAAAAAGAATTAATACTCTGATCATTACTGTCTTATACATAATTATTCATCGTCAGAATCCAAATGGATTCTTCCGAACTTGATGCAACTATCCCATTCCACTCTTAGTTATATCTTAACATTCATCCCAAACAAACATAAAATAAAAATATGCTCACAAAATACCCGATATAAAGTGTGCTTGAAAAGAACAATGATAATTAATTTGCTGTCTCCAAATACCTACAGAAGGAATAAGTGTCGGTGTACGATGTATAGCATTTATATATAAATACATGTATTGTAAGCTCAGCAAGAGACTGGGTAATACATTTTGAATATTATATGAAGGTTTGAGTTATATTAAATAAGGAAATATTGAGATGTAAACCATCTAATGAATGCAACAACAAACATAACAAAATGTAGAGGAAGAACGATGAAAAAAAGCAAATTCATTGGAAATTGAAAGGTAAGAGAGGAAGATGGAAGATTGAGACTTCAAACACAAGGGCTAAATTTTACGACTGAACTAAATTATGATTTTTTTTTTCTGAGGTACTTGGGGAATCGTCTGGAGTTACACTCAACAAATGAAAAACTTTTGCAAAATGACCGGGACGCGCGCTACCGGTACCCATCAATTTGAACAGCGCCATCTTTCCCCCTGGACAGTTTGGGACGTCCACTGGTTTTTATGTAAAATACATGTACGGTATGTAGAGATCTATTTGGACGTCACCGTAAAAAGTATATTCCAATGCATTTATGAACAAATTTCATGTGACCTGTTACTTTTCATACTTTTCTACTCGAAACAACAACAACTACAACTGCTGCGATGCGATGCGATCAGTCTACCACTATCTTTAAGTCAACAGTCTGTACAAAAATGAATGTCACAGTTGCCTTCCTTCAAACGAACCGACATTACTCCCTCGCTATCACAACCAAATTAAACATAATACATGTATACTCAATGAAATGTAGATTTCTTGTGTCTTTACCCGAAACCTTTAGCACATACTTGTAATACTATTTACATGATAATTTTTGTTACAGTCAATTTAACAGGAAGTTAAATAACAAAATCGATGGGTAAGGATTACATAACATACAGGAAGCATTGATTCTTTTTAAAGCCATTTTCAAAACTTTGTTCATTACACCTTTGACTTTGTTCAGTATACACAGAGTGAAGTCTTGTGCATAATAAACCTTTGGTGTCAGTTTGATCCATAAACCTCCGTCTTAATACTTCAACAAAATAATATATCAATCTTTTTAAATATGATAAATAAATGGACAAAAAAAGATGTGCTTAAAATGAGTACTATACATTGAGTTGTGGAATATCCTAATAAAATATACAAAATATATGTAAACACATAAAATAACATAACATTATGTACCTATAGTGGGAATATCCCGCAGTTAAACACGGCATGATAAAATTAATCGAATAACATTATTAGGTGAATGAAAACTAATTAATTAAAGCTATCCATACACCTTAAATGACCAGTTATTATACTCCTTATACAAACATCGACTTAAAAAAGAAAGAATCAAACAAAAATAAAGTAACGATTTGCACGCACCGGTAAGAATCATCTCCTTTCGTAAAGTACAAGACCGATAGGAAAGACTTATATGATTGGCTTGGTAACATTTTCGGGTATCTGAAATACCTGGAAAGCCTTGTCCCCACGGCGCAACAAGAATCATTGACTTCAAACCCACAGTCCCACTGTGACGATCTCCTCTTAACATAGCCCCACGATTCACAACGATTTTGGTACGTTGTTTTGTCGCATCTTCTCTGTTCGTGGTAGAAATAATTGTACCAGACCCACCGCGATATGGAATTCTATATAGGGAAAATAGCTTTAAAACGTTCTAAATCGTTCTGGGTCTTTATAGTTTGTTCTTGTTCGGATAAACTTATCTTGCGCATCACGTTGATGGTCTGGAATCGCGGAGATGATACAATTTTAGAAATGTTCAAAGTTGTAGTTTTGGTTTAATTTCTGCTCGGGGGGAGAAGATGATAATGACAAAGCAATATGTTAGATCGTTGAGATAGGCCTTCAAGGGGGGGGGGGGGTCCACCCTAATTACAAGTTGGTTTTAAAAAAGCAGACAAATTAAAGAAACATATCAGTGATGGTTTGAGCAAAATAGGATAAGACAGTGGCAGATTTTTTTTTTTTTGGGGGGGGGCACATCCGGCCCGTGCCCCCCCCCCCCCCTTTGAAAGAAAAGTATGCATTTGCGGCCCCCCTTTTTTTCGACTGTGGCCCCCTTCTGGAACGAAAACCCCCTGAGCAAATCTGGGAGGTCTGGCAAAAATTTTGTGTGTGTGTGAACCCCCCCCCCCCCCCCCCCCCCCCCCCCACTGAGTGACTTTTCGAGAGCTGGGGAGACCAAAAATATACGGGTCTCCCTTTTCCAAAAGTTGACAAACCTGCATAAGAAAGTTATGAATTTTTGAAGTTGTAATCAATCAGACCCATATTAGCAACTCCATGATGTATCTTGCGAGCTCCTCTCCCATTTTCCCTGTACCCCAAAAATCAATAATTTCCATTTTCTCTAAAGAAAATATTCAATCATACATGCACCTCAGATATAATCAATGCTGATATTATGTTTTTACACAAAACCTGTACAAAAAAAATCTATTCCTTCATCAAAAACTAAGCAAATGAAAATTTAAGAGATTTTCTGTACTGAGCATTTGGGAGAGGAGCTCGCCAGATACGTCACGGAGTTGCCAATTTGTGTTTGATTGATTACAACTTTCAAAAAAATCATAACTTTCTTATTTCTTATCGGATTTTGCTCAAACTTTCACCAATCTGTTTCTCTCATTCTTCTTCTTTTATTCAGATCAACTGAATACCAGGATGGACTTTCCCTTTAAAAGTCGCCACAGTGTGTAACTGGGGCTCAAATACATCATGTAGAGAGTGAATTCTCTATCAGACTATCTCACTACTATGTAACAGAGCACATTAACAAATCCATCTACAGTGTACTAGCATATATTCACTCACCATCCAAGCTTAATAACATTTAGACTTTGCTCTCTACAACATCACAAATGGCACAATGCAAGATTAATGCTAAAAAAGAAGTAAGAAAAAAGAAAGAAACCACTCGCACATATTTTGAAGCGCAGTATTTTTGATTGCATAGGAACTCAGGGTGGTCGTGTACTATTTCCATGTGTCAATGCATCTTCAAAGTGCTGAATGATAGATTGT
Organism: Heliocidaris tuberculata; assembly: GCA_025618425.1. Lineage (NCBI taxonomy): Eukaryota > Metazoa > Echinodermata > Echinoidea > Camarodonta > Echinometridae > Heliocidaris > Heliocidaris tuberculata. The sequence goes on along the minus strand of CM046846.1, from coordinate 1,925,307 downwards.
CTCACAGAATTGCCATATCTCAAAAATACTGATGAAAACGAATGAATTTCATATTTCAATTCACGAATTGTTCCAATCAGTATTTTATGAAAACTTGCCCACAAATACTACAAGTTGTATGTAGGAGACTGTAGGCAAAAATTAGTATTCACAGCCTTATGTTCTGATACATGTATTTAAAAAGTTTTTAAAGGTGTGGGTTATTGTATCCATAAGCCTTAGGAAATAGAAGTACTGGCATGACAACTAAAATTCAGCTAAATAATAAATATAATTGAAATATATTAATATGGAAGTGGAAAATGTGTCATTGTCAGCCGGCTCATCTAATACCTTTAGTAATCCTTTGTTATATTTATCCTTACTCAAAGCTTTTAAAATTTAGAATAATTCTAAATTACTGCATAAAAATTAAACAATAAATTCACGACATCTGTTAGCCTTCCTAGGGTACATGTCATCCTGCTTACTAATTAGTATATAATATCATGGAAATATATAATTCCATATAAATTACATTACCCTGTGATCTAAATGATGTGAACTTCATTTTTATACTCAGAGAAACAAAACAAAATCTAGCTGAACACTCATTGTGTTAGAACACATTATGACGTCACTACATGTATTGAGAAGTAGCTATTGGTATTACCATGCCATCAGTGAATTTGGTAGGGTCAATATTGGAAATGATAGAAGTATTGAAGTATCGTATTCACAATAATATCTTTAAAATCTGCCTAATGTATTATGAAGAAGCTTTTAGGTGTGTATTACTGTCAAGTTGCCGGCAAATTTAGGTCGTTTCAACGTTGGAAATGATAAAAGTATCAAAGTATCGTATGCAAAAAAATGTAATATCCTTTTCAAACAATCTGCCGAAAAAATTGTGAATGTATTACGAAGCAGCTTTGGGGCGTCTCTTATTGTCGCCTGCAAATTTAGGTTTGGACAATGGTGGAAATGATAGAAGTATCAAAGTAACTTATGCACAGTAAGGTAATATCTCTTTAAAAATCAGCTTAAAAAGATTCACCAATGTATACAAAGGGCAAGATTTCTTCAGCATCACACAGTGATCATAATGAAGCATTCCCCCCCCCCCCCAAAAAAAAAAATCTCTTCCTCATATCGGTCGTCTGAGAAATTTCTTATCGCAGGAGATTTCAACGATAAAAAAAAAAGAAGTATTAGTATGTCTAGTTCAATTGAAAAGGAAACGTGAAATGTTAATTCCTAAACTGTAATGAATCTTTATGAGGTAGTAGCAAAAACTTGTTTAAATCAGTATTTAAGCTTAAAATGCATTACCTGGAAGTATTTATTTTATGATCATAGTACATTAAGTACAATCATTTGCTTTCGCAGATGAAAGCAAACAATTGGAGATAAAGTTGAGTTCTGGTCATGCAAAAAATACAATGTGAAAGAAATTGTCTCAAAGCAATGGGAAAGATTAATCAAATCTACATTAGAATTGGTGTATATACTGTGAGGTTTTGGAAGCATCAAATTGATAATAAATTGACCTAGTTTCGCAGAAAAGCACATGTACTGTACACAGAAATGCATATATGGGACTGCACACGCATGTGGCATGAATGTTCAGGCTGAACACTTCAGCTATTTCGTGTTATATTTCGAATATGAGGGCATTTGAAAAGCAATCATTTTCAGGAGATATTTCCACAATGACATTCTTCCAAACTAACAAAGAAAGAACGAGAAAGCTCACAAAGTATATTTCAACTTTACCAGAACTCAACCTTCCCTTTAATTCAACCTCGGCTTAATTACACCTGCATGGCACTTTTACGTATAAAAACGATTAAATTCAGCAAAGTAAGATTTCTAGTATAGGAATCTTTGATTGCACTAAAGATTAGGTTTCTTTAAAGGCACCTAAGAAAAATTCTTCATCATACCATTTTTATATCATTCATACATTTAATAAAATGTATTTCTTAAAACGATAAGAATTACAATCTACGCCTAGTCTCACACACACCAATCATATATATATATATATATATGTATATATATATATATATAGTGCCCCTTCGGCGTAGTGCCCCTCTATTGTAGTGCCCCTCCTTATTCCCATTACTTGAAATTTTCTAAGAGTACTTCACAACGAACCAATTTGCATAGAAGCATTAGTTTCCACTATACTTTTTTACACGTAACGATGAAGCTATACACAAGTTTCTATCATACATAAAACTGGGAAGTCCAGAGATAAAACACAACATGAAAACTGATTAAATAGCAGGCTAAAATATACAGAATTTAAAAAAAAACACATTTAAAATTTCAGACTCTCTGAATATGGCAATAAGCTTGATAAGAAGTTAAAGAAATAAAATATCTTACTAAAAAGACCACTCACAATATTAAGTCTATTAACTGTAGTGTCAGTTATATTTGGGTAATATCTGATTTCTCTCATTTAGTGAATTTGGTCACTGTCTCTTCTCATCTTTTTTATCTTGGTTATACATATTTGGTGTTTGATATCCATTTTCCCTCAAATTTTGATAACCGAGATTCCTGCTTTGCATATTCATGTATGCTTTTATACCTTATGAAAGAAAGAAAAATGATAACACGCCTCAATGGAGCCCCTCTATAACTACATACTCTGGATTTTCTTGACATTTGTTCCGTTAGTTTCTGACGGACATTCCACGTCATGTGGGTGAAGCAAAAATGAAGCGCGTGAAAGGGCGTTTGACATATTTACAGGTTATACTGTCAGTAATAATAATACTGATATATTTTTTACATATCAGCTTTCCATTTACCAATAACTGATCAAGGCGCTTTACAATGTGCTAATAAGTAATTAATTTGTTGTGGACAAGACAGCCTTTATGAAAACTAGAGCTATCACCAAGTGCACCTTACTCTAATAATGTCATGCTCAAGAAGCTATTTTTTTTGTCAGCGAGGAAAATACATATTTTCCATAGATTGATTTGTCTACAATTGATGGGCAAAACAGACCATCTCTCCGGAATCACCCAATACATAGACACCACTCATGAATTTGATAAAATGGCTAAAGTTTTGAAGTTTGCACTCTCAACGTTTTGATAAGAATCTGTCCAAATTTGAGGGAAAACAGGTAAATTAAGCCAATAAGAATGCCCAGCATGATATCTGAATGAATGCTTGAAATGGTTGGATCGTGATAATCAAACTACCTTATACAATTTAGCCATCCACAGGATGGAATCATCAACTACACTACATGAAAAGTGCAATAACTGCAGATATCACGAAGTCATTTCTGGTGCAAAGCGGATATTATGATACAATGGAAACACCTCCCACGATCGATTCGTGATAAGCACAACGAAGCATCTAAAGACAAAATTACATCATTTTGAATAACATGGACTCCTTGAATCCATGAATAATACGTCATTTCATCATCTTCATCCAGAACATTACTATGTTATCCTCATTCCTTACTTTGTTCCCCTTCATTGGGAGAATATCCACCCTATTTTACCCCCTTACCATGAGTATAATACTCTCTTCGCCCCCTAATTATTGGCAAAATACTCCGCCATTATTTATCCCATGTTTATATATCTTCTCAAGAGTATAATACAGTTCTCCTTTCTTTCCATCCATACCATGACAGGGAAAATAATATTCCCTTGAATACCTCTCATCAGAAGCATTAGAAAACTCCCTTTTATAGTACCAGGAAATACAGTTTTCCCACATTTCCCCAAATAATTCCTCCCTTTATTTTTCCCCCAACCACAGAGAATAATACTCCATTCTTTGAATGAAACCTGGAGAATTATAATACTTTGTAACCCCCCCCCCCCCCCCCTTTGGGAATTGATGCTCCCTCCTATCAATCTTGCCGGAAGAATAATACTCCCTTGTTTTTCCTCAATTGACAAAATATCCCTTCTTCTATCTTTTGCATATGAACATCAAGTATAATACTCCTTTCATTTTCAAATCAGGAGTAGAATATTCCTTCCTATCACAAAAGAGAGAATTTCCTCCGTCCTTAATCCTCAATCGAGAGAATTACTCCCTTCTTTGGCATCAAAACCAAGAATATAATACTCCTTCATCAAATCAGGAGTACAATACTCCATCCTATCCTAGAAATAGAGAGAATGATTCCCCCTTCTATCCTAATTAACGAGAGAATAATTCCCCCTTCTATCCTAATTAATGAGAGAATAATTCCCCCTTCTATTCTAATTAACGAGAGAATAATTCCCCCTTCTATCCTAATTAACGAGAGAATAATTCCCCCTTCTATCCTAGTTAATGAGAGAATCATTCTCCCTTCTGTCCTACTAACTAGGAGAACAATACTCCCGTCTTTAAACATCCTCTTGCCTTTAAAAAACAAGAGCGTACAACTCCCCTCTATCCTACCAACCGGGAGAAGAATACTCCCTTCTTTACCGTCTGTCCATTGTACATCTTACGGGTACATGCCGTTCTTTTTGATGGAGTCTAGCTCCACGTCTTTGGCCAATCCACCTGGCAAATGATTCTTCCCTTGGAACTGTTTCTCCTTGTTTTCCCACTGGCGCGACGGACGGAGAAGGAACAAGAATCGCTGGTGGAAGAAAAAAAAAATTCTTGTGAACTGTGATAAAAGTTTTTAGGAAGAAGTTTTTGAAGCGATTGTCACAACTTAGTTCACAAGAATTGTAATGAAAAAAATTCTTGTACAAAACAATTTGTTACATTGTTCCCGAATAAAACTAGAATATCACTGAAGGTGATTAATTCCCCCGCCCCGATGTGTGTGACAAATTTCCTGAGCATTGCTCCCAAAATGAGGGAGTGGTTTGTTCAGCAATATTTTCCCGTTTTATTGCCATATGTTGTTACCATGGCAATGCAGTTTGCCACACAGTGAAACAATATGTCTTGCACATCTTTACCACAAGACCAATGTGTGTGCCAAATTTCATGAGCATTGCTTGAAAAATGAGGAAGTAGTTCGATGCGCAATATTTCAACCTGATTTACTGCCATAATATGCCGTTACCATGGCAACGCATTTCTAACATATTCAAAAAATATGTCTTGCACATCTCCATCCCAAGACAAATGGGTGTGCCAAATTTCATGAGCATTGCTCGAAAAATGAGGAAGTAGTTCGATGCGCAAGATTTCAACCTGATTTATTGCCATAATATGCCGTTACCATGGCAACGCAGTTTCTGACACATTAAAAAAATATGTCTTGCACATCTCCATCCCAAGACCAATGTGTGGAGAATTTCATGAGCATTGCTCGAAAAATAAGGAAGTGGTTCGATGCGCAAGATTTGTAAGGGACCAACCGACCGACCGCCCGACCACACGCTGATTCCTATATACCCCCTTCAAACTTCGTTTGGCGGAGGTATAAAGATAGATAATGCGTTCAATCTTATGATAACCTTTGAGACAAATATTTCGAAAAAAATTAAGATTACAGTTTTAATTAATATTTCACACACATCTTGGATTATCTGCTTGTTTCATTGTCAATCAATTTTAGTCTGTTAAAATGAAACACGACAAAACTGTATTGTATGCAGAAATATGCAAATTCTTATATATCAGTGTCAACTAATCAGAAAATTATCCTTTCTTATATCATGTTAAAATTGTAAAAGGGCTGTGAAGGGCATGTTCAAAAAATCTTCAAAAGAAGCCAGGAAACAAATATTGGTATACATGTCAACGTTGAAAACAATAAATTGCAACAAAATTTACATGAATGTATAAATAACTAACAACTCCGCATTAACGTCCCAGGCGGAGGTAAGCAATAATTTGAAATATGTTTATCCGCATTCAAATAGGATTTTGACCACTTCTCTTACCTGAGCATAAGTGTCTCCTTCGGAGGCAAAGAAAAGCTTGATGATCATAACAAGCGGGATCATGATCAGAGGTGTGATGGCCATTAGCCAGCCAAGGACCTCACTCCACTTGGGGTAAATGTAATCCGCAAAGTAAACCGGAATGTAGTTGATGATTCCAAACACCGAGATGAACTAACGGAGATAAAAAGAAATCTGATCAGAAATGTGACAAACCTCCACAACTATCATTTCTAAATAACACATCTGCAACACTTTCACGAAATCAAAATCAATGCTAGAGCAATTTCAATACACAATTGTATTGGCGATAAAAAGCATTTGCGCACTATACAAGAGGTCACTGTGAGTCCATCCTTTGATGTTCGCACATTTCAAAGCCACTCGCTAGTTATTTGTGACTTGGCAAAGTTTTGTCTTCACGGGTAATGAAAAAAAAAAACGTATTTCAGATGCTATTTGAGAAAAATATTTTGAACAAAGCAAATTTTTAACAATTCAAAAAGGTTGAGTCATAATCTCTTCTATTAGAGAAATAAAGTTATTGAAACCTTTTGGCTGGTAAGTTGTTACATAAATTTCAATTACTGGGAAATGCTACACATCTCTTCCTTTAGTCTCAAGTTACAATCATCAATTTTAATTTTGAAATACTGGAATGTTAACCCATTACCAATGGGAAGCAGGACTTCCCTGTATTAAGGCTATGGGAATAAGATTATTCAGTGTCAAAGGGTTAGTAAGATTTCGACTAGAATACGAACCAAGATGATGGAGGGAGTAAAAAGAACCCAGCAGCTTGTATACCAGTAGAGAAGCGGATTTATTACGGGTTTCATCCAGGTGTATTCAGCAAGCATGCGTCTGATATCATTAGTGAAACGACGCACACCTACAACACACAGAGGTAATGGAGATATATTTGACGAGAGTGACATTTAACACTGATTTACAGGTATGTTCATCACCATCATCATTATTGTCATCATCTTACATAAATCATTAATTTGCATCATTAAATTGCTCAAATTTTAAGATGAGAAAGAAGTACATTGATATCATCAGCAAATAAAATGAATTGATATGATGAAGATGAACTTTAAAGATTGATAATTAATACATATAAGGAACAAAAATGGTCCAATGATTGAACCTTGGGGGACTCCACATTTAATTGGTAAAATATCTGGTTAACATTATAACATAATAAGTAAAACATGTACATGTATATCATTTTCCTTTCAGAGTGAAGATCAATTAGAAGTTTAAAACAAATATTGTATAAACACATATCATACCAAAGACCAAATGCCTCTAAAAATCACTACTTCTCTCACTTCTCTCACCAGAAATAAATAAAAAAAAAAACTTAAATGTGAATACATGTATTCAGAATGATTGTGAAGCTATCTCACCATAGAAATATGCTACAGCCACACACTCGAAACCGCCCACCAACATGAGGGATATCCAACAACTGTACCAATTGATCAACTCGAACATATAGATTCCTCCCTGTAACAGAGAAGAATGCATGAAAATAGAGAGGCCATATCAGAACTGGTAATAAAATTGGTCATGAACTCAAAATAGCTGTTGCCTGTAACACTAGGCAACAGTAATCATGAAGATTACTGTTAAAGGGTAACAATCACCAAAAAACATTTTGCTCTGTATGTTCAAGGTTCCATGTCATTATACTATATTCAAAATATGGGCTTCAAATATTACTTCTATAAAGAGATATTGCAAGTTTAATTACACTCTCTATAAGCATAATAGCGACTCATGAGTAGACTACTCGACACACCCGTCCATGCTCGCCAAGATAAGGGCTCACGCGGAACCAAACTCAGAGGTTCGGTTCCATGCAAGCACCTTAATATTATCCTATATGTCTTTCATATTCCTAAACTGTTGACCTATAGAATGCCAAATATGAGGTTAACTTTATACTTTGTAGTGGTACACAAATTATTTTTTTCAGGTGGTTGTACACTTTAAGAGTAATCTTCATGACTTCAAGAATCACCTAGTGTCATAGCTGTTGCCTGTGTGATGCCTTCTACATGTATACTAATTAGTACTGTTACAAGTAATGACCAATTTTCGATGGGTCACTACAGACTCTAATAATACTTAAGAGAACTAATGTCCACAGCAGCTTGTTATTCTTTGAATCAAACTGAAAACTTAGACATTTCAAGCTTGATATATGTAAAACCAAAGAGGTATGTGATAACAGCTTGGTATAACTCATGAAGTAGGCCTTCTAACAGATCGAACGCTGGTCAAACCATTTTGTTTGCATGACTTTCTTGTGAGACTTAATTTAATAGGACAAGAAAAGCATGGAACAGATGGCTCTTTCGTCTGATAAGAGACGACGACGACAGAAAATCATAAAAGATGTAAATTAATATCAAAGCTTTTCCGTAATTCTAAATGTTCGGAACACACAATGGACAGCTGTGGTTAACTTTTCATCTGCAACATGTGCAGTATTAATGGATCAGTATAAAGCAAAACTTTTGGGCAGTTCAGGGATTAAGTGTCTGGCAAAAACTGTTGTGGAAAATTGATGATTTACTGCAGAGAATGTATCCAGTGACTGCAAGATAGGAGTTGCAGACTGGACAGTTGGTGACATACCTGAGTGGCCATAGGAAGTCCAAGAAGAAAGAAGAGCACACACACTGCTAGGGCCACCAGGGAGCCGTGTTTTCGGAGATGATTGGGGAAGTAATCAACCAGTCCACTCACCACTGTCTCCACCATCCCGAACTATTAACAAAAACAGCAAAATCATAAAGAATTAATTCTTTAAAGGGAGATATAAAAATGTAATCACAGGATTCCTCATTCATTCCTTTGTGCAAAACAGGTTTGGAAAAGAAAATACCATTAAGATCGACCCTTACCTTTTTTTTTTTAACTGTGAAAGTAAAAGTACAAAGAGGTGTAATAAAACAAGGCAAATTGTTTGTCATTTAAATACCGAAATAACTATCAAAATGAAATGTTAAAATTTATCAGTCTGGCTACCGCGCACCTTGGAGATATGTAGCCCTGTGCGCTCAAAATACCAGTATCGTTGTATGAGTATTGCACATAATGCACGAGTGTCATATATGAATATATCAAAGTATGAATTTTCATAATGAAACATTCTGTGCAATTCTAAAATTTCATGATTCATCGCAATGCAGCACACGAAGCGTCATTTCGAAGGCCTTCTCACATCCACTAATCAAACTTTTGAAGGCAACTAGCCAGAAATTCAATGCCATGTTTGCACTCTTCATTTTGCAATCATTTTTTAAAATTACGATTTCACCCTTACTTGGGGTGCAAAGACCGCGGCAGTTGCTGACACGGTCCTACATCAACAAATGACGCAACAGGCATAGCAGAAAGATTAGGCAAAAAAAAAAAATTGTTTGGTTGTCCTCGAGTGACATTTTTTTAAAAAGAGGGTCGGTCGGTCGGATTTTTTTTTTTTTTTTTTTTTTTTTTTTTAACACTGAGAAAATAAAGGAGGCAAAGCAAGTTTCAATATTTAACGTTTTTACATCGTATTTACATTTATTAATTATCACCCAGAAACATAAAAGAGTTGTTATTTCTCTTACACTGTTTAAGTCTTGTATATCAAACAATTTATGTAATACAAACTGTTGTTGAAATTAATTTCGCTTTTCCACGTAAGTTTTGCCGTGGTTGGGTTTTGGAAAAAAAAAAAAAAAAAAAAAATTGGGTCGGCCCCATTTCAGAGGGTCGGTCGGTTGAGGACAGCCAAACAATTTTTTTGGGGGGCCTTACCTGTGTATCCAGTCCGACAAGGAAGAACATGAAGAAGAAGAGTATGGCCCAGAGAGGTGCCACTGGCATCTGGGAGATTGCTTCCGGATATGTCTCAAAAACAAGGCCAGGACCTGCGGGAAAATAAGTGAAGACTAAGATGTGACTTTTACTTTTTTATATTTACCTTTAATCTTCTTGGGACCTCTTGCATTAAAAAAAAAAAAATAAGAACAACCTAAAAATCAAAACAAGGGAAATGCCCAGGGCAGTCTCGCCTGCATTGTGCAATTATCGGGGCAAAATTTTCACTTGGTGAAAAAATAAAGGTTGGGGCACATAAGGGGTGCTGAACCTGTGCCCTCCCCCATTTGTATAACTTAAATCCCCTTCAACTATAAAGATTTATTGGATGGTGAAGTTCATTTGAAATTAAGCTGTGTGTTTTAAAGAAGCTGAATATGTGTATATCAAATAATTGCCATTGGGATACTTTTGGGGTGCTGCCCTTCCATCAGACCCCTTGAAGAAAAAGATATACTATACTTTCTCTCCTTCCCCTAAGAATGATTCCTAACTAGTTTGCGTACAATCTACATGTAGCCATAAGCCTTACAGAAGAAGGAAAAATGTAAATTTGGTGTCACAGGCTCTTGGGGGCCAACCCCCCCCCCCCCCACTCCACTCCCTCCTTAAGGGATAGGTATTCTATTTGCATTAATTTAGATCCTCTTTGCCTGAGGATGATCTTACCTAGTTTGGTTAGAACCCAGACATGCATTTTAAAAATATCTCATTTTTACAACAGGGGCACTTAAGGGGTGCTGCCCCCGAGCCCCCTCGGGGGCAAGGTACCCTGTTTGAGAAATTGAGGTCTCCTTCCTCTAAGGTCGATACCTAAAAACTCTGCTTACAATCTTCCAACAGGGTTTTAACAAGAAGAAGAAGCAAAAATGAATCTCATTACTGCCATTATTGGTGTTCTTGGGGCTGGTGCCCCAAAGATTCCCCCCCCCCCCCCCCTCTATATTGGTAGGTACACCATCTGTATTAATTTAGATCCTCCTTGCCTGAGGATGATCCCTGCCAATTTTGGTTAAAATCCATCCGCAGCAAAGTTTTGAGAAGTCAAATACATTGGTATAGTACATGTATGTAGAGACAAAACTAAATTTTACCAAAAACTGTCAGTAGGTGGCCTTTAATGTGATGAAAATGTAAGATTTGGGTATTCATTTGAAAGAGGGTGACATAAAGACAATCCCTACCAAGAATGATGCCAAGTTTTAAAGAATTTGAACAAATACTCTGTAAAAATTAAGTAAAAATTCAAAAAATTAACCTCAGGTTAAGTTTTTGGAACACAATTGAATTCAATTGACCTTAATTAACCTTTGACCTTGACTTTTGACATGACATTTGTTCCACATTATATGTGATACACTACAACCCTTGAGTGCAAGTTTCATGGATATTGAACATATACTATTGAAATGAGAGCATTTCCAAAATTGTTGACACTGCCGTCAGAAAAGCAGCGCCTATGTCTCATTTTTTGCTTATGCAGGCGAGACAATAAAAATTGCCTTCAAATGTGGGACCCAAAAAGGCACCTGCAAAATGCTATAACACTTTCCTTTCTTTGGCTTGTCTAAAATTTTCCGATATTGTGCCCCCCCCCCTTTTTTTTAAAATACAAATCCTGGATCCGCCCGTGTGATACTCACCTTTGACCGCGACTTTGTCAATGGTGATGCCAGTCTTATAAGACATGAATCCTAGCGTGGAGAAGACCACGAAGCCTGCATAGAAACTACTCAAGCAGTTGATGATCGGGATACAGATGGCATCACTGTAACGATACAAACATTCATGAAGGTCATGACGGAAATGTCATTCATACATGGAGATCGGAATGACATTCATAATGTCGAAAAGATGGTTATTTTGGGGGTCATCCTGAATTACAAGAATTACCAAATACCCCAGATGTGTTTTGTTTGCTGCATTGCATCGTTTTTTTCTAGTTTCTTTATTTGTTCTCCTTTTTGTTTTGTTTGTTTTTGTTTATTTGTTTGTTGTTGTTTTTTAATTGTCTGACAGAAAGGGTTAACCCGAGAGAGAGTGAGATCATTTCCCCAAAACATTTGTATACACCAAACATACAGTCTTTCACAACCAGTGCTTCAAGCACTTGAGCAAATATATATATATATATTTGCATACAAATACAAGTGTGATAAGAGAGGAAAAGAGAGGTCTATAACCAAAGAACAAATACTTCAAAACTATGAAACTATTCACAATTAAAAAAAAATATATTAAAGAAAGTAAAGACATGCATGCATCACTTCCTAAAAAATACAAATGTCCGATCATTGCCCGACTATTAGAAATGTCCAAAGTATTATAAACTGACAAGTGATGAGGTTATAGAACAGGTACTCACACAAGACAGTTATTATTAAACTTGTTGTAGCTTGAGAATGTTAGAACTCCTCCCCATGCAGGTCCTAATGAGTAGAAGATCTGTGTCGCTGCTGCACCCCATACCTTCAAAAGTTACCATTAATAAAAACGTGGTAAGTACAGAAGGCGATAAGAAAACATGAAAGACATCTATACATGTGATACATGTGATACATTAAATCGCTTCAAAATGTCTCTGATTAAGATTAAAAAATTAATTCAAACTAAGTAACATAATAGGATCAAACTGGTTTAACCACAAGTCCAAAAACTGAATTCAAACGTACATAATTAGGCGACAACTCGCGATATTCATTATTGGTGTTTTGTGTTCCAATTTATAATATGCAAAACTTTACCCATTTAATCAATGCATCATGTTTGATCAGTCACTATATATAATAATTCTGTCATTTTCCTAAGATGTTGCAAGCACTTTTATGACTGATTACTATTCCAGTCCAACTTCTTTGATTATGTCATGAAATTATTGTACTGAATATTATATGCATAGTACAAATAATATGATTCACTTACAGCAGGTTCCTTGAGTTTATCCCAGCGAGGGGAGAGATAATAGTTGATACCAATACCAGCTCCTGGTAGAGTTACCCCTCGTATGAGGAGGATGGTAAGAATTACATAAGGGAAGGTAGCAGTGAAGTATACCACCTGTTTGAAAAGGGGGGGAATTAAAGACAGATGAAAAGGGTCACTGGAAAAATTAAGTTTGAAACATGGAAAATATAATGGTGAAGAAGCTTTATTAGCACATGAATATGAAATAAAAGTCACTTTATTCAATAACATTCCTGTTAATTTCCATAAGAAACATTTTCTCTTGAAGTGGTTAATCACTCAAATTCTAAAACCATCAAAATAACAAACAATATATTGGAGTGATTATTAGATTCAAAGTCGGAAAGGAATTTGTGTTCAATTCTGAACCATGTTAATTATACTAGACCGAGACTAAGAAACAGGCTTACCAACCTCCACCTTGCAAAGGCTTTTTTTTGTTCTAGGACACCTACCCCGTGGACAACCACCCCCCGGATAACCACCCCTAGGATAACCACCCTCTAGGACAACTACCCCCTAGGACAACTACCCCCTAGGGCAACCACCCTCTAGGACGACTACCCTCCGGGACAATTACCCTGTAGGATGATTACCCCCCAACTAACTACCCCCTAGGACAACCACCCTCTAGGACAACAACCCCCCGGACAACTACCCAACAGGCAACTACCCCCTAGGACAACCACCCTCTAGGACAACTACCCCCCGGACAACTACCCCCTAGGACAACCACCCTCTAGGACAACTACCCCCCTGGACAGCTAACCCCCGGACAACTACCCCCGGACAGTTACCCCCTGGGACAACTACCCCCTGGACAACTACCCCCTAGAAAAAATTCTGTGATTTTTTTTTCAAAGGTAACGTTCTGAGAATTTCTACGATATATTCAATATTGAATACCAACTGGGAAGGGTATAAAAGGTTGCTCTCCCACAGTAAGATCTTCTGGAAATTTGGGGGTTACAAACAATGGTTTGAGTGAGTATAAGTAGGCCTATGCATTTTCACGAATAATAAATCCAATATCTTGCCGTGTTTCCTACTAAAAAGGCAAACTTAAAATAACAATCTACAACGGTCTGCAAGTAAAATTCAGACAGAATCTATGGCCCCAAATGATAATTATAACTGTCACTTGTATAGCGCATAATCAATTAAAACTGCTGTATGCGCTTTAGAGCTATCCAAGATTATTACAATACCAACAAATATGTCTTTTGATTCCTCTTAATAACAAGTGAATGAGTAAATTACGCAATGCGTAATAAATGTCCCCGTCGGAAGTGCAGATCTGTGGAAATTAACTAGCCTGAACCTTAAAACTTCAGTGAAAAACTTTAGTGAATAAAATAATAATGTTACTGCATGCAAAAGAAGAGAATACCAACAATGCATGTATACAACTGAAATATAAAACATGAAAACATTATGAACCTTCAGCCATTTTGAATAAATTTGCATAAATTTGCATGAATAATGAATTTCAAAATTCTGTGTAGAAGTTTGGAAGCCCCCACCCAGCCCTATCAGATAAAACGATCGGAATCAAAATCCTATGTGAAATAGAGGAGAAGTAGCATTTTTCGTCAATTTTGAATAAATTTGCATAAATTTGCATAATAATTGAATTTCAAAATTCTGTGTAGAAGTTTGGAAGCCCCCACCCAGCCCTATCAGATAAAACAATCGGAATCAAAATCCGATGTGAAATAGAGGAGAAGTAGCATTTTTCGTCAATTTTGAATAAATTTGCATAAATTTGCATAATTAATGAATTTCAAAATTCTGTGTAGAACGGACACACACACACACACGCACACACGTACGGAGCCCGTTTCATAGTCCCTCGCGAACTTCGTTCGGCGGGGACAATAATAGTTACTGAAATAATACACAGAAAGTGAAACGTACAAAAAAAGCATTAATTCTGGGAAATCATGTCATGTGTAAACATGATTTTCTTTCTTTTTCAAAAAAATTTCCCAATATTTTCTTAGTGTCAGGTATTTTAATACACTGTACAGGATTTTGTCGAATTCTGCCCAAATTTATTGAAATTTTTGCCGAAATTTGCCAGAACTTTGCTCAATTTTTTTTCTTCCAGAAATAGGGGGCACAGTGCCCCCTGCCCCAAATGCCAATGAAATGAGCATGTCAAAATTGTGTTGTTTCATAATAATCTAAAGTGTCCGAAGTGTGAAGATCTGATTATTCAATCTGATAGCGTTTTTGATGGAATAAATGTTTCAGAAGTCATTATGCTAGTATTCAAAAATTTCTTGATGGTGAAAAGGCATAAATTTCCGAACATTGTGATCTAGGTTGCTTTCACATCCATCTTAACATGATTGTATACCCCATACTTTTTTTAAAAATCACAATGCTAGTTTCCTTTAATATTCGATTGGGTGGTAGCTTTGTAAACGAGTTGCATAAGTTGCGCGAGGGAGGGGGGGGGGGTGGTGACAAACGGCTGGAATATTTGTTTTCCTTCCTGTTCCCCCCCCCCCTTAATTGTTGACCATGCAAAACATCCAATAGAGAGTTGATATTGCACGTGGGAATACCTGCCTTCATGCATTGAAGAAATCTAAGGCAATATTTTACAATTAAGAGTACGAGTATTCAATGATATTCAATGTGCTTTTAGTGGTACTTAATCCATTTCGACCAGCGAGCGTAGCGAGTGAGCAACCCCCCCCCCCCCCAACAAAAACAAAACAAAACAAAACAAATATTTCTTTTTTTTTTAAATGATAGTATACATAAACTATTTTTTTTTTTTTTTTTTAATGTGATAAACTAGGTTTTATTGTTGGAAGTTGGAGTAGGAACAACTAAGCGAGCAAGCATGAGCGAAAAAAAAATACTTCTCTTTTAATAACATTTGGTATATTATCTGGGTTTTATTGTAGCAGGTCGAGGCAGAAATTTTGCTAAAGGCCATATTAATTCTATTTTGGCGAGCGAGCATAGCGAACGAGCACAATCTTGTTCAATGTGATGTTAAGTCCAATTTGGGGTACTTTTCCTAGAGGGTGGTTGTCCTGAGGGTAGTTGTCCGGGGGGTAGTCAGTTGTCTTAGAGGGTGGTTGCCCTAGGGGGTAGTTGTCCTAGGGGGTAGTTGTCTGGGGGTAGTTGTCCGGGGGGGGGGGGGTAGTTGTCCTAGAGGGTGGTTGTCCTAGGGGGTAGTTGTCGGGGGGGGGGGTAGTTGTCCTAGAGGATGGTTGTCCTGCAGGGGTAGTTGTCCTGCAGGGGTAGTTGTCCAGGGGGGGTAGTTGTCCTAGAGGGTGGTTGTCCTATAGGGTAGTTGTCAGGGGGTAGTTGTCCAGGGGGTAGTTGTCCGGGGGGTAGTTGTCCGCGGGGTAGCTGTCCAGGGGATAGTTGTCCGGGGGGTAGCTGTCCAGGGAGTAGTTGTCCGGGGGGGGGGGGTAGTTGTCCTAGAGGGTACTTGTCCTAGGGGGTAGTTGTCTGGGGGGTAGTTGTCCGGGGGGTAGTTGTCCTAGGGGGGTGGTTGTCCTAGGGGGTAGTTGTCTGGTGGGTAGTTGTCCTAGAGGGTGGTTGCCCTAGGGGGTAGTTAGTCGGGGGGGTAATCATCCTAGAGGGTAATTGTCCCGGGGGGTAGTCGTCCTAGGGGATGGTTGCCCTAAGGGGTAGTTGTTCTAGGGGGTAGTTGTCCTAGAGGGTGGTTATCCTAGGGGTGGTTACCTGGGGGGTGGTTTCCAGGGGGTAGGTGACCGGATACGGCTTTTTTTAGACTAGGGCTCGGGGGTTCAGACCAAACAATTCAACAACAGCTGCCTTAAAAGCTCCCCATGAATGTAATAGACCTCAGGTTTCGGCAACAGTTTCTTTACCATACCAAAGCTCTTCACGCATGGCCCCCCATGCATGAACGTTTTGGCAATAGCTGCTTACCTTGCCAGAGCTCTTCACACTCTTGAAGATACAGAAAAAGATGACAATCCATGAAAATAGGAGACACACCACTAGCTCCCATTTCATTGCTCCCATGTCATCCAGGTTGTGACCGTCTACGCCTAGCACGTAATTACTACAGGTAACAAAAGTATGAAGTAGACGTTAATACCCTCAAAACTCATATGGAAGGGAAACTAGAGGCTAGAGCTAAAAATCGCCAATTTAAAATACCAAGTGTTATACATATAGAAATAGGACTTTGTTACAGTATAACTCATCAAAATTCAATTTAAAAAAATACGACCCCCCCCCCCCCCATCGTTTTGAGCTTTCTTCCAAATTCTATAAATATTAAGAAAAGGCCTATCATATTTACAGACTAGACTTATTAGTAAATCATATGACAAATAACCACTCCGATTTCCTGAGGGTAGATACATGTATAAGTTATATTCGCATACTTGGTATTTATTTCACTGGTACTATGCCTTGTGGACATTAGCTGCGATCATCAAGGCCTTGTATCAGGGTACATCTTTCTTTGTCAGATCTTTTCTTCTGTTCAACAAAGATTTCTAAATTTTTTACAAACACTGTACGTATTTGTGTTACATTTCTTCCTTCAAGGCTGACTAAATTCATTTATTTCGAAAAACCAAGTCTCTCTCTCTCTTTCTCTCTTTGAAGAGATAATGTTGCCCCTTATACGTACTAGTAAAACTCCTGGGACGGCCTCTTGGTGACATTCAATCCCATATCCATGGCGACCGATGAGTTCTCCTGACACGCGTCCGTGTTCCACGTGTTGTTGCACGTCTTCCAGGGGACTTGAGAGGTGAAGGAACGCACGAAGAATAGCGTGGTCCACGCCATGATGATGTTGTAGTAGATGGCCACCATACCAGAGATGATGACCATTGCCCACCCGATACCTGCCCCAAGGAAAACAGTAAGTTTAGAAATATTGATATTGAATAGCAATATTTTCAGTCAAAGTGCAGTATACATGTACTTAAAGGGAAAGTCCACCCTGGTATTACCCAGTAAGTTGATTTGAATTAAAGGAGCAAAATGAGAGAAACAGATTAGTGGAGGCTGGAGCAAAATCCGGTAAGAAATAAGACAATTATGAATTTTTGAACTTGTTATGAATCAAACACAAATTGGCAACTTCTTGACGTATTTTGTGAGCTCCTCTCCAATTTGCCATGTATCCAAACAATCATTCATTTCCATTTTCTCTAAAGAAAATATTCAGTCATACATTCACCTTAGATATAATCATTCCTCATATGTTTTTACACGAAACCTGGCTGAAACAAATGTATTCCTTCATCAAAAACTAAGAAAATGAACATTTATGAAATTTTCTGTATTGAGCAAATGGGAGAGGAGCTCGCAAGATACGTCACAGACGGAGTTGCCACTTTGTGCTTGATTACAACTTCAAAAATTCATACCTTTCTGATTTTTAATCGTATTTTGCTCAAACCTTCACAAATCTGTTTCTTTAATCTTCTGCTTCTTTTAAAACCAACTTGTAACAAGTGAATGAGTAAATTACGCAATGCGTAATAAATGTCCCCGCCGGAAGTGCAGATCTGTGGAAATTAACTAGCCTGAACCTTAAAACTTCAGTGAAAAACTTTAGTGAATAAAATAATAATGTTACTGCATGCAAAAGAAGAGAATACCAACAATGCATGTATACAACTGAAATATAAAACATGAAAACATTATGAACCTTCAGCCATTTTGAATAAATTTGCATAAATTTGCATGAATAATGAATTTCAAAATTCTGTGTAGAAGCTTGGAAGCCCCCACCCAGCCGTATCAGATAAAACAATCGGAATCAAAATCCGATGTGAAATAGAGAAGTAGCATTTTTCGTCAATTTTGAATAAATTTGCATAAATTTGCATAATTAATGAATTTCAA
Organism: Heliocidaris tuberculata; assembly: GCA_025618425.1. Taxonomy (NCBI): domain Eukaryota; kingdom Metazoa; phylum Echinodermata; class Echinoidea; order Camarodonta; family Echinometridae; genus Heliocidaris; species Heliocidaris tuberculata. Next base: position 1,906,723 of record CM046846.1, on the reverse strand, counting down.
AATTCTGTGTACAAGTTTGGAAGCCCCCACCCAGCCCTATCAGATAAAACAATCGGAATCAAAATCTGATGTGAAATAGAGGAGAAGTAGCATTTTTCGTCAATTTTGAATAAATTTGCATAAATTTGCATAATTATTGAATTTCAAAATTCTGTGTAGCAGTTTGGAAGCCCCCACCTAGCCCTATCAGATAAAACAATCGGAATCAAAATCCGATGTGAAATAGAGAAGTAGCATTTTTCGTCGATTTTGAATAAACTTGCATAAATTTGCATAATTAATGAATTTCAAAATTCTGTGTAGAAGTTTGGAAGCCCCCACCCAGCCCTATCAGATAAAACAATCGGAATCAAAATCGGCCAAGAAATGACGGAGAAGTAGCATTTTCTAACATTTGAGCACACACGGACAGACGGACGGACGGACGGACGGACGGACGGACACACACACACACACACACACACACACACACCCACACACACACACACGCACACACGTACGGAGCCCGTTTCATAGTCCCCTCGCGAACTTCGTTCGGCGGGGACAATTAGGGTGGACCTTTCCCTTTAACGGATATCATTTATGGTTCTGAAAATGAACCCGCAACACTGGTGACTCGACTAAGATCAGTGATCAAAAATGTTTATTAGTATATTTCAATAAATATACGAAACACATCAAAGACTCAGCTTAATCTCATTTTGTTCAGAGAGCACAATTATTCAAAAACATGAACTTCTGCTGTAAACATCGATTGGTTCAAAACGTAATTATACAAGTATACATTATAAACGTGAACCTGGGGGCGTTTCATCAAGTGTATTGTCAGTGATCTTTATTGACAAATTCGCCCTCAGCCAATCAGATGCAAGAATTTCTTTTTCTTCTAACAGTTTTTTTTCTTTTTTTTTTGTAAATTGTCTGAGAGAGCAAGATTTATGAAACGGGGCCCTGCTATACGGCAGATTTGATCGGCTGGCCAGCATAATTTGTTTTTACACCGCAGCTTGGTCCCTCGTGCTATATTTGTGCCCCCCAAAACGAAATCGCGCCTAAGCAAAAGACTAAAAATTTCGCACGCATTTTGCAAATCTGAGTGTATACAATGTGTGTGTGTGTGTGGTGTGTGCGTGCGGGTGTGTGTGTGTGTGTGTGTGTGTGTGTGTGTGTAATTGAGTTTTGACAGACGTGTATCAGTCAAATGTGATTATTTACCTCTGGGACTTCAATAATAAACAATAGCTAGTTAAAAACATTATTTTATCCGCCTCCCTGGCGTGTTAACAGCAGGCGTTCTACAAGGCGTGCGCTTCCCTTCTCCAGTAGTCTTATCTTTCAGGCGCGATAGAGTACCGAAGTGCTGACGTCATATTCGATACTGATACTGGTTCCAAACAAAAGAGCCCGCGCATGAGGTTCACCGCGAACTCGCGAAGTCATTCAAGCAACGGGCGGGAGCAGGGCAATTTCAGTGTTTGGCGCTGGTGTGATCACCACAGCATTGTCTATAGCACAAAATTGTTTGGAGCCAGCAATATTGACAACTTGGCCGGTATGACGTCACACTTCGGTAGACGCGTTGCATAAAACTTACCATTAATGGTATAGCTCCGCTATCAATGGTAACTACCATGGTAACATCACTCAACAGCCAATCAAAATCAAGGTTTCCATGGGAGTTACCATTGATGGCAAAGTTACCGTTAATGGTAAGTTTTATGCAACGGGGCCCAGGTCAAATCCTGAAAAGGACCTAGCTACGGTGTAAAAAAAAAAATTAAAAAAAATATGCGCTGGCGGGCCGGTAAGGTGTAAAATAATTGACTTCTTACACACTCCTGTTGCTTCAACCATTCTCATATCGTGTTAGAAGTTTAAAGCCCGACTCACCCGCTAGCGTAAGAATTGCGTCAGTGACTGGTACGGTCTTTTGAGCATTATGAGAGTGTGATATCGCCGTTTAAAAAGTTATTGCGAAATGAACAGCGCAAACAACACTTTTAAAGGCCAAGTCCACACTAATATCAAGTTGATTTGAATAAATAGAGTAAAATTAAACAAGCATAACAGTGAAAATTTCTCTGAAATCGGATATAAAATAAGAAAGTCACGGCATTTTGAAGTTTTGCATTATTTCATGAAACAGTGATATGCATAACATGGGCGGTATGCAAATGGTGAACCGATGATGTCACACACTCACTTTTCCTTATGTATTTTTATATGAAATGTCAAATATTTCAATTTTTATGGAAGTGATAATAAAAAATCTCTCCCTTGTGTCAAAACAAGTTTCAATAATGATGATTTTACTGTTCCATAAGGAGTCAAACCATGTTTTACATTATTGAAGCAAAAAATTGAAATATATGATATTTCATATAATAAAATACGTAAGGAAAATTGAGTGTGTGACATCATCGGTTCACTCATTTGCATACCGCCCATGTCAGGCATATCACTGTTTCAAGAAATATTGCAAAACTTCAAAATGCCGTAACTTTCTTATTTTACATCCGATTTCAATAAAATTCTCACTGTTATGCTTGTTTAATTTTACTCTGTTTATTCAAATCAACTTGATATTAGTGTGGACTTGGCCTTTAATAACTGGTGTATGGGTAAATTGAATTCAGAGGCTTGATTAGCGCATGCATAGTACTGACGCAATAGAAATGACGCCTTGTGTGAGTCTAGCTTATAAAGAAAGAATGTAAATGTCAAAACAGTCAAAAGAAAATTAATAAATCTTGCACAGTACATGTACGCGGCAGCTGATGAATAATTCAGTCCCCTTATAAGTTTCTGGATATGCCACTTTGTATTACTCTTCGACTTCGGATCTAGCCACATATTTCATTTAAATAATTGATGAAACCATTAACGATAAACCCATTTCAGGGGTAAAATAAATGACCGGATTTGCAAAGTTTGATCGTGTGAATAATGATTCAAAAAGGGTGAGTAGAGTATTCAGGAAAATATTAGAACTTCCTCCCAGCCCCGAATCGAGTAGCGGCTGTTTTTCATGAATTTTAATGAGAAGCGGAAGAAGGTAGGTTTGTTATTGATAGCAGGGGCGTAGCTACAGGAGTAACCTACGTGCCCCCAGTCGAAATGTAAAAAGGAGGAATATGGAAGGGAGAGATAAAGAGAAAGTTTGGTGGGAAAACGGAAACATAACAGGAAGATTAGGAAGATGATAAGAACGCCTTCAAACGCTAGAATTAATGGCTCGATCCTATTTGCTCCACCTTTTACGACAACCCCCCCCCCCCCCCACACACACACACACACACCAACATGGCATTAGTGCCACCTAAATGATTGGATCATTGGACCCATACTACGCCACTACTTGTTGGTAACACATCTCTTGGTTTCGAATAATGGATATACCTCTATACCGTTGTGATATGTCAAAGGGTACCAATCACCAAAAAATATTTTGCTCTGTATGTTAGAGGTTCCATGTCATTCTACTATATTCCAAATATGGGCTTCGAATATCACTTCTGTAAAGAGATATTACAAGTTTAATTATACTCGCTATAAGCATAAAAGCGACTCTTGAGTAGACTACTCAACGCACCCGTACGCGCTCGCCAAGATAAGGGCTCGCGCGGAACCCAACTCAGAGGTTCGGTTCCGCGCGAGCACCTTCATATTATCCTTTATATTTCCTTCATACTCCTAAACTGTTGACCTATAGCATTTCAGATAAAGTTTTTTGAGGTTCATTTCATACTTCCTAGCAGTATACAATTTTTTTTCTTTCTTTCAGGTGGTTGGTACTTAAGCTTTGTCAGCAAACGACGATGGTTATAAAGATGGAAAATAGCTATTTTAATGTCTTGAATGCTGCATAAATGTATACACATGAATGTAGTTTCATGGTGATGGTAACGAAAAACGAAAATCGCTTCTTTCATACTACCGGTACGTAATAATTTGCGATTTTTGACTGCGATCTAAACACAACAAAAAAAGTAACTCCCCCTTTAGTCAAATTGGCGTAACTTCTTAACGAGAAGTTTGTGAGCAAAATAACTTGGCAAGAGTGTTTTTACCCTTATTGACTAAGTTCCCTGCAAAAATGAGATTGATCCACCGAGTCATGCATAAGTGGGCAAACATTAAAGGCAAAATTCAAACCGTATACTGCCTGCCTGATGCATTTATCTTTATATCTTTCCTTGTTTTCTTTTCTTTTTCTTTTTTATCATTCTATAAATTCCTCTTTCTATCTTTTTTATGTTTCTTTCTTTTCATCATTTTATCATGCAGCGATGGCCTGCACTTATAGTAAAATCAAGGAAAATCACACGAGATTTCCCGCGCAACACTCACACACTCATTTACGGTTGAAGTATGCTTTAGGATCGCTTTCGCTTTCACACTGCACGTTAGAGCGGTCTAACTAAGAACCGTTCCTCAAGACCACCTCCCGAGGTGGTCTTCTGGAGCGCTCCAGAAGAACGCTTCCTGGACCACTTTAGCATTCACATTCCCCTCAGAACCGCTCCTGAGGAACCGTTCCTAGTTAGACCGCTCTAACCATGGACCTACTAGTCCATGCTCTAACGAAGTGAGTTTTGGTAAAAATATCTGGAGTTATTTTTTTTTCAATAAGCTGAATGGATTTTGCAATTTCAAATTCAGGAGGGTTGAATTTTTTATTTCAAATTGTGCTCACCCAACCATTATAATAAGAAAAGTGTCAGGATAGGTGTGAGGGGGTTAAGCGATGGATGATAAACAAGAACATATAAATATGCACCAGAAACCGAATTCGCTAAAATCTCGTTTCACAGAATCTTCAAAATGACCCTTGTGACTTTTGAAAAGGGACAATTTTGCCTTTAATGTTTGCTCACTCATGCATGACTTACTGGATCAATCTCATTTTGACAGAAAAGTTAGTCAATAAGTGTAGGAACACTTCTGCCAAGTTATTTTGCTCAAAACCTTTTCGTTAAAAAGTTACATTTCGAATAAGGGGGGAGTTACTTTTTTGTTGTTTATTTCATTTGAGCGACACATTAATTTTCTATAATCTAATATTCGAAAGGAAACGAAACA
>CM046846.1:1886641-1899141 GCA_025618425.1 Heliocidaris tuberculata | reverse complement strand
ATATTGCATCTTCACTGTTAGAATAGTACTCAGTCTTACTCCACTATTTGTCTCTACCCAGAGCCACAAAAAACCAGAGTGCTCCTTATGTAAGTGGGACACCAAGAATGTCACAAATTGGGACCCTTATTTATGGAAATACCTATGTAATGCTGACCTCAACATCCATGCCATTTATTATTTCATTTTCATTTCATTTATTTATTTCCATCAATAGTTTAAACAAGTGAATGAGTAAATTACGCAATGCGTAATAAATGTCCTCGCCGGAAGTGCAGATCTGTGGAAATTAACTAGCCTGAACCTTAAAACTTCAGTGAAAAACTTTAGTGAATAAAATAATAATGTTACTGCATGCAAAAGAAGAGAATACCAACAATGCATGTATACAACTGAAATATAAAACATGAAAACATTATGAACCTTCAGCCATTTTGAATAAATTTGCATAAATTTGCATGAATAATGAATTTCAAAATTCTGTGCAGAAGTTTGGAAGCCCCCACCCAGCCCTATCAGATAAAACAATCGGAATAAAAATCCGATGTGAAATAGAGGAGAAGTAGCATTTTTCGTCAATTTTGAATAAATTTGCATAAATTTGCATAATTAATGAATTTCAAAATTCTGTGTAGAAGTTTGGAAGCCCCCACCCAGCCCTATCAGATAAAACAATCGGAATCAAAATCCGATGTGAAATAGAGGAGAAGTAGCATTTTTCGTCAATTTTGAATAAATTTGCATAAATTTGCATAATTAATGAATTTCAAAATTCTGTGTAGTAGTTTGGAAGCCCCCACCCAGCCCTATCAGATAAAACAATCGGAATCAAAATCCGATGTGAAATAGAGGAGAAGTAGCATTTTTCGTCAATTTTGAATAAATTTGCATAAATTTGCATAATTATTGAATTTCAAAATTCTGTGTAGAAGTTTGGAAGCCCCCACCCAGCCCTATCAGATAAAACAATCGGAATCAAAATCCGATGTGAAATAGAGGAGAAGTAGCATTTTTCGTCGATTTTGAATAAACTTGCTTAAATTTGCATAATTAATGAATTTCAAAATTCTGTGTAGAAGTTTGGAAGCCCCCACCCAGCCCTATCAGATAAAACAATCGGAATCAAAATCGGCCAAGAAATGACGGAGAAGTAGCATTTTCTAACATTTGAGCACACACGGACAGACGGACGGACGGACGGACGGACACACACACACACACACACACACGCACACACGTACGGAGCCCGTTTCATAGTCCCCTCGCGAACTTCGTTCGGCGGGGACAAAAAATACATACAAATACATATCAGTACAAAATATAAAATTACAAGATAAAGGAGACAGCAAGAAAAGCAAGGAGCTTTATAAAAAGCTGACACCTTTGGTACATACATAAATAAATAAATACATAAAATTATTATTTCATTTTTGTCATTTTCATTATTTTTTTTACTGAAAGGTCGTTGGCTGCTCTAACCTGCTTGAAAATTAGGCATGCTCACTTCATTATAAGAATCAATACCAGGGTACGCACTCCATCTCTCTCTCTCTTGAGAAGATGCCAGCCCGGAGGACACTGATTTTCACGCTTCCAATCGATCCCCTCCCCTGTTACAAGGTCGATATTTAACACAGTCGTTATCATAGTTCCACAACTAATAAAGCCATTTTATAACACCCCATCTACTTTGAATACGATGCAACGTGATTTGGAATAATTGTACACTCGTGGATCTCAACTTGAAAATAACAATAAAACATATAAAGAGATCAGAACATGTTTGGGAGTTCGACACGACTAAGCATAAATTACAACAGAATATAACTTTTCTGTAGTAACAAGTTGTTTAAGATTATATATGTGTATTTATCATGTACTGTAAGGATTGTCTCCATGGTTAAGCTCTTGAAAACATCATTTTCATGACCTACAAATATGAAGTAATAAACAGGACAATTTGATTTTACTGTAAAAGATAAAGCCGCAAGGTTTAACATAATAAATAAAACTATCTACGGGCATCGGTCAAGGGTAGTGTGAGAAATGACAACCCCCTGCCCCCTTCATCATATTCTGTCGGTAAGTTCAACATTTCTCGAGCCTTGTCGCCAAAATAAATACAATGACAGTATTTTCTTTTTCTTTTTACACACAACACAAAATTGTATAGCGACGCCTTTGAAAATATCCACGAATTTGATTCAGCTTCCCGAATCAGTTACTGCTCTGCTCCAGAATGGTTTTTGTCAGAAAACTGGCAGAAAACTATTTGAAACTTACCGGCAAAGAGTGGACATGCCTTCCAGATAGTGATCGGACCCTCCCCTCCATACTGACCAAAGGCCAGCTCCAGGAACATCAGAGGCATACCAGCCAAGAACAGCATCGAGAAATAGGGGATCAGGAACACCCCTTGTGTGGAAGAAACATGATGAAAAGTTACGCAAAACACTATAAAAGCCGTGTAAATCCTATTCATAAAATCAGCAAACTACAAAATAATTTTTTGTAAGTATTTCGCCAATAGCAGTAAAAGCAAGGAACCCTTAATAATAGTATGCTCCAGGAACATCAAAAGCATACCAGCCAAGAACAGTATCGTGAAATAGGGGATCAGCAACACCGCTCGGGAGGAAGAGAAATGACATAAAGTGATGCAAAACATTATTCAAATATTGAAAAACATATTTAGGATAATCGTACACCACATAATCATATTTAAAAATTTCTCCATTTTAATGTTCATCAAGGAATCCATAATAATTGCTTAAGGAACATCAGAAGCATACCAGCCAAGAACAGCGTCGTGAAATAGGGGATCATGAACACCCCTTGGCAGAAACAGAAATGATATAGAGTGACGCAAACACTATCAAACTAGCACATCAATGATGTGGCGCTCATCCGGCATGCAGCAAAGAAATTGATGCAATTTGTACTTTGAACACAGTAGACATTGTAATGAATCGATGAAATGTACATGTATTGGTTACATGCATGTACAGATGATGAAGTCCCTATTGCAGATCTGGCTAAATGTGGTTTTGGAAGGAGACAGTGACTATTTTCTAGACAAAATTTTAAAATTCCGAGTAGAAGTTTAATAAACCTCATGAAAGTCTTTCAAATGGAACAAAAAAAAAAAAAATCGAAATCGGTCAATAAATGAGGACGAAGAAGCCATTTTTGTGATCTTTTTAATAAATTTCGCATAAATTAGCATAAATAATTTTCTAGACAAAATTTCAAATTTCCGAGTAGAAGTTCAATGAACCTCATGAAAGTCTTTCAGATGGAAAAAAAAAAATCGAAATCGGTCAATAAATGAGGAAGAAGAAGCAATTTTTGTGATTTTTGAATAAATATCGCATAAATTAGCATAATTAATTTTGTAGACAAAATTTCAAAATTCTGTGTAGAAGTTCAATGAACCTCATGAAAGTGTTTCAGATGGAACAAAAAAAATCGAAATCGGTCAATAAATGAGGAAGGAGAAGCAATTTTTGTGATTTTTGAGAAATGCGCATAAATTAGCATATTTAATGAGTTTCAAAATTCTGTGTAGAAGTTTCGAATCCCCCACCTAGTGCTATCATATAAAGCAAACGGAATTAAAATCGGGTAAGAAATGGCGAAGAAGAAGCATTTTGAAATTGTGGACGGACGACAGACGAAGGACGGACGGACGGACGGACGACGGACGCCTCGCCACGGCATAAGCTCATCCGGCCCATTCGGGCCGGATGAGCTAAAAATTGAAAAGCCTATTTATATCAGTAAGCCTAAACCATTAGTCAGATTTCGTCAACATCAGGGGAGCGTTTCATGAAAGAAAGTTGTTATAAGCTGTTATAAGCTACTGAAAGACAACTGTTATAAGCTACTGAAATCCTTGCATCTGATTGGCTGAGAGCAAATTTGTCGGATAAAATATCTGACAAGTCCTTTCATGAAACGCCCCCCAGGTAAGCAAGGTACCTGATTACTACCCATACTTATAAGTGCCTTTCTTTGAAATGAAAGGTGACAATATAGGTAAAATACATCATTATTTTCTTTCTTTGTATGTACGACTCCTAATCTTTAGTATTGGATTTCAAGTACCTGAATGGCTTATGACTTCAAAGTTGTCTTTGAGGGATAAACTTTATTGCATAATTAGTTTGACCATTGCATATACATGGCATTACACGTTTCACCTCAACTTTGGCCTAATGCATCTTACACGAAAAAATTATTGATAGACTGTAGACCGACACGACAAATACAATTTACAAACATAGAAGTCCCATAGAAAATGCAGATTGATGCCAATCAAGAAATAGAGAATCAGAAATGACATGTTAACACGAGGGCATCAGGATAATAATCTTGCTACGGAAACCAACCGTAAAAGCACGGGGCAATTTACATATCCGAAAAGACTGACTAAGGGTTATAGGAAATCGATCAATGGCAAAATAACGATTACAAAAAAGCAATAAATAGAGGTAAGTGGCAATTTACAAGATTAAAGAGAAGATTGGATAGGCCAATAATTTGAGAGCTATCTCGTCTTTTATCCCCCATATTGGAAAACATCATAGAAGGAATAAAACATTACGATTGCTCTTGAAATGCTCTCACAATTCAATTATAACTACAAATACACGTAGTATATTCCTTGGACAAAGAAATTTCGCCAGGATTTGCACAGTCCCATTATACTTCAGTTCTTTGTTCAGTGCATTTTATTAGTTGGTAAATATTCAGCAATGATTATAATCATTTTTTTTCTCATAATATATGTTCCAAAACTTCACTCATGTTATATAAATATTAATATTCGTTATATAATAACCTTGAAAAATTATGCCTAGAGAGTTATATTTCAAAATGAAATTGCATGACTCAACTCACTGAACTCAACAATGACCTTAAAGGAACATCATCTTTTTTTACTGTTAACTGGGGTCGTATGGCGGTCAGGACAATCCATAAAAAATAATTAATGACATCAAACGACTATCAACATCACGAAATATGCTTTATTATCGCCTCGTATCCCCCAGTAGAAGACTGCCAAACACGAATTTAGGCCTATTTTTTAAAAAAATTTTAAAGCTCATGTACAGTATTGGTAGCAAAATGAAAATTGGAAAGAAACATGTTAAATATAGTCTCATGTTGTTCTCCTTGTATCAAAAGATGTCTGTAAGAAATCATTTGGTATTCCATCTATGATTTCTGGTGAATTTCAGTGTAAATATCTGTAAGGAATGCGTGATCACTGCCATTATGCTAGGACCCGTCCACCCCGACGGCTCCCCGCACAGCAATCTTGGGGCTTCGCATAGAGACAGCGTGTGTGCACTGTGTGTAGCTACTCATCATTGGTTTTACACGTGTGTTTACAGTGTATAGCACATGCTGCCTTTGTTGGGATTTTACGTGCCTGTCCCGGCACATAAATTAGTTTTTGCCTCTTATTTGTTTGATATTAAGCTTTAGGAGGCGAAATCTTCACAGTGTCTTAGTATTGCTAATATCTTGCTATTTATCGACAAAAATTGAAGAAATCTGACGAACAGTTTTTGAGGGCTTACCAAAACTTTACATGACCTTTAAGTCGTTTAATATATTTCAATTCTTACCTCCTCCATGAGTGTAACAGAGATACGGGAAGCGCCAGATGTTGCCGAGCCCGACTGCATAACCGATACAGACGAGCAGGAAATCTAACTTCTTACCCCACCCCTCTCGGACTGGCGTCTTCGATTCGACGGGCTTGGCGCCGATGTCACTGACGACAGCATCGTCCACTCCGCCTCCCGACACCACCTTGTAGTCGCCCTGCAAGGATATTTGGAACCAAAAACGACCATGCATGAAAAACAGAAATGCCTAAGAATTATGGATTAATCAATTTATAATGATCGAGAAATTATAATTTCAGGTCGAGGTTTATCCCCCATTTTTAAAAGCACTCTTTAACGTGACAAGTAGCTGAATCCTTTACAAATATTGATTTGATTCAGACTTTCCGACGGCTGCACGTTCACTTCATATGTCTCGCCATTTATCAATATATCGCATTTATTTTGTGTGGAAATGTTTTCATCCTATTGCGCTATTAAGCTTTCAAAATTGAAGGTTATGAACCCCAGTCCTATACACTGTTTTGAAATAGGGGACACGCCTATATAAAGTAATAAAACAAATTGTATTTGCAGTGCATAGCATATGCTATAGAGTACAATCGCATAACTGTAAAAGTTCACTCCTTGAGATTGTGATGTAAAAGAGGAGAAGCACAAAATAGTTCGAGTTAGAAGCACAGTGATGAGAAAAGAGCCACTCATTTTTTCCCCTTCAAACGGACGGCATTATTTCATGTTGCGGGAACGAAAGTGAAGACAGTTACTTATGATTTATCGTAATACATTTATCGTAATACATACATAATTGGAGAACACACCTCTAAAAGCAATAGCTTGGGGGCAAGGGTTCCCTTAGACGTTAGAGGACATAATAAATATATAAGAAAGAAAAGAATAACAACAGAAAAAGAGAAAACATTCCTAAACCTCTGAGTTTGACTGGAGAGAAGAAAAAAGAGGAAAAGCGGGGGATATGAGGTGCAAAAGAAAAGTACGAAAGAAAAGAGAAATTCACGAAGAAACATTTGATTTTATTTTAGGAGAGTTAAAGCAAGTAAAGCTAACCTCTGCGTTTTGGTTGACCTCTCCTTTTCCACAGAATATAAATCAAGTTTCATACATAATTATACCACTTTTCTTTTCAGTGGTATTAATTATTGTACTGATCTATCTTAGTTTCAAATGTAATGTTTTGTATGAATTTTTGCATATCATGATGATAATTGGGTAATTCCATGAAAATGTCCACTTTTGGTGAAAAAACAAAGTTTATTTTGAACATTTTCCTTCTATGTCACTTGAATATGCATGATTTGAACTTTATGGAACAATATTCAGTTTTTTAATTTTTTGAATATTTTGACCCAAAATGGCCATTTTTTAACCCAAAAATGATATTACACATTTTTATGGTAAAATATGGTTAATTGCATATTGAGTCATTTTTAGAAATTTCATCTGTTATAATAATAAAGACAACCAAATCTAGTTAGGACTAAGGGGAATTTTATGTCTATATACAAAAATTTTAGAAATATTAATATTCTTCTGATTTAATGGAGGTCAAAGGTCAAATGGATTTTTGTCCCGTCTGTCACGTTTTTTAAGGTATTTTTTGCATTTACAATAAATTAGACCATTGTTTTTGAATAAAATTTTGCAGTCTTGCTCTTTAGTAGGGGGGAAATTCATTTCTACTGCTAACTTGGCGGAATTTTAATTTTATGAAGATAATTATGATTCATAAAGTAATGTCCCGTCTGTCACGTTTGGCATCTACAGCAAAAATATGTATGGATGGGACTACATGAAAATTTTCCGATGGATGAAAATTAAAATCCTTTTGCTATTATGTTTCATGATATTAAAGATGACTCTTTAACCCCTTTAGAACATGAGAATAAGGTATTTAATGCTGGAAATTTGATTGTCTTTAAAAATTCTATTTTGTGTACAATCTCAATATGTCCCGTCTGTCACGTTTTTATTGTCCCGTCTGTCACGCTCACTTTTTGGCATTTTCCTCCAAATGTAAGATGAAATTTCAAATATATACTACCAGGTTTCAAAAAGGTACCAACAAGTGATAACATGAATACACATATTTTGTTTCAAGATTTTCCAGTGAGGAGAGCTTAGTCGAAAAGTATCGAAGCAGAAATGGCTTGGTAAATTCATGTCCCGTCTGTCACGCTGAACTTTAAGCCCCACCCACAATTTGTGGGCGGGGCTTGAAAAAAAAGTTTCCCCCCATTTTGTTGACCAAACCCTATAGAACACATCTCTACATCAAATTAAGCATCACTTTTAAATGAAATATGAAATATCAAGTAAAAACATAAAAATGTGAGGGTTGGATGTCCCGTCTGTCACGCTGGAATTACCCAATTGTATTTTATATTTGTATTTAGTTGGAAATCAAAAAATAAAATATGAAATAAAATAAATATACGAGTCTTCTTTGTAGAACTAACCTTTGCGCTCATGGCGGAGATTGCCTCGCTGGATGTAAAAACTGTTGACGGAAAGCCTTGGTCTTCAAGCTTGAATGTTCTGAAATGACAACAAACAGACGTGCGTTATCAAATATATATCGAAACCACTGTAAATACAATATTGCTCACCTCTCTCTGTGTAGATATTTCATTCCGTCTCTCTTTTTGTCTATCTGTCTCTGTCTTATTTCTTTTACTGACACACTTTTCTCTCCCTACACCCCCCCCCCCTCTCTCTCTCTCTCTCTCTCTCTCTCTCTTTATTTTCCTCTTTTTCTCCCTCATACACACACGCACACACTCCTTCCCTGTAAAAAAACACAACAATTCATAGATATTGGTGGGAATGAAGTCAGTAGTTTGTAAGATCGCAATAAAATTATATCTAAAGACAAATTTACTGAGAAGTTTGTATAATTGTATAATTGATCTGATATCTGAGCATTGACTTTGAGATATTTTTTCTCCAGTATCCATCCGCTTCGGATGGTGCCTGCAAAAAGTGCCCCCCAAAATACGATGTTAAATATACGTCAACACTCTACGTCACGTCGACTGATTGCAACAAAAATAATGTATTAAAACTAGATACCTCAAAAGTACAAGTACAATGCAACAAGAATGATTTCGCTTCACTAGATACCATATGTAGTCACTGGACGTAAATTGCTTCGATAATGATTAATTATGGTTAATTTAAAGTAAACTAATTTGTACAAGTAACTTTCCTCTTGCGCAATGTTCACGTATAAAACGATTATGTAATTTGCACATAACTTGTTTTGTCACTCCCATGCATATTCGTAAAACTAAATTAGTTGTTAACATTGTACACAAACAATTATGGGATTCAAGTTTTTTTACTATATAGAGGCTTTGCAAGAATTTATGAACATGATGAAGTATGGGCCAAGAGGGTTTTTTTTTTTTTTTTTTTGGGGGGGGGGGCAGCTTCTTTCTAGTACATCCGGACCATCGACATTTATGATCTATGCTCCAATCAAGCTGGCCTGGATTCTAGATCAGATTTTCCCCCCCTATACCATCTCAAAATATTCAACTTAATAGGTTGAAATTAATCAGGAGCGCAAACCTGCAAAGAAGGTATACACAAAAAGTTCTGAACGCCTCGAATGGGATGGAAAGTGTACAGCCTGGCAGACCTTTAGAGGAAAAGATATGGGATATCTGCGCCACACAGAGGAATACACCATGGCATTTTTCTCCACTAGGATCGAGGACGAACTTACTCTATCTGAGCCAATGTCTTGCCGGGACCATGGCCCTTATCTTCCTGGGCCACCGCATAGATCAGAAGTCCTGCGTAGCCCCTTGGCAAGCCTATTTCCACTAAGTCCTCCTTGGACGCCAACCTCAGACTCCTCATTGAGTCATAACCATGCCTTGACAACCGATTCCTACAGTTCTCCAGGTCGGCCTTAACCAGGAGATCCTCCACCGACTTGGAGATCTGCGGTTTCATCGAGCTAGTGGTAGAGGGCGCGATCGAGACGTCGGGGTACTGCGGTAGGACTGAGTCCGGAAGGGAGGATGATACGCTGATGAGGTCAGAGGCGGACAATCGCGATTTCCTTGATGGTGAGACCTTGAGTCGTTCCTCGTCGTCGATCTCGATTGGGATTGGATTGACTTCGCCCAAAGCGTCCTCGGATAGGTCGACATCGTCGGTGTCGGTGGATACGACTACCTCCATGCTGGAGTTTATCATCGTGTCCAACAGTCCTTGGGGATACTCTTCTTTGAAGAGGGGATGTTACCAAATGTTACCCCTTGATCTTTCAGAGGTTAGAGATCCAACAGTCCTTTGGTATATTCCGTTCTTTGAAGAGGTTAATTGATGTCACTGAATGTTATCCTCTTGATCTTCAGGAGGTTCAAGATCCAAGAATCCTTGTATATTTTGCTCTTCGAGGTGCTGATTTTATCGAAAGTTATTCCTCTTGATCACCAACATGTTCAAGATGTTTCAAGATTCCAGACTATAATTCCATACAGTTTCACACAGCAGTCGAAATGGTAGCAAGCATATTTCTTTTCTGTATCTCAGTGCTAGTCAGTGCCTCAGGAGCTAATGGCCTGTGTCAATCCAGTACGACTAATATCCTCTCTTCCTCACAATACATTCTTCCAGGATTTCAAAGGATCCCTTTGATTCTTTACAAATGCTAAGATACGACTATAAATGGGTGATGAGCGCTTCAATGCAAACAGGAGTACAGGTTTAGGGGCGGACTCCTCAAGCCTTTTGTCCGTATCCTCCTACCATGCAGAATGCAAATAATATTCCAATATGTTCCGAATGGTCATCATAACTCCAGATTGTAAACAGGGGTAAGTGGTCAATAATACTCCATCACCTAAATTCATGGACGGTACATATTCCTAGACTCCTACCAGTCGCCTGCTCATTATAAAACCCTACTCCCTTCGAAGACAGTGAATAATATTAATGAACACGTGTATTATCGCTTCGTGTTCCTTTCTTTTCGATCAAGGAAAAGAGAATACGCGTTGCATGTGTCACTTTCTCGATGTAATTATTCCCCCCTATACGCCTTGCATGCATATGTGGGTGATTCATAAATTGGTGAGCAAATTACCAGCTTGGGTTTATTTTTAAGCGGGAAGTAATAAGTTAAAAGCGACTGTCCCGTTTGTCATCAGAGTCTACACGCATGGCATACCATTAACATGGTGCATGGCACGGAATAATGATAATCAATACAAAAGAGTGCTCTTCAACAAATCTAAAATATGGGGATGGGATTGTTACGTAACACAGGGTCGATATATATATACACCAAGTGATAAATGATGCAATTAAATATATTCATATGATCGCATCTTACGTTATACATGTATTATAAAATAATGCAAAACATTGGTACCCGATGGAAAAAAAAAATTTCGACAGCAAAATCTTATTCTGTTACAATAAATTTTTAATAGAGCGCAAATAAACACTACTACAGTGTATTGTATTTTTATTCATTTCTCACTCGTAATGCAGGAAGATTATAGCTGCACCTCAAGATCCTAATGATAAGCGTCCTTCATATTTTACTTTGTATGTTTGTAAGATTTAAATTTCAAAGGTCTTGCAGACGGAGAAGAGAGCACCACTTGGTTTATCGTCCAGTAATATGTGCCCCATGCTGTTTCTATTCTATTCTAATTTCTAATATTCTATTCTTTATCTGTTTTGTCAATTCATTTTTTGGTGATTTCCATTTTAGGTATAAAAAATGGTCATGTATTTGCAGTGGCGTATCTAGGGGGCAGGGGGCACGTGCCCCGGGCGGCACTTGGAAGGGGCACAAATGCGCAAAAGAGAGAAAGAAAAAAGTGGAAAATGAAGATAAATCATAATCCTTATTATGCGCCCCCAATCTGCAGGGTAAAATGCATTAGAAATACAGTTTTTGAGGGCTTGAAATTAGAAAATTTCTAAAGCTCGGTTGCTTTGCTCCCTCGCATAATCATTTTCTTTCAGGATCTTGTAATTTTACGCCCTTAGTATATAGTTCTTAAATAGCTCAAAGGGTTAAAATTTGAAAAATAAAGATGCAATTGTCGTTGCTTTGATGTGTTGATTAATGGATAGATAGACGTTTCATATACTCAATCGCTGCGACGCCGTGGACTGTTATCTGACTCAAAACAAGCCAGAAGAATAACAGTCTGCAGAAGAGCACCAGCAAGACACTTTGAACGAATTAATCAAATCCGCTATAAACTGGGATAAAGGGATCTATTTTGATCGCTAGCATTGTCGTATAACAATGATTATTCATCCAAGCTCAGCGTTCAACGGAATAGTGCGACTGCTAAATGCATTAACAACTGCTCACGCCTCAGCTAAGTTATTACTGTCTTTAAAAATCGATATGCTGCATCTGCCAAAAAACTTCAGTCAAGAGATTCTGCCGATCTTACTGGTGACGAGGCCTCATTCTTTGCACTTCGGAATTTGGACGCCCCTCCATGCTTACACTGCGAAGACACGCTGACAACTTTTCTCTTTTCGTGTACAATATTCGTCTTAGACCCACTAAAATATTTTTGATTTGTTTACAATCATGAATGATTTGGATTTAAAAAAAAATCATTTCGCGTCATCATGAAAAAAGACAAAAGGAAAGTACATACGTGAACCGTGTTAGATATTAGTTTCCTGGGATTCAAGTACCGATATACTCTCTTTTCCATGGCCATATTTCTAATTATTGGTTTGTACTTTTCTTCTCCCCCCCCCCCCCCTTTCAGTCTGTTCTGTCTCTTTCTTCTCTTCTTTCCTCCTCCTCCTCCGTCTTCTTTTCTTCTTCTTTTTTCTTTTTCTTTT
>CM046846.1:1606641-1884141 GCA_025618425.1 Heliocidaris tuberculata | reverse complement strand
AAACAAGTTTTATGAAACAGGGCCCTGGTGGGAACCATCTGCACCTGTCCAAAGCAAAAGCTCAAGAACATATCAAGAACTTTTGCTTGAAATGCACAAACTATCAACATTCAACAAGACATACTGTTTTCTTTCCTAGTTTTATCTTTCAACTTCCATATACATGTACTGTATATATATATTTTTAAAAAAGTTTATACATGTATAGGTACTTACTCGGGAGGGTAAGTACATACTCTCGTGAAACAGTGCCCTTTTCACATTCCTCTATATTGCCCTTTAACCTATACAGGTAATAAATGTGACATACATGACTTACAATTGCTTACTAGCAAACTTTAATAAGTTGTGTCAAAGCTCTGGAAAAAAAGAACAGTTGGTGTATTGAAGATGAAATATTGAAAGTTATTAAACTATGCCATCTGGTGCTAACATTTTTAGAATTTAAATCATTTGGGATATGAATTTTCAGTAGAACTACAATATAATTACATGCCTCACGCAGCTTTCATACTGTTTTCTGTGTTTTGAACCGTGAAAAGCCAAATATGACTTCATAATCTTTTGCGAAAATCATTTTGAATAAAGTAAACCTATCATGGTCAAATTCAAGAAAATTTCGAAAATCATTTTAAAGACGTCAGACACAAGTTTCCCCCTCCTAGCTCCCAATACTCACCCCCCCCCCCCTCTCTCTCTCTCTCTCTCTTAGTCTCTCTGTAAATCTCTCTGAAGTCTCTCTGTCGTTGTATCTTGTCGGACTTCTATTTCTACAGTATGTCAATTCTCTACATATGTTACTGTTTTTACATGCCTTCTCGCATTAATACCACACACGAACAAGTCATATATTTTAAATCAAAGCCAGTAAATAAAAATGACGATGAGGTCAAAACAAACTCCGGCATATCCGAAAAGGAAGATGATTCCTGCATTTGACCTAGAATACAATGATATGGTGTACTTTTTGACAGGATTTGACATTCATCATTAGACAGCCAGGTCAACACAAAATAGGGTAAACATTATAATGTTAGACAGCTGGATAAATCATCACCAGCGTGGAATAAATATGGGAACACAAAAACAGAAAAATACGGACAATCATGTATGGGAAAGCAACTCATATACGAGATTACACATCAGGGCCCCGTTGCATAAAACTTACAATTAACGGTAACTTTGCCATCAACCCTGTGTGGCAGAGAAGGTCCCCCCCCCCCCCCCCCCCCCACTCCCCCGGTAAGATAACAGAGTGAATTATCATAGGGAATTGAGCTTTGGTTTTTAATGTACCAACATAGCTTTCTCCAAGTTCTCTAGTTTTAAAATGCTCGACTTGAAATGAGCCCAAACTGCCCCCCCCCCCCCCCCCCCACCACCCCGACAACTGAATGCTAGCCATTCTCGCATAACTGCCCCCGGTGTGAGAGCGGCCAGCATGCATGAACGTAATAGTCTTATCATTAAGTACATGTATCCATGTTTATGTTCATGTCGTAATAATTATACACTCATTTTAATGAAGGTGGGAAATACATTCAACCTAGACCAAGCTATAGTTTTAAATGCCAAGTTGACTTCCCTTTCAAGACAATTGACCATATTTTGTGGTTTGGCTCAATAAATTTCAATCCAAAAGTACTATTATTATTAAGTCAAATAGACTGTGCATTGGGGAGCAGGCAAAAGGTATAGGGAGTGTGTTGACTGCTTTACTACATGTTGTATATAAACAAAATAGAAGTAACTTTTGACATGTTAGTTTGTAACGACCATAATTTACAATAAACTTGTGTCATATCTATGGATAAGTGAAAAAAACAACAACAAAAAAACAACAAACTAACAAACTTTTGATTCAGAGCTCTAAAAAATATACCAGATGCATGAGTAACAAGATGAATGCGACTGCGTCTCCTATATGCCTCCGCCTAAATTCAGTTGATGGCTCAAACTGTTCTTGAAATCTTGTGATAACGAGAATAAAAAGCCTCTAATTACATGCTAATTGACCTCTTTGACATTTGACCTTACACCTAATAACCCAAAAGTCTGATCACTTTATCTCCTCCTAGTCATGAATACAAAATATTTGAGATATGGTGATAACAAAGGTGAAAAAACATTAATTTCACATACACCTGTATAATGATCTCTATGACCTGTCACCTTTGACCTACGTGAACAAAAATCTAATCAATTCATCTCATGCATACTAGTTCCAAGTTTTGAAGTTAATGGATCAAATAAAACCTGCAATTTCAGAATTGACCTCTATGACCTTTAACCTTTGACCTATGTATCCCAAAATCTAACCAGATCGTCTTTCTATAGTGATACATACTAGTACCAAGTTTGAAGTTCATACATCAAATGGTTCTTGAGATATCACGTTAACAAGGCTAACACCTGAAATTTCAGAAATTGACCTGTGACCTTTGATCTTTGACCTACATACCCCAAAATCTAATTAGATCATCTTCCTATGGTGATACATACTAGCACTAAGTTTGAAGTTCATGCCTCAAATGGTTCTTGAGATATCTCTAGAACAAGGCCAACACGTGAAATTTCAGTAATTGGCCTCTGTGACCTTGACCTTTGACCTACATACCCCAAAATCTAATCAGATCATCTTCCTATGGTGATACATACTAGCACCAAGTTTGAAGTGCATACCTCAAATGGTTCTTGAGATATCGCTAGAACAAGGCCAACACCTGAAATTTCAGTAATTGGCCTCTGTGACCTTGACCTTTGACCTACGTAGCCCAAAATCTAATGAGATCGTCTTCCTATGGTGATACATACTAGTACCCAGTTTGAAGTTCATACCTCATGTGGTTCTTGAGTTATCGCTAGAACAAGAAAGCGGGACGGACGGACGGACGGACAACCCGAAAACATATTATAAAAAGAGCAAAATTTTCTGCACACACTATGTCCATTTTTGTTGCATGACCATATTCTGTTTGATGCAAGGAATTTTAAAAACTTGATTGTTATTATTATTATTATTGTTGTTTCTTATTAAGCGCTTTTCCAGAAAACTGATCAGAGCGCTATTACAGCACAAAAATAACATACATAAAAACATAGCAAATAGTAATAGAAATACCTGTAGTAATTATGGACACACAAAGAATCATGAAGAATTGAAAGATATTTAAATATTCATTAACAGTGATATTATCAGCCCTATCGTCTGCTGAGAGTCAAAAAGAGTCAATAAAGCTTTGAAATCCTTAAAGTGGCAACACATTGAGAGGTTCAAAACCATTGTTTTTCATCAAAATTGACAATTTTTTCATCTCTTCGACATTTTATAATCATGTATATTGTTTTCAAAGACATTACACCTTATTAGAACCATGTAGCACTGAAAGAAAAATATTAATGTTCCCAATTCGAAGAATAAAATGTGATCAATTTGGCCCTTCGTCCTGAAGGGTAACTGACGATTATACATTATTTTTTCTACTGTATTACTAAAGAGGCAATTCATTTTGGTGAGAGAATAATTCAGGGATACAAAATAATGGAAGGATGGACCCTTACTGGAGAAGGGTCTACGGGGGCAGTTCCCTGGTCGTACCATGGACATACTACTCGTAGTAGGACCATGGTCGTACCAAAGTTCATTAGCGCATCCACTTAGGCCCGAATTCACAAAGGAGGTTTAGTTTAAACCATGGTTTAAACCCCCTCCTGGGGTTTTTAAGCGTACGTGCGCACGGAATCCGAACCAGTCATATATTTTCTTTGAGCGCGCGCATGGGCAATGTGCGCTTATTTACGCTTATTTTAGTACGCTTACGGAGGTTTAAACCTTGCCATGGTTTAAACCTCCTTTGTGAATTCGGGCCTAGTGTTTAACCCCTCACACCCCCCCCCCCCCCCCCGATTACAAAACCACTGCTCGAAGCAAACGGTCCAAAAGAAAATATTTGCCATTGTCAGAATAATAATAAGTTTATAACCTTCCAAATCACATTTAAATGCACTCTCGATCTTAATACAGGAAAAATATCTATCAACGGCCTTGACCATCACCCTGGTTCATTGATGGGGCTTTGTTTCAAAATGATGGGTTTGTTTTGCTTCTACATGTGTTTTGACAAGTTTGCCCAGTTCTCTACGGAATTGTGTACTTCCTCGCTACCTCGACATGGCGTATCCAGAGGAGGGAGTACAGTATACTGTATGTGTTCCCCATTAGTTTCTATATACCATAGCTTGCACGCAAGTACGAGTTGTAGACTTGTAGTATGTTCCCCCATCATGCCATAGGCCTACAACCCTTCAAAATCCCGGAATCGACACTGCAGACAACCCGGTAACTTTGTACTCCTGTCGAGTGATGACCATATTTTTTTAAAGTACTGTACACTATTATCTGCGGTTGAGTCACCGTCCGACCGTTTGTCCATATATTCAGGGGGCACTTAAATCGTGGGGGTGGGGGGGGGGGGGGGGGGGGGTCTGGGGAGGGCACCTGTCTTACTCGATAAAGGGAGGGAATGGGATGGGGTTGTATTATCTTATCTTTACCTTCCCTGCCCTCCTCTCCCCATTCTTTCTCTCTTTTCTCTTTTAAAAGAAATTACCACTTAAAGATAAATTTGAGTTCTAGTCATGCGATAACATTGTGAAAGAAACTGTCTCAAAGTAAATTGGAAAGGTTTATTATACAGCTTTTACGGTTTTGGAATCACCAAAATGATAAGAAATTAACTCAATCCTGCTGAGAGTCACATGCACTTCACACAGAAATGTTTATATGGGACTACACACAAATGTTCGGCCTGAACATTAATGCTGTTTCTTGTCATATTTTGAATGTGAGGGCGTGTGAAGAGCAATCTTTTTCAGGGGACATCTTCCAAATTAACTTAAAAAGAATGAAAAAGCTCACAAATTATTTTTCACCTTTCCTAGAACTCAACCTTCTCTTGAAGGGGGGGGGGTGGGGCACGCACCCCCTTGCCGCTGACAAATCATTACATTCACAGAGTCGACACTCCTCTGGCTCTCAGCAGACTTGTTTAGAAATAATGTAGTATTATTCGATAAGTTGTAGTGCACCAATAATATATACATGTAGTTACAATGAATATTACAAACTACATACGAAATGATAACTTGTACATGTGGTTAGTTAAGAACGGAATGTACCTTTCATAG
This sequence comes from Heliocidaris tuberculata, assembly GCA_025618425.1. Taxonomy (NCBI): domain Eukaryota; kingdom Metazoa; phylum Echinodermata; class Echinoidea; order Camarodonta; family Echinometridae; genus Heliocidaris; species Heliocidaris tuberculata. The sequence continues at coordinate 1,878,954 of CM046846.1, read as the reverse complement.
TGTTCCGACAATAGCTATGTTCATACGGGACTTGTGGTTTCGAAACTTTAAGTTAACGAAACAACGACTCACTAACTACGACGAGGTTTCACACGGGCCCGAAACAACGTTGTTCTGATACTACAAGTCGAGCGCTGGTCATTCAACATGAGCAGAGAGGTCTTCATTAAGAACAAGATTGCTAAACTTGAAGATGCTCGCGGTTTCGGCGTTAACCACAAGCTCGCTTGTGGTTCTGGAATTACAAGGTTTTAGGGTTGCATTTGAGTTTCAGATTAGCTGTAGGATTAGTGTTATGGGCTGGTATATTGCTGGGTCCAAGGATGAAATTAGGAATTCAGTTAATGGAGGAAAATGGCCGCGGAGTTATTGTCACAGGATCACGGGTCATGGTTGAAAACTAGAGCACCGTGTCTACTGCCAATTTTCATTAACGCTATCTCCTGACTTGACAGTCTTTTAAAACCATCAACATATTGAAGGTTGATTGCCTGACCAGTTATAAAAAACAATTCTATTTGTCAACAGGGGCGTCGCTAGAACATTTTGATGGGGGGGGGGGGATGTGACACCCAAATATGCTTACAAAAATGCTGCACCCTAATCTCTCCCCCCCCCCCCCCACAGATAATAATAGTAAAAGAAAATCACAGATGTAGAGATCTTGATCATACAGGGCCATTTTCGCAAGGAGGGGCTGACGCCTTTTGCCCGAATATCAACTTTTCAATTTCTAACTTTTTTGCGAGTGAGAGACGCGAGCAAGCAAATTTTGTTAACTTTCATGGTGAAAATGTACAGAAGTTACATGATTATCTGAGAACCTCGCTGCCCAAATATGTGGATATTCTGGCTCCTCGCTGCCCGAATATCGGAACTTGAAAATCCTCAGGGAAGGGGGGCTCCAGCCCATTGCCGAAGTTGGACGCCATTTTGCCCGAATATCAACTTTTAAATTTCTAAAATTAAAAAAAGAAACTTTTCTAAGAGGAAATGTGCAGAAGTTACATAATTATCTGGGAACCTTGCTGCCTAAATATGTGAATATTCTGGCACCTCACTTCCCTGCCCGATTATGAAGTGGTGGTTGCCCGAATATCGGAACTTTGAAAATCCTCAGGGGGGGGGGGGCTGCAGCCTATATCCGAATTAGGACGCCTTTTGCACGAATATTATACTTTCCAGTGTTTTTGCAAAGGAGCGAGCATAAAAATTGGCCAGTTTTTCCTTCTTTTTCTTTCCTTCCCTTTTCCTTTCTTTCTTTTCTTTGTTTTGTTTTCCTTTCCTTTCCGTTTTTTTTTTCTTCTCCTTTTTCTTTTCTCCTTTCCCTCTTTCCCTCTCCCTTTTTCCCCCTCCTTTTTTTTCGCCGACAGGTGTGGTGAATTTGCTGACAGCAATTTTGAGTGGTGGGTGTGACACGCCCACACCCCCCTCCCATTTATCAATACATATGTTGCAAAACGCCATTCGTTAATGATTCAACTTCGACTTTTGATGATACACAGTATATCCTCTGCTTTCCTATATATATATAAAAAACAAAACAAAACAAACCTATTGAAGGAATCCCATGAAAAAAGCTTGAACACAGATTAGCGAATAATAACAAGAATGACAAGTGACGTTTTTTTCTCAAAACTGATGACGATACATTTGTATCTATATCGAAATTAACTTGACCTCTGCAACTCTTCCTTCCTTGATTACAATAGGGTGTTAATTCAACACCGTTTCGGTATCATTATTGGGCTACACCAGAAAAGTGTTAAAACACCACCAGTTATTGTTAAAACAACTCCAGTTTGACTAGAAATTGGTGTTATTTTAACACTATCTGGTGTAGCCCAATATAGATACCGAGATGGTGTTTAATTAACACCCTGGTTTTTGCAGTGAACATCTGTATTTTTTCCTACATGTATGTGTAGTCCCATATACTCATTTCTGTGCGCAGTGCATGTGACTCTCAGCAGGATTGAGTCAATTTCTTCTCATTTTGGTGATTCCATACACCAATTCTTATGTACTATATAATCAACCTTTCCCAACCGTTTTGAGACAGTTTCTTGCGCAATGTAATCGCATCACCAGAACTCAACTAAATTTGACCTCACAGAACGGATTCAACGGACGTAAAACGACGTCCCATGAGCTAAATAAAATGATGCCTAAGCCCAATATTTCACTTTTGAAAGCATATCAGTGCGGCAATCACCCAATGATTTCAAAAGAGATCCTATTCTGACAAAATTCCAAAAAAGCCTCGAGTGGAGCCTAAATAGCAAATAGTAATAGTACAGGCACTGGGCCCCATTGCATAAAACTTACCATTAACGGTAACTTTGCCATCAATGGTAACTCCCATGGAAACCTTGATTTTGATTGGTTGTTGAGTGATGTTACCATGGTAGTTACCATTGATATCAGAGTTACCATTAATGGTAAGTTTTATGCAACGGGGCCCTGATCTCTTTACGTAGAGATCAGTGAGTATACAGTTAAGGCCTATATGGTAGTCTATCAGGGCCCTCTGGCATAAAAGGTTGCGTTTAATCGCAAGTTCTCAAAAAATTAAACGCAAGTCCCAAATACGCGATCCTGATTGGCTGAAAATCAAGTTGCGTTTAATTTTTTGTGTTGCGATTAAACGTAACTTTTTATACAAGAGGGTCCAGTTCAGACACTCTATTACGCGTTTCGAGTGACAAGGTTTTGTGCCTGCAAACCACGTTCAAGCAGGGAACTGTAACTACCTCCTTGGTTCAAGTCGGCCTCATGTCCGGACAAAGTAGGCGGATATTCAGGAAAACACCAACTACGTGCATATCCGTTTACATTTAACAAATCTATATTTTCCTGCAAGTTCAAATTAATGTTTTGAAAATTAGCTTCCCCGTGTAGTTGGTTTATTAAATCTATATACAGTATATACCCAGTACAAAAAGTAAGGAAACTCGACTTTGATCGATTATATTTCTTTAAAGTGAGAACAATATAGGTCGTATTGAGTAATTCCCTATATCAAACCATAACATACTTGATATGATTTGCTGAATGGGGCGTGTACAGGCGGCGTAATTGAGGGGAAGGGTAAAAAGGGAAATGTTGCAAAATGAGCGATATTTTGGCTTTGGGTATACTTGATGACGTTCGTACAAATTGTTAATTTCATTAAATGCCTTGTAGTGAGTGAGCTTCAATCTGCCCTATGGCACGGGCCCTATCAAGATATGTCACTATTGTCATGATGCAGATGGAAGACAAGTAACCAGTAAGTGGCCAATCACCCACTACAAGGCATTTAATGAAATTAATGAAATACAACAAGGGATTTTAACAATGAGAATGTCATTGGAGACCCCACTAATCCAATCATTATTCATTAACACATGAAAGAAAAGTGTCCCCGTTATGTTATTGTGTTCAGATTACTTTAAATGTTGGATACCTCTCCCCCCCCCCCCCCCAATCCAACAATTAACAAAGAATAAAAATAACCCCTTCTGTGTTTGTAATGTTCAGAAGTCTTTTGCAATTGAGGTTTACTTGGCGAATGATTATGAATTCATATTCATAATGAGGTCATTTGAAAAGCAATCCTTTGCAGGTAACATTTCTACTACGATGTTCTTCCACTCTGACATAAGAGGAATAAGAAAGCCAACAAATCATTTCACATTTCCCCTGCCTTTCCCAGAACTCAAAGAGAAATTAAACTTCAAAGACATAATAATATCTTCCAATGGCTGAGGTGACATTCCCTATTCATGTCGCGTTCTGGTAACAATGAAGAGCGATGACTCACAGCATCAAACCGAAATTATATTCTACAAGGAATGTTTACGATTCACTTAAATATCATCTGCGAAACGACTTTGGTATAAAATGTTAAATAGCTGAGTTATGCTAGTCGTCCCGACCGTGTCGTGCAAGGGAACACGTGGTCCCATTAACGTGCACATGTGTGTGTTTTTCTGCGAATGCAATTTCCAGCTAGTTTTCATTAGTATATTCGGAACCGAATCGTACGCCCAAAATCCGAAACAACAACATTAGTATAAGGGGTACCTCCTTGATTTCTTCAATGACGTACATTTTGCTGTAAAGGGCTGGCCAGTGGTCACATTTGTCCGATAACGATAACGATAACGATAACGATATTTTCAATTAAAGGTACACCGTACTATATGGCGTGTACGTGCGAATAGTAGGGCAGCTCTAGGGTGTTCCTTTAATGAAAAATCTTGTTTATTATCGTTATAGGATAAATGTGACCAGCCCATACAGCCCATCTACCACATGATATATTATTCCAGCGCCATACAAACTAGGGGTTCTGCGGGTTCGAACGAACACCATTCCCCCCAAAATATTAACTATTTTATTTCATTTTGTAGTGAAGAAGCAACACGAAAATGTAAGAGGGTTCCTGATTTTTTATAAATTTATTTATGTAGGGCCTATTCATCAATTTGTTAATTTATGAATTTATGAAATTATTCATTCATTAATTCATTTATTTATTTTATCTATTTATTTATTATTATTCTTTCTTTTTTGGGGGGTGGCATAGTTTCGGAGAGTACACGGCAGCCAATTAATGTGGGGACATTTGTTTTTTCCTCCTCGCTTGCTTGCCTGCTTGTCAGAGAATTTGGAAGCGAAAAGGTACACCTCAGCACCCCAGTGAAAAAGTCGAGGGAACTCCCCCCCCCCCCCCCCCCCCGGAACTAAAAAAGAAGCTTGTAATAGGCAATGTATGGCTGTACATTCATTGCATTCAGAAATGCAGTGCAATTACAACCTTTAATCAGACCAATCCATTTTCTCTTCACATAATAGGCCTACTCAATCATCATAATCATATAATTATTTTCTTGTCAGCATGCTGTCCATTCATTATGTTTCTATCTGCAGGGACGTTCGGTTTATTTTTCTTAATAAGTGAACCGTATCACCTAATAGTAATCCTTCATGCGTTCATGTGTAAACATGGCTCAATAAGTCACTGTACAATAAAAAATTGAATTACTGTGTGGTCACATGTATATTCTCTAGTCTTTACTGTAGTTATTATACATTAAGGGGATTTGGTTTCTCGTGATTTTTTGGCATAGTGTCAACTTCAGTACCAAATGCCAAGGCCTAAATAATACTTGTATCGAATACTAATTTGGATTCAGATTCAGATTCAGATTCAAGACATATTTATTTCCTGCTCATATCAAGTATGTAAAAATGAAATTTACATTGACCAATACATGGTGGAATGAGGCGAGGTTCCCTGGAAGTATAAAGGACACGGCTTGTGTAGGGGTCGCCGTAAGGCAGTAATAATACATATCTATAATATACAGTGCGTCCCCCCAAAAAAGTTAACAGTCAGAAAAAGTCCCCCCAAATAAATATTTCAAAATATTTGAAGCAAAATTTCATACCTGTGGATAGCTTAGGATCTCTTCTATCAAATGACATCAAAATATATGGCAATATTTTACGCTCGAGTGAGCAAAGACCCCTTTTGTGAAAAGGTGCAAAATCCAGACTTGACAAGAATTGGTATTTCTCCTGGCTGGTATCAACAATGTGCAGTGTCATGAAAAGGCTTATAAATACATGTATTCATATTTGATCAATAATAGACAATTTATCAAAGAAGAGGTTCTGTTCTCTGTATGTCCTTACATATCTCATCAATATTTTCATGTTTCAGTGAGCAATTAACTGCTTTACTGAGTGTTTTGAAATATTAGTTTTAGCAAGGTTATAATTCAAGCTGGTTTTCTCAGTCAACCATAAAGTTTTGATGGGATATGTCAAAACATACAGAAAACAAAGCCTATTCTTTCGTAAATTGCCTTTTAATGATCAGAATATGAAATTTTCTAAGCCTTTTCAAAACTCTAAACTTTGCTGATACCAGACAGAACCAATTACATAGTTTTGTCAACCATAGATTTTGCACCATTTCACAATAATGGCTTTTGCTCACTCAAGGGTATAACATATCGATGTTTTGGTATCACTTGATAGGAGAGACCCTAAGCTATCCATAGGTATGAAAATTTCATGAACATGTTTTGAAATGTTCATTTAGGGAGACTTTTTCCAAATGTCAACTTTTTACGGTTCTCAAGTTTGTTAACACTAGTCAGCACAAAATACCAATTCTTGTCAAGTCTGGATTTTGCACCCTTTCGCAAAAGTCGGTTTTGCTCACTCGAGCTCAAAATATTGCCACATATTTTGGTGTCATTTGATAGAAGAGACTCTAATATCCTCGGGTATGAAAATTTCCTACAAATATTTTGAAATATTTATTTTGGGAGATTTTTTTCAACTGTTAAATTTTTTTGGGGACGCACTGTAGTTATAATATATGATAATAATTGATGAGAGAGAAAAAGTGTCAGGGCCTAAATTCTACATGTATCGTATACTAATTGGTCAGAGAAAATGCCAGAATGAATTGCGATACATGAATTTAAATCTAAATGAGAAGATTACACTTACGGTTTGTATTCAAACGGTGTTCGTCACGTTTCCGACTCTTCCTTGTTAATTGTGCCCGAGATGTTTTAGGTTAATAAAAATTAAAAAAAAAAAAAAAAAAGGCTGAAATGCACCTTTAACCTGTAGTTCACTTCCTTCTTCCTTCACATGCATGCATGCATGGAATAGAAAATTCATGCACAACGTTTACCATGCAGAAAATTTTTCTTTCTGTCATATGAGTTTAATCGACATAAAACCTGTTTGAATTTGATGCATGGACCGCGGAACCGGGATCAGGGGGCTGGGGGCTGGATCCCCCACACTATTTTTGAGTAGACACGTTTCATGTTTCATAAGATCTCCGGGGAAAAAAAGGGTCGAAACTTGTCATTATTAATGTGAAATCAAATCACCCCCCCCCCCCCTTCAACTTTCAAAATCACTATTCAATCTCCATTCAATTTCACTTTTGTTTGTTATCTTTCTTGTTCGTAACGTATCGCTAACATTCATGCCGCATGTGTGTGCAATCCCATCCACCCATTTCTATGTGTAGTGCATGTGCTTCTCAGCGAGATTCGGTCAAGTCCAATAAGCATAACTCCTTGGTCAGTCACTCAATTTCTTATCATTTTGATGATTCCAAAACTTATTCATATGTAGACAGTTTCTTTCACAATGCAATCGCATGACCAGAACTCAACTTTACCTTTACGTTGTACAATAGAGAAACATGAATGGGAGAAGATTCATTCATACAACTATTTTTCGCCAATTTAAATTCGAGTATTTAATAAAATAATTAACATTGTTTTTTTTTTAAAGAATATTTTAACTTTCCAATAATTATTTTCATCAAACATTGTTTTAGTTTGTAGTATCTGATATGTCTATTTTCCCCAAGTAAATTCATATCAAGTACCCATCAAAGGGGAAGTCCACCATGATATCAAGTTGGTTTTAGAAGAAGCAGAAAATTGAAAACAAGGGGAACACTAGCGATATCTCGCCTGCATCTTGCAATTTACAGCATACATGTAACTGATCATTACCCGCCTGAACGGTAACTGAGTTTTGTACCTGTGGTATGAATTTTGTGATTCTACCTCGAATCCATAAAAAGTTAGGGTGATTGCAGTGCTTTTTGCAAAAAAGTTCATTGACCTTTTGACCTTTTACCTTGGTCATATTCAACTCATTTTCAAACTTGACCTACGCCTCTAAGAGATGTACCTGTGGAATGTTGTGATTCTACCTCAAAAACCAGTCATTTTGATTACAGTGTTTGTTGCAGAAAGTTCATTGACCTTTTGACCTTTGACCTGGGTCAGATTCGAATCATTTTGGAACTTGACCTGCGTCTCTAATGTACCTGTAGTATGAATTTGGTGATTCTATCTCAATTCCATAGAATATAATTGTGATTAAAGCATGATTGTTGATGCCTATAGTCTCGCTCCGCTACGCAGGCGAGACAAAAACAGAATGAGATCAATGAAGGTTTGAGCAAAATCCGATAAGAAATAAGAAAGTTATGAACATTTGAAGTTGAAATCAATCAAACACAAATTGGCAACTCCGTGACGCATCTTGCGAGCTCCTCACCCATTCGCCCTGTACTAAATCATAAATTTCCATTTTCTCTAAAGAAAATATTTAATCATGCATGCAACCTCGATATAATCATTGTCAAGTGTTTTTACACAAATCATGTATGAAACGAATTTATTCCTTAATCAACAACTAAGAAAACGAGAATTTTGTTTTTTGTTTTTTGTTTTTTGTTTTTGTTTTTGTACAGAGCAAATGGGAGAGGAACTCGCAAGATACGTCACAGAGTTGCCAATTTGTGTTTTATTGAGTTCACTTTAAAAATTCATACATTAAAAAAAAAAATTACATTGAATTTTGCTCAAATTTTCAGTAATGTGTTTCTCTATTTTTTTCTGCTTTTATTCCAATCAACTAAATATCAGAGTGGACTTCCCCTTTAATTCTGCTTTACAAACTATTGACATAGTCTGTACGCACAGGCTCTATTCATCGGCTCTATTGTACGTGACAAATTAAATAAAACTTGAGAGCGACTATGATCAATGATCACTGTGCTGGTCATTGCGCTGGAGTCAGGAGGGGAAGGGGGGGGGGGGCAACTCCCATCTCACTGCCGGAGTGGTCGTACCAAACATGGATAGGCGAGAGTGACCCACTTACCTCGGTTTATCAAGGATATAGTCTACAGTGTTTCAGACCCTACAGTGACTGAAATAGGTTTATACTGTTTCACGCACTACCAGAGTAGTAGACGCGGACCCTAATTTGACAATATATCAGAATTATAATATTGTACGTACATGTAGCATGCGCGTACCGAAGGGGGGGGGGGTGTTTTAGGTGTTCAACCCCCCCCCCCCCTTTTGGTGTTATTTGAAGTTAAAACACCCCCTTTGGATGTTAAAACACCCCCTTTAGAATTCCTGCTAACCTCTTTTTTTTTTTTTTTTTTGGTGCTTTTTGCTTGTCAGATAATTTTTGAGTAAAAAGACCCCCCCCAAGAAAAAAAAATACTGGTAACCTTTTATTTTTTTATATTTTTATTTTTTAGCTTGTCAGAGAATTTTTGAGTTAACCCCCCCCCCCCCCCCCCCCTTTAAAAAATCCTGGGTACGCCACTGACATGTAGTATTCCCATTCCTTTTCGGGATCAGGAGTTGGTCTAGCGCTGGCAGCTCTCTGTATTCTCCTACAAACTGACTCTGAGTCTGATCGGACCCAGGTTCGAATCTCAGTTACGTCTTTCAGCTGGTGACGTTAAAGGTCGATCCCAGATGTAAATAATCATATTTGATTGATACATGTCTGTCAAAACTCAATTACACGCACATACATCTACTAGTACCGTCAGGAGGAGCTACAGTATCGGGCCTATGGTATGCGGTCCTAGTCTCTCATTCAGACCCTATGTTACGCATTACGACTGACAAAGGTCTGCTTCTACTATAACTGACAGATGATAAAGACATTAATTCATACCGAAACCTTTACTATCTGGCTATATCGCTGGATAAAGGATGCCTGAGACATGAAACTAATTAATGTTCATGAAGTTCTCCTTGAACGGCACCATCACCAAACTAATTTATAATGTGGTTTCAGGGGTGGATCCAGGATTCAGTAAAAGGGGTCCACTTCCCTAAATTTCTGACTAGCAACAAGAACAGCTTAAGTAACGGGGTCCACTACAAAAAAAACAACAACAAACAAACAAATGACAAGCAAAAATTTTAAAAAGGGGATCCGGACCCCCATGACCCCCTCATCCCCCCCCCCCCTGCATGGATCCGCCCCTGGGTTCCTGTCCTCAACTTACTGATCGATAATAGGGTCTCTGAGAGACTTTCTTGGATCAAGACCAAGAGATCATATCAAAGACCTTTGAAAGAAGTTGCATGGATGGTGTGGAAGCAGAAAATTCGGAGATTTTTTAAAAATGAAATTCAAAGAAAAAAAAAATCTCCCCGCATTTAGTGAGATTCGTTCATGTCAAGTTTTGTTCAGGCCTATACAGCATGATAATTTGCAGTTTCATAATTTGCAATATGGCAGGTATTATTGTCTTTTCGTCACTGCCCTCCTCAAGGTCCTGTCAATATTTAGAGCGATGCCACCAATGGTTATGTCCAGTCAGCAAAATACAACAACAACAACAGTAAATTACATTTGTATATATGCTTCCCATTTTCCAGCATTAGCTAATTTCTAAAAGTTCGAGGACAAAATAATGCACACATTTTAAAGCTTTGAAATAAACATGGCGAGGTAGTAATTCTCACCCGCCATGTTTTTCCTTTGTGATTTTCGCCATTATTTACATTGTACCTATAGGCATGTCGTATCAAAAAGGCAAATGGCGCACTTCCCTGTTGGATACAGTGTTCCTACTGCTCCATACAAAACCATAAGAAACTTTGCAAAACCAAGGAGTTATCACTCCTTGGCAAAACCAAGGAGGTACTTAGTCTGCAAGCACAGACCCTAATTTGACACTTTATCAGAAAATCATTGTGTCTTGAGAGAAGCCTAATTCAGCTACCTTCTGGTCGTGTCGTCAATATAGGCCTGTGTCAGGAGCAGCTATATTACCTGGCCTATTGTAGTCTTACAGTGCAGACACTCTTTTACGACTGACCAGGGTTTGTGCCTGTAAACTAGGAGGTACTAGGCAAGCAGTACTAGGCAAGCAGAATCTCTAGTCTGCAAGCACATACCCTAATTTGACACTTAATCAGAAAATTATTTCGTCTTGGGAGAAGCTTAGCCCAGCAACCTACTTGTCATGTCAATATAGGTCAGGAGGAGCTATAGTACATGGCCTATGGTAGTCTTATAGTGCAGACACTCTTTTACGACTGACCAGGGTTTGTGCCTGCAAACTACAGTACCTCCTTGGCAAAATGAGAACGTTCTTTGGATGGATCTAAATATACAATCTCACTTTTTTTTGCCCGAAATTGCTTGCCTCGATAATTTTGATCCGTGATCATAATAATAGCTTGCCTCAAGTGCTAGACATTAACAAATCATATTTTTTTGTTTAGAAGCATTATATGTTTGGTTTCTCTGACAACCATAATATATAATATCCCTTAGGAAATTGTTAGATTCCCCTTATTCTGGTTGCCTTTAGTTTTTTTATTTTTTATTTTTTAGCCACTGAATTGTTTTTGTCTTGAGTATGTGTCACCAGTCGTGTAGGTAGTTTAAGTAGTTGTTGTTTACTATATATCTCAAGTTCTGTTATTATTGTTTATGTTGTTCTTTTACAATAAAACATAAATACCAAAACAAAAAAAAACCCCATAATTATATGGAAGTGGCTGGAAATCTGCAGACTGGTCCTTAGATTATCGATTAGCATAATCACTGGCATTAACCGTGGACATTCTGATAACATTATCTCACCCAATGGCTCCATGTGCAAATAGGGCCTGAATTCCTCAGTATTTAAGCCCTTATACTGGCAAATCGCCATATACAATTTGCCATATTCCTCTGATTTTAGAATTTAAAGGTTCCCTTCTATGAAATTCTAATTCTTGTTATTTTGTACATGATACTCATCTAAACTGAAAAATGACATCCGTTTGCAATGAATACGTATCTGAATATTTTTAAAATAATATTTTCCCCACGTATTCAGGCCTAAACGAGTCTGCTAAGCTCCGCCCCCTTTTAAACCCCGAATTCTCGTTCTTCGAGCATGATTGACGTGTGATGTCACAAACCGACATCGCCGGTGCTTGTTTACAATATCTTGCATATATCACGCGTGCAAACTAACTTGCAGTTATATACCACCTCGAAAACCACCTCTAAATCGAAGTATGCCGCAACGCTGTGTCTTTGCAGGTTGCAGCAACATCACAAAGGAGGGTGTAAGTCTACATTTATTCCTCAAAGACCCAAATATTAGAAGAAAATGGACCTCAAAAGTGAAACTAACTCGCGTCAATTGGAAGGGGCCGAGTGACCGCAGTGTCCGTGTGTTCCGAGCACATTTGTGCGGAGGACTTCCTCGATAGTACGGGGCTGCATGCGGCGTTTGGCATCAAGAAGAGGCCGTCCATGAAGCAAGATGCCATCCCCAAAATCAAACTTGATCTACGGTATCTATTGATCATATATCTATTGATCAACTATCACTGTACCTACACTAACTTAGTCTACCGGTACTTATTATTCATAGCAGCACAATGAAAACATGCAAGGTAACAGGAGAGCTAAGGGTTTTCTGGATATCAATGTTAGAATTTACTAGAAACAAAACGCTACCACCCCATGCACCAGTAAAACCCTACCCAAGCCCAGGCCAGGCAGGGTCAGCAGGCGAACGACCGAACGGCACGGCGTGTACACCTGCGCACGTCGAGCTCACTGCCTCGATCAGCTATCAGCTCAGCCTCATCAGGACTGGGGCATTTTGCAAGCGCAAACAAGATTCATAATTAGTGGATATGCGTAAATTAAAATTTAATCGGCAATCTAATTATCAAAAGGAATTATTAGTTATAATTCCCAAGTCTCCCGTCGATATCTTCTCCGTTATTGAAATCAGGGACGTCTCTGTCATATAATCAGAATCCGACATGTCTGGTTCAAACAAATACGGCCGTGCCCCTAATTCCTCTTTTATTTCTTCTGTCTGAAGAAGATGTTATCGTTCGTTGATATAGGATTTAAAAAAAACTAAAATGAAGGGCTGTAATGGCACGAAGTCGAAGCTAGGACACGAAGTCGAAGCTAGGATCTACACGAAGTTCAATAGCCTACACACACACTTTCAGCTTGCGTGGAGTCAAGCATTCTGAGTGTGACGTCACATGACGTCATCGATCGCTGGACCGATTTTCCAAAATTTTTAGGGGCGTTCCCAATTAATTTTTTATTTTCAAGTTTACAGATTAATGAATGGAATTCAGGTAAAATGGTTGACAGATCTGGATTCACAGTAGAAAAGTCTACTAATTGAAGTCCCTTTGTAATTCCATAAAAGGGAACCTTTAAATCAATTATAAATGTAACAAATACAGGTAGATCGATGGAAAAGATAAACGAAAAGGGAAAAAGGGAAAAAGGAAAAAAAGGAAAACGTAACACAAAGAGAATTTTTCCTTTTAAAGAAGTAAACTTTGTATATCGGTAGACCTGTTATAATACGGATTGTAAACGCTTCATCAAGGAAGGGTGTATATTTAACCAAGGAGTAGCTAGGCAAACTGGCCTAGTAACTCCTTAATTTAACAGATCACACGATCATCATTTTACATACACAATCTACCAATTTGATTTCGCTTGAAAATATTGATCAAGTGATAAACTATTACTACATGTATTAACTTAATAAGGTAAACACATACCACTTTGCTCCCACAAATCATATGTCAATGCTATTAGCCTTTGCTGTCAAGTGTCTTCTTGTAACATCTGTCACATCTTGACTTTACAGAGTGACTTTCACCTGGTTGATCTTTGGAAACACCATCTTGCATGGACGACGTATGAATGGAAGAACATGAGACAGTGGTCAGATCAAGGGGCGCCGCAAGAGTGGGGGTGACCCCCATTCCGTAAAGTGGGTGGTTGTGACACCCGATTAACAATGTCTGTCGGAAAGTAGTTATATTTTGCGAGATTTTATCGGCAGATCCAGAAATTTGATGACACTCGCCCCTTTTAATTTATATCGGTCGGGAAAAGGGAACCACTGCCGGCAACGTGAAAATCTGAGGGCGTTTTATTTTGTTTGAAATATGGATATTTTATTTGCATAAATTGTCAACAAATTTGGTCCGACGACACCCCCCCCCCCCCCAACCCTCCTTCAAAATTTGTCTAGTGAAGCCCCTAGTGGGAGTCTATGGAATGGATCCGGTTCCCGTTTAGGAATCTTAGGATCAGCCATGGCTGATCTTGCAAAATGTAACAAGTGATGATATCAAATGATAAATGGTTAGGTATGTAAATTGCATAATATCAATTCGAACAGCTGGAGACGAGAGTAATTATGATACATCACGGAACAGGTGACTCAGCATCCATCATGAACAGAGTTGATCTGTGTGTCTACGACTGTATGGCTTATGCTACGGCGTCAATATCATTTATCATGTTTATCGCACTGGATAAACACTATGCCTATCCCGACACGGTATCAAAACGTTAAATTCAACTTAAAGGGGAAGTTCACCCCGAAGATCACTTGAGTTTAAAAAATGCAGAAAAAATAAAGAAAAATATTGGCGAAAGTTTGGAGAAAATCCGTTAAAGAATAACGGAGTTATGGACTTTTGAAGTTTTGATTTTGTGACGTCACATGCGAGCAGCTCCTCCATTATGTAATGTGATAAATATTCCATAAAATACAGTTTTCTCAGAAAATTTAGAATATTTTCGTCTGTGCATTTGATTTATTGTCAGAAATGCTAATCAATACTAGATTCTGAAAAGAAACAATATTAATTTATCGTGGAACGTAAAAAAAATGCGAATATATGGAATATTTATTACATGACCAATGGGCAACTGCTCGCATGTGACGTCACGAATCCAAAACTTTAAATACTCATAACTCTTTTATTATTTGACCGATTTTCATCAAACCTTCGCCAATATTTTTCTTTATTTTTTCTGCATTTTTTAAACTCAAGTAATCTTCAGGGTGAACTTTCCCTTTAAAGGTAATATATAGTTTTGGTAAGCCCTAAAAAACTTTTCGTAAAATTTCTTGTTTTTTTGTTGATAAACAGCAAGATACTAGGAATACTGCGGGGGGGGGGGGGGGGGGGTCACTCATCACATTACGTGCTACGCAACCGCGTCCACAAAAAGCGTCGAAAAGGGTCTGTTTTTATTAAAAAGGGGGGTTTTTCAGCTTCAATCGCCGTTTAGAGTACTAAAAAAGATTTTCAGATTCAAAATACATTTATTTCCTTCTCATAATCATAATCAAATACAAATACATTCACAAAAAGAACGTGGTGGAAGGAGGCGAGGGTCCCAAGAAGCACTTGGCTTGTGGTGGGGTCGCCTTTACAGTACCTATTTACATATACAATATTAAACAACAATCATAACATACAAACCCCCCCCCCTCCCCCCCCCCCCAAAAAAAAAAAAAAAAAAAAAAACAGATTCTGTCTTCGACATTAAGGGGAAAAAATTGCATGTTATGATAATCCTTAAATTCTGCTTTTCAACTTTTTCTACGATGGTTAATTCTCATTTTACTTCCTACCATTTTCATTTCATAAGAGAAGATCGATTCACAAATAATGATTCACAACACTTCGAGCTCACTCGATCCCCGGCCCCTGCGCGAAATAGAAAGCGCCAGTCTTCACTTTGAGGAAATTATTTTTTTTACAGGCTGTAAGTTGAAAATTTGAACGAATAGTTTATATTTGTATGATATTTATATGACATTTCCTTATACATGTACGTTGCATCAGACAGTGTTTAGGGAAATGGAGCAGTAGTCTCGTGATCACGAGTATTTTGTTGATAAGAATAACACCGACTGGTGATTTGGATTGTTTGCAATCAACTTTGCATACAAATTAAATATGATATCACTAAAAGTTTATCTGTTTGTAGTCGAAAAGCGTTAATTTGTTGTTTTCCTGCAAAAATAGGGGTTATTTATTTCAAACGCCATTAAGGGTATTGTACTTGGTATTTTGGTACCAATAATTTATACGCCACTTGGGTAATTTTGTGTGGCGTGATGACCATGTTGACGCCATTTAGAGTATGTTTTTCTGATGTGACGCCGTATAATGGGTGCAAATTGTACTTCATGAAGGTCCATTTTTGAAGTGTGTGGACGCGCTTGGGTAGCATTTGTCTAAGAGTGACCCCCCCCCCCCTTCCCTGGGGGAAAAAGACGATGCTGTGAAGATTTCGCCTCCAAAAGTGGAAAATTAAACTAATGAGAGGAGAAGAATAATTTAGATACCGGGCCAGAAACGTAAACTCCCAACAGGAAAATGTACATTTCCCTGCTCCGTGCGAAGCCCCGAGATATGTCGGGGTGGAAAGTTCCTAGAGTAGCGCAGTATATGCCGTGATCTAGCGTTCCTTATATACAGATATTTACACTATAATTCAACGGAAATCATGCATGGATGGTATACCAAAATGATCTCATACAAACATCAAGGAGAACAACGTAAGACTATATTTAACGTTTCTTTGAAATTTCATTTTCGCTACCAAAACTGTACATGAGCTTACCCAATTGGATTGCAACCCTCACCCTATTCTGCAATTGTCGCAGCAATTGTTACCGAATCATATCTCAGAGGTCAGAACACCGGAACAGTCAAAAAAAGGGGCTCTAATTAGATCAACTTAATCTTTAGATGGCATAAAAAGTTTAATACAATCAAAATAGTGTATTATAAAAACGACTTTGTCTGTCCACTTTGCCCAACACAAGTAGGAAACTCATCGTAATGGTCTCCAATTTTCAATATACCGGTATTGGAGAATATTTTCACATGTATTTTTCAAGATCATTTTGTTACCCCAGGCCCCAGAGATTCTGGACAGACTTTGAGTGGTATATAAATTCAAAATTCTGGAAGTATATTTTACAATTGTTATAACGCACCTTTCAACTCTTTATCTCCATAAAACTTGTTCAACAAACATTGACTACATCCGATCTGTTTAGCTCAGTTGCACATGAATATCGTTGCTTCCTTTACTATACTCAACCAAAAAAGTACGTTCACCACTGACACTTTTTTAAACAGAACTCGAGGAATGGTAGGTGAAATTTCGTCATTAAAAACGCATAGAATTTTCTTACCCACATTTTGATTGGTTATTTGTGAACAATAGATTATGTTTTCATAACGAAATTACGGATTTTATTGCAGTCGGTAAGAGAACAATAATTGCACTATACGTTTCCTAATGCAATGCATAATGTACATTGTGTACTCTATTCACCTAGTTTATTCATGTACAGGCGCATGACTTGCAATTCAAACTACCAGTCTTTACAGTCATATACAAATGATGAAAAGATTTGAAACGAGTATACAAATTTATACCCTGCATCGCATTATGAACGAAAAGTGCAACATTTTTTCTTGTACCGACCGCAATAAAAACTCTAATTTCATTAGGAAAACATAATAAATCATTAGCAAATAACCACTGAAAATGTGCGTATTTAAATTCTGCACGCTTTTTTTTTTTTTTAAATTAACAAATTTTCCAAAGGAAAATCATACTCGTATTTTACAGCACGGTACATTGCCTTTTGTTTATTACTTTGTTTACAATGCAATGTGCATGACTGGACAATGTCCATCGATTCGTTTTATCGCTAAAATACCAGATAAGATTATGTTGGTGATTAAGACATCATCACACTGAGAGCCGTCCTTTGATTCTCCATATTTACATGAGATTAATGAGAGATTGTTCCGAGAAAGTCAACAAACTCGACTATTGATGATCTAGCTGACATCAGCATGCAACACTTCGGTCAACAATGGCAATGAATGTTCAGCCATGTGCTCACCAAGTAATAAATATAGCAGAAATCAATATACCTGTTCACAAAGTTATTCAAATTTATTGATGTTTCCTTCCTGGGGACCTAGTAACGAGGTATTCCATTAACCTGTTAGTAATGAATGAACTACAATACTTGGAATCCAGTTTGCATACATTACTTGTTGTTATGTCTGACAAGCCTCTGACAAGCTTTCAGGTTATGAAGAATAACCTTTGTTTTAAAAGTATGCATAAAATTTGAATATATTTGTGAACAGGTCATTAAAAAGCTTATCTACAAAACCCCTGCTCAAAGTCAAAGCTCTCAATAAAGAAAAAAAAAAAAAGTTCAGGGTAAAATTAGCAAATCAGGGTCATCGCGATGTGCCCCTCTCAGGAATAGGGGCTCTGGCATTCTCGTCTACTTTTAGGGACTGAGAAGAAGATTCATGCAGAAAAGGGGTACCCGGTGGAGGCTTTCTCTCTCTCGCTCTTTTGCTTCTTCTTCCTCTCCTTCTTGTTTTCTTTCTTTTCTTTTTTCTTTTTTGTCCTCATGACAAGCTTATATAATTTGCCGAAATGCATGGTTTTCACGACTTCCGCAAATCTTATGCAGGCTAGACAGCACTAATGCCTGTATCATCAACATTTCAAATTTTCCTTACGCCTACAAGAATAAATCTACTCGACCATATTAATCGTTTATGCAATATAATGTTAATTACAAAACTGAAAGTAAAAGACAACTGATCACAGACGCTCAACTTAAACCTTCCATTGGAGTGGAAATAGTTAGAAAAACAAAAAGAAAAATAATTTGAATGGAGCATTTCCTGATTTCCTAATGGGAGATTGGGGCGGAGCTTTTTCGTGACAAGAATTAATGTACTAAATTGATCACATTTTGTTCTTCAAATATGGTTAGGAACTTTGTCGAAAATTTTTTAAAATTGCCAATTTTGATTTAAAAAAAATGATTTTGAACCTCTCATTGTGTTGCCAACTTGGGGATTTTAAAGCTTATTCTCCTGGCATCAAACGCAATATGGTCATGCAACAAAAATGGACACAGTGTGTCCAGAAAATTTTTGCTCTTTCTACTCATGTAACTGGTATATTTTTTTTAGAGCTCTGAATCAAAAGTTACTGAGCCAAATCACAAAATGTGGTCAATTGTCTCGAAAGGGTTAATGTATTCAGGAGGTTCCACTTTTAAGTTTCTTCTTCCTCCCCCTTCCCAACCCCCACCCCTACAGGAGACAGGCCGCATGACGTGGGCCGTCTGTCTCGTAGCCTTTTGACAAGGCCCTCGTGACTTGGCTATTTTTCTCGGCAAGTAAGCTAGTAGTGGCTGCATAACAAGACTAGCCGCCCAGCCCGGTGAATGCGCGATCGAGCGACGTGTGTCGCGAGGGCCTTTTGGAACCTGGCCTGTATTTCTTATGCTATCCCTTGTTCCTAGCGAGGATCTGCTACCTTATAGGTAGGAGCCAATCAGCGAACGTATCTTCGCATGACGTCAGCATAAATTTGGTATGCAAATTCGCCTTCATCTCGGCACCCCGTGCAAGCTACATCAATCATGGCGTCCGAAGAAGAATTGTTGCTGAAGAGCACGGAATTTGCCTCGCAAATGCTGAAAATTTCAGCTTTCAAGGACTTACAACTGAGGGCAATTCTTTCAGTCCTCAAAGGACAGGATGCATTTGTGAGCCTTCCCACGGGATATGGCAAAAGCGCTATTTACCAGGCGATCCCGTTGTGTAAGGACTACCTTCGATCGCAAGCTCAAGCTTTTGCATCTTCTTACATATCACGATAATCACATGGAAAGCAAGCCCCGCAGATACCGTTGTGATTGGTCGATAATCCTCGGTAGGCGTGTTAGCATACGAATGTCAACTCGTGAATAATTCATATTGGACGATGGAAACACAGGTTCCAAAAGGCCTCGCGACTAAAGTCGCTCGATCGCGCGTTCACCCGGGCCGTGTTGATTCTTTTCGTCGCCGGCTAGTCTCATCTCAGGCACAGCATGACGAGGAAAATAGCCAAGTCACGAGGCCTTGTCAAAAGGCTATCTGTCTCGTGGACGGTCTCTTTTTGGTTTAAGTATTCTTTTATTCATTTCTTTTCAGTGAAATCAACAGATATATACAAAAATAGAAACATTACAATCATGAATAAAACATAAACAGAAACTTTTACAATTTTCAAGTAAATATATACCTACATGTATATGAAAAATTGTATACATTCATGGAAGAACAAAGAATTTACACATACATGTACTTGTAATTCACTTAAAATCTCAGCTTACTTGAAAATTAGACAGATATACAACTGAAAATATACATTTACGTTATCTGCAAAAATGTATACCTTCATGGACAAACAAAGAATTTATACAACTGAAAATACATGTATAGATCTACCTTAAATATAACCTTTTATATGTTTTTTTTTCACTGAAAGAAAAATGTATTCAAGATAAAAAGGAGAAAGGAAAAAAAAGGAGAAAGAAAAAAAAAAGAAATATGACAGAGAGAAGGGGGGAAAAGGAGACAGACAGACATATCCGCATGTCCAAACACAATACCTCACCCCTTCCAGATCCCTTCCCCACCCCCCCCCCCCAACCTTCCCCATCCCATTATATCCATTAGCTGAGCGCTTCTCGGCCTAGCTCCTCTCCGCACACTCCGTGACTTGCGATAGTAAGCGTATTTCTGCGGTTACTGCACGATTACCCGAGATTAAAAAAAACAATGATTTTGAACCTCTCATTGTGTTGCCAACTTGGGGATTTTAAAGCTTATTCTCCTGGCATCAAACGCAATATGGTCATGCAACAAAAATGGACACAGTGTGTCCAGAAAATTTTTGCTCTTTCTACTCATGTAACTGGTATATTTTTTTTAGAGCTCTGAATCAAAAGTTACTGAGCCAAATCACAAAATGTGGTCAATTGTCTCGAAAGGGTTAATGTATTCAGGAGGTTCCACTTTTAAGTTTCTTCTTCCTCCCCCTTCCCAACCCCCACCCCTACAGGAGACAGGCCGCATGACGTGGGCCGTCTGTCTCGTAGCCTTTTGACAAGGCCCTCGTGACTTGGCTATTTTTCTCGGCAAGTAAGCTAGTAGTGGCTGCATAACAAGACTAGCCGCCCAGCCCGGTGAATGCGCGATCGAGCGACGTGTGTCGCGAGGGCCTTTTGGAACCTGGCCTGTATTTCTTATGCTATCCCTTGTTCCTAGCGAGGATCTGCTACCTTATAGGTAGGAGCCAATCAGCGAACGTATCTTCGCATGACGTCAGCATAAATTTGGTATGCAAATTCGCCTTCATCTCGGCACCCCGTGCAAGCTACATCAATCATGGCGTCCGAAGAAGAATTGTTGCTGAAGAGCACGGAATTTGCCTCGCAAATGCTGAAAATTTCAGCTTTCAAGGACTTACAACTGAGGGCAATTCTTTCAGTCCTCAAAGGACAGGATGCATTTGTGAGCCTTCCCACGGGATATGGCAAAAGCGCTATTTACCAGGCGATCCC
Source organism: Heliocidaris tuberculata (assembly GCA_025618425.1). NCBI lineage: Eukaryota > Metazoa > Echinodermata > Echinoidea > Camarodonta > Echinometridae > Heliocidaris > Heliocidaris tuberculata. Next base: position 1,857,836 of record CM046846.1, on the reverse strand, counting down.
GTTGTGTAAGGACTACCTTCGATCGCAAGCTCAAGCTTTTGCATCTTCTTACATATCACGATAATCACATGGAAAGCAAGCCCCGCAGATACCGTTGTGATTGGTCGATAATCCTCGGTAGGCGTGTTAGCATACGAATGTCAACTCGTGAATAATTCATATTGGACGATGGAAACACAGGTTCCAAAAGGCCTCGCGACTAAAGTCGCTCGATCGCGCGTTCACCCGGGCCGTGTTGATTCTTTTCGTCGCCGGCTAGTCTCATCTCAGGCACAGCATGACGAGGAAAATAGCCAAGTCACGAGGCCTTGTCAAAAGGCTATCTGTCTCGTGGACGGTCTCTTTTTGGTTTAAGTATTCTTTTATTCATTTCTTTTCAGTGAAATCAACAGATATATACAAAAATAGAAACATTACAATCATGAATAAAACATAAACAGAAACTTTTACAATTTTCAAGTAAATATATACCTACATGTATATGAAAAATTGTATACATTCATGGAAGAACAAAGAATTTACACATACATGTACTTGTAATTCACTTAAAATCTCAGCTTACTTGAAAATTAGACAGATATACAACTGAAAATATACATTTACGTTATCTGCAAAAATGTATACCTTCATGGACAAACAAAGAATTTATACAACTGAAAATACATGTATAGATCTACCTTAAATATAACCTTTTATATGTTTTTTTTTTCACTGAAAGAAAAATGTATTCAAGATAAAAAGGAGAAAGGAAAAAAAAAGAAATATGACAGAGAGAAGGGGGGAAAAGGAGACAGACAGACATATCCGCATGTCCAAACACAATACCTCACCCCTTCCAGATCCCTTCCCCACCCCCCCCCCCCCAACCTTCCCCATCCCATTATATCCATTAGCTGAGCGCTTCTCGGCCTAGCTCCTCTCCGCACACTCGTGACTTGCGATAGTAAGCGTATTTCTGCGGTTACTGCACGATTACCCGAGATGTCCAGATGGGAAAGGTGAAAAATAATTTGTGAGCTTTCTCGTTCCTTTTATGTCAGTTTGGAAGAATATCACAGTAGAAATGTCCTCTGAAAAGGATTGGTCTTCAAATAGAACTAGAGTCTACTCTAATATTCGAAATATGACGTGTTTGGGAATTGGGCCGAACATTCATGCCACATGTGTGTGCAGTCCCATATAGCCATTTCCGTGTGCAGTGCATATGCCTTTTAGCCAGATTTGTTCAATTTCTCATCATTTTGATGATTCCATACAGTACATTCACAGTATACACCACTTCTTATGTAGACATGATCAACCTTTCCCAATTGAGTTCCTTTGAGACATTTTCTTTCACAATGTAATGACCAGAACTAAACTTTATTTTTAAGTTTAATGTATGTTACTGTTAGTGTCATCATTTCTTTAAATAATATCTAAGGTTAGATCTACTTTGTCTCAGCGGAATCGCACTGGGATCGATTTAATACTAATAGATATAGTCTATAGAATAATGGTTATGCGATGCCGATGAGCAATCTCGGCTCACTCTTGGAAGTAGGATTTAGGAGTACTGTACACATTACATCATGCATATAAAATGCATTATTTTTGTCTTGGATCATGTAGATTTGACACTGTTTTTCAATGACAAGTTCAAGGAGGACCAGAGCATACATCTACGACTACGTACACCACTCGCTCACTCAGCTCAGACAGTGCAGCATGCATGTTTTAGCATCTAATCACTTATGGCAGCATGCCATGTGAAAATCTTGAGGTAGCTGGATATTGGGACCGTACTACCACAATAAATTCATGTCTTATAAAAAAAAAAATAAACACACTCTACAGACTACAGTTCATCATTAATGTGTATGTGACTCTCTGAGTCTCTCTCTTTCTCTCTCTCTCTCTCTCTCTCTCCCCCCTCCCCTTCTCCCCTATCTATACACTTTCCCCCTAGGCGATAGGCTCTTACAGCAATCTATGAAAAAAATGACATTCGTGAAAGTATAAACACGTGTAAAAATCTAATTCAATTTTTTCCGCATCACGAACGTCGGGCGTGCTAATAAACCCCACGTGGAAAAATACACGCGTGTATCCCTTTGTCTTATATGCCTTCGATTTTCCGCAATTCCTTCGGCATTTTTTTCTCTTACATCTTTCTCTTTTCTTTTCTTGTCTCTATCAATCCCTCGTCCTTGCCGCTCCTTGATGCCTGGTGGAGGAATGATGTGTACCATTGTACCATCTCATCGTCCACTCTATATTAAAGGATGAGAATATTAATCTAACTTACCCTTTGTCTTCTGCTCTTGAATATAAAATCTTTGAAATTATTTGATTGAGTGGCCAGCCTAGCCGCGCTATACACAAGGAGGATGTTGTTCCCAGCTAGCTAGCTCGCGTATGTAGTCGATTGTCGAATAGAAAGTCCGATCGTGAAGTGAATGACGACATATATGCGATATCACAAATTCATCGTGTATGTGCGGTTCAAATATACACACAAAGCCAAGTAAAATTTTGTGGGTGATCTCCTACGCTATACTGCACACACACACACACACACACACACAAATTCATGCACGGACGTTCGATGAGAATGATGTTGGACTCGAATTAGATGACTGTACCAGACTGCAGCCAGCTCCATGCGGTGTGTGTGTCTGTGTGTGTCGTCAAAATACAATTTTCCATTCGAGATTGTGTGTGAGTCGAGTAGCTAGGAGGAACTGCGAGGAGGTGTTTACATTTCGGCCTATTCCCTTTCTTTCTAGAGCACGTCCCAGACGCAAGACTCTAAAAGCATCTCGCATTGGAACTTGATTACACCACGACGCGCGACGGCCAACCAAATTGATATAATAAAGTTGTTCTCCTACATGTATATACAGAATTACGCTTGATGTGTATTTACGGTAAAGGCTAAAGAAATGCAGAAACACTTCAGCAAAGTTCTGTTATTGTATAGTCGGGTTTACAAAGTTACTATGTAGGGTATTGATCAGATGGGGTTAAATCGAACACCTGTGTTAAAATTAGGAAGTCGAGGGCCACATGAGACAATGGGTTCAGCCTTCCTTCGATCCCTGAACCGAACGAATTTGAAGCGTGGATGGGTCCGGGACCAACTCCTGGTCGGACCGCCATGGTGGGTGCACGATTCTCTACCTGAGGCTGAGGGCACAATCATCCGGAATATATTACACAAACAAACAAAAATAGTTATCACATCTTAAGGTTCCTCTTTGTGGTGTTTTACCTACTGATTTAAAAGTTAGCATCTAGTTTTGGAAAAAGAATTACGTTTGCATTTCTAGTGCTGAATTAAGCATATAAAACCCTTTACTGATTAAAAAACTTGAAAAGACTTACTGGAAAAATCCAGGCAAATCATAATCGTTTAAAGTTTCAAGAGAATTTTGCCTAAATCATTTATATTTCTTACTTGGTGCACTCGGGGGGCCGGGTCGATAAGCGAAAAAGGGCCTGCAAGCAACCTCTTTCTTTTTTAAAAGGAAAATGCTGGTGTTCGTGTAAGTCATCTTGCTGTGCAAAATTTCGAATCACGACATTAGGGTACTATACATATAACTTCTTGAAAATAGTTCAAGTCAGTCATTTCTACAAAAAAATACTAAAAACTACAAATGTAAGAGTATAATACAATATCTTATCATGTTTTATTTTGTATATGACGTCAGCTCATTGACAATGTGACGTCATAAAGTGCTCGTGCAAATTATTAACTTGCAGCGCAGGGACATCATATCAAAATACAATCCTATACAGCTGCCATTTTCAAGTTTACATAATTATAGTTGTTCCGGCCTGCTAACCATGTTAACCATGCCTGTAGTATGTTTAGTTGTGACGCCGCTTGTGCCGCTTATCCCCGGTGGTGTTACTTCATATTCAAAGGTGTAACACAATCATAGCGGAGTCGAAAATGACCCCCTTTGTTGCATACTATCACGAACATAATTTTATATCAAAAATAGGACCCGTTTTGTGTTAAAAAAAATATAAAATGGGTTCTAAATGATAACTTCATGTTTGGATTATCGAGTACATATCCACAAAAAATACCCCATTTTCGCGCAATCGGGCTTAAGTAATTCAAATCCGACCCTTTTTCAGTTTCGTGAAATTTCTTGCTCTTTCAGCAGAATTTTTCAAGTCCGCGATCAGAAATTTTCATTGTTCGCACACATCCCCGAAAATTATCCATTTTTATGCAAAACTTTCTTTTATGCGTACACAAGTCACTATTAAGTGGCTCTAATACCATTTATTCTAAAAAAAAATAAAATTAAAAAAAAAAAAAAAATACGGGTTTACCTTATATGGATATAATTACGGAAGGATTATTTTATTTGGTTTAGGACAGGTATCAATCAAATCGTTATTTTGTTCTATGCCTTTTATTTCAGTTGGATTTTCAACAATTTGGCTTCGAAAGTGTACATTCTTGAAGAAGAAATGATCAACGTTTGGTAAGCAAGAAAAGGTAATGGGTATTTTGCAGCAACTATGACAATCTTATTCGTACCACAAATATCTCAAATAATGAAAACGCATCAAGGGCGTCGATCCTGCATGGGGGGCAAGGGGGCAGTTGCCCCCAAATCCGGAGGTGTAAAATGAAATAAGGAAAAACTAATGCAAAACTCGGGAAATGAAACCTTCCAAACAATGAAATACAAAAGGTTTTACACGATCAGACTTCAATTTCGCCGCGCGCTCTGCGCGCAAATTCTCTAATTTTTACTTCTTTCATTTCATTTCATTTTCATTTCATTTATTTCCACAATAACAGCAAATAATTTACAAAGACTTTCAGTTTACAAAAATCATTATGAGCATATAGAAACACCATTAAATGAAATCTAGCACATAAATTCGGTTTTAAAACAAAATGAGATTTACGCTGTAATTGGCAAGTAAACAAATGCTAGCTGTATTGTGGAGGAAACCTTGGAAAGCAAAGCTTGTAATTCAGGTTCCCTAACTTAAATATCAGAGTATCATTTAACGAAACAAGAGCATAAACAGGATATAAAACGACACACGATACAAGACCACACAAAACAGGACAATATATCAAGACAACACAAGGACAAGGATGGGACATTGAATAGCCTTCTGCAGCTTTCATGTAACCGTGGAGAAGCTGGTTTTAAGAGGCGTTAGAAAAATCATGAAGGGTACTATATATCTTTAACTTCATTTGAAATGACGCCATTACAAAACGTTCTTAACATACATAATTCAATGTAAAGTTTGAATTTTCATATTTATTCAGGGGGGGGGGGTTTTCTCTACTTTTTCATCTTTTATTAGTGTTTATTTTTTCTTATTTTGTGTTATATCTTCTCTATATACTCAACTATATAGCTGTTATGTAAGATATATTTTCCCATCATTTTGTCGTTTTCTATGTGATCCTTAATTCTATTTTCTGTCCATGATATCGATATGCATTGCATACTTTACTTAAGTCCAAATTACACTCTAAAAACTTATGTGTTAAATCACCATTTAAAAGGGCCGAGGAGTGACAACTTTTTCAAAATGGTAGATCAACTCTTTTAAACTGCTGGATTCAGCCTTTATAGTGTGTATCAAGCATGTTAAAAGTGTTAATCTACAATTTTGAAAAAGTTGTCACTCCTCGGCCCTTTTAAATGGTGATTTAACACTTTAGTTTTTAGAGTATACCATTATATCTTTATCAATGCTAGAGGCGGCGCTCCCGGAGAGGGGGGGGGGGCAGGGGGGACAGTGTCCCTCACTTTTTCAAGTACCCCAAAAGTGCCCCCTTTTCTTTCTAATAAGTGTCCTTTTTACCTTCTGATGAGTGCCCCTTTTAACCTCAGAAATTAGTGCCCCTTTTGTTTTCTGATAAGTGCAACATCAGTAGATATTGGTATATAATTATATAAAGTATATAAAGTCCACAAAGGAGCCTTATACAAAATGATCAGAGAGGCTTCATAATAATACATTCCCCTACTGATATCGGCACAATAGTGAGGCAGTAGAGCAGGGGGTAGGAGGGGCCGAATGCCCTAAATTATACAAGAATGAGCAGTGCCCCTAAATTATAAAATGAACGAGCCGACGTTTTTTTTCTATAATTTTTCCAAAGCTCACTCGCTACGCTCGCTCGTATCTTCTTATCGTATTAAGAAGATCGCTGTATATAATTCAACACCAGTTGTCTTCAGCGTTAGAAATAAATCTTAAATTGAGTGTGAAATGAACATCGTTACGTTAGGTTGTCTTGCCCCCCTCCCCCCATCCGAAAAACGGATCGACGCCCCTGAAACATATATTATAGATAGATTCATGACAATACTATTAAAGAATTAACCTTAGAATATAAATGTACTTATGTTTAAAGGTGTATTATAATATATTCTTAATCATTGCCTGTATCACTTTAGAAATAAAATATCAGAAAAGGGTTTATAAATCAAGACATTCTATAGCACACGGTATCATCTGCTAACACTTTTATTGGGGGATGCCATTTTCTTGATGATACGGAGTTGTATATGAACCATTCGAAACCGTTCAGGTCAGGAAGATATTTTTAAACCTAGAGCTAAGTTGCTTCTCTTCATTACAAAAAATCCCCATATATAATGGAAAATATATAACAGGTATATACATATATTCTAAAATTTGAAATTCATAGATTTCTTTTTAAATTCTCTGGATTTGCCAAATAGAAATCGATTTCTTGGACTTGCCTGGCAGAGCAGAACATAATTTATACAACGCCCATTCTGACTATTAAAGTCAAATCAGGTGAATGCATAGTTTGTCATATTGACGCTCGGGAAAGTTATCATGCATAAATTTGAATTAATTTGCTCCGTCGCGTACCTTATAGTATTAAGAAAATAGATTTATATTTAGTAAAATAGTAATCTTCAAAGAAATATAAAACACACTTTCGTTTTTAGAATCCATATATATCTGTTAAAATCTCAAATGGGATTTTGTATCAGGAAGAGACAATGTTGCATTCGGATTAAAATTTATTATCTTCATGTACACATCAAGATACCTAGCAGATGATAAATTTTGCTGAGAAAATCAATGATTTATACCTAGGAGTTATCACAGATAACTCCTTGTTTATATCCATATCGTACATTTTAATGCAAAACTAGGACAACAGGGAGGAACATCTTTGAATAAGCACATATATATTTGAGGTTAATTCCCCCTTAGTGTCGCCACTACATTATTTTGTGTCCGGAGATGGCGCTCTCTCTCAATACCATATAGGGATATATTATAATAGGATCTCTATGGCAAGTACTCTCTGCTTGAGACTTCACACTACAAACCCCTTATCATAAATCGTAATAATTTACTCATTTTGTTGTAAGTTATTTCAACGTACATAATTACTCGACATGATTTTTTTTGTTCAACGAATTTCTCTTTTACAAGGACCATGCTTGCTACTAATTTATTCATAGGCTGATATTTCCAAACTCAGAATGATATAAATATTATATTTTTAGTTTATTCATATCACATCTAGCACGTAGTAGCCAGTTTGCCTAGCGAACAATTACACTTAATTCAAATGTAAGACATAGAATACAATGATTTATAATATAAATATGAATATACATATAAATTTTGTGTAAAGCTTGTCTTCCACGAGGCTCTTTTTACATTATCGAAAATATATATATATATGTGTGTGTGTGTGTGTGTGTGTTGTATATATGTGTATATATATATATATACATATATATATATACATATATATATACACACACACACACACACACACACACACACATACATATATATATATATATATATATATATATATATATATATATATATATACAAACAATGAATGAAGAAACTCCGTATATAAGTTGAAAATAGCGAATTATTTAGGGCTTTATCAAGTATAATTTATTTTGAATGAAACATAATAATTTTATCCCAAACAAAGATGTGTCAGTAATAATTATCCACATATATATATATACGAATCCATAAAGTGGGTTAGAGCGCAAGATATATACCTCACAAAGAATTAGGAAGAGAATGAATACGTCACAAAGCATACTGCAAAACAGAGAAAGTATATAAAGAAAAAGCGCATAGGAAAGAAGACTTGCATGTATATGAAGTCATACATTATTATGTAAGGAAAATGAGAGAATTGAATGGTTGAGTAGCATAAATCAAAGTTCCCAAGAGCTGTTCTCCCTTTTGAAATTTTTGCAAAGGTCTAAGAATGTCTCCGCTGGGAATTGAACCCGGGTCACTGGCTTATAACGTTAATGCCTATAACCACTATATAGACCAAGGAGACGGACCAGATTCAACTGACCGACACATTGACAAATCATATCTCATTTCCTTTCACATTATATTTATTTCCACGAGAGTTGCCAAAGCTGTTGTATATGTTATTTCCATGCAACTGAATTAAATATAGTCAAATGATAAGAATGACATACACTCTTGATTATTAAAGCAAAGGAGATTAAAATCTCATTTGTAAAGTTTTCTCACGTATGGTGTGTGATGTAAAGGTTGGATTTAAAGGTCCAGTTATTTAGCCATGAAACGTAATATAGATTCAGATAGCTAATTCCAGTTGGTTGTGCTTGTACCTAATTATGAATGACTTTTGATAAAATGTACTTCTACATTTCAGTATCATTAACATCATTTTATTTGTGTTTCTTGTAGAGCAAGTCGATACATCCTCAAAAAATAGGAATCTAGCACATAACTTGTAAAGCAAGTTTTTATACAAGTACAAACAATTATCCTCTATGGACATAATAAATGATTGAATTGAATTGAATTGAATTGAATAATACTTGAGGAGCAGTCTTATAAACACTAACTTGTGCATCATACAGCATGATGCTTTAAAGAATATTATGATTCATTTGTTGCCATAAAAGATTATAAAGACCAGATATATTTTCAAATGTTTGAATGATAGCTAATGTACCGTATAAAGAATGTATAACTTGGTGTGTTTTTAAATAATTCGATGATTGAAAATAGGGTAAAGGGATTATGACGAATGCACATGTCATGCAAATCAATTAAAATCATATAAAATCACTCTAATCGTCAATTCAAAACGCTATACAGCGGGAAATAAATAATGGGTCCTCTCGTGAAAACATCAAGCCTTATTTGCGCCGCCCCCCCCCCCTTCCCCCTTCTCTCTCATGCCAAAGCACGAATTGCTCTCAAAATGCCAGTAAGTTGATCATTATATAGAAAGCATATATAGCACTGACTGAATTATTATGAATGCAGGATCATTTTGAATATAACACGATAAAAACTACTTTCGAAAAATAAATTCAAGGGCAATTTCAAAGGGCTATTGTACTGCCCATAGAAATCAGGTTCGGATTACGTAATACGCCATTGTAATGTTCGCACATTCCTAAAGGTGATAGACAGGGCTATTGAAATTGCCTTCAGTTGATTTTTCGAAAATAGTTTTTATCATGTTAATTATGATACTTTGTATAGACGAAGGGTCAAATAAATCAGCAACAGAACGTGATGCACTCAGAAAGCAGTCCAACTGCTTCTCAAAACAGCAAAAGAATAAATATTTATGTTAAATATCTCCGCAATTCACCGCCCAATCCTCCTGGTACATTAATAAGAAATAAAAGTCTTAAACATGAAGGAAAATACTGATAACAGTATACTGAGATGCAAGTTATTGTTGTTCACATAATTCGTCCTTTCTTTCGAACGCAAACTATAGTGAAATGATGGGTTTATTTATCAAGAGTTAATAAATTCAACCTAAAAACTAAAACTGTGTGAAAGTGAACAATATTAAACATTGTCAAACAGTGAAAGTAAGTTGACGGAAATTAGACAAATGAAATAAGAAATAATAAGAAAGTTATAAATGTTTGGAAGATGCTATGTAAATCTCAGTTTAGCGAAGAGGTCATTCAACTGTGACGTAATATTATTTTGGGGACAACGTTTTGTTGTCATATGTCCTCCATCGAAAAAAAACAACACCGTGCTGAGCAATAGCATTTGAAATATTACATTATTTTTAGTCATGGTTTAGGGGCAACCGGGAGAGTTGTCCTACTCTCTAAATGTAAAGGAGTGAATTTGCCACTCGACATTAACAGTGAAGGAGCTTTCACTCTAAATTGAGTGGTAAAGCACTCCCTTTTGAGTGAGCATGCCGATATTCCTTCATTAGCCGTCTCACTCACAGAGCGAGCCTCTGTTCCGCTCAATATATTGTGTGCAGACTGAAATATTTTCACTCGTGAGCAACGAGTGACGCAAGGCAACAAATGACAAGCCGCTTCAAATTCATTGTCAGTGTCATTTCTTTGTTGTGAACAAAACTACAGGCACCACTCTTGAAAAAGTGTGATTAATACCCCGACGAACCGAGCTAAATAACTTATAAGTGACAGCACATCGGTTACAACGTGCAAACCAATAGAGATTAAAACGTATCGGTGCTTCAGGCAGGAAAATTAGCATAATTCGTATATTTAAATGATATAGGGGTTTTGCAATGACTCATTTTGATAGATTATTTCTTGATGAAGTTGTCTTGCTGAGAATCAGTGGTTACATTTGATAATTCAGTAGGGATTATGTTGTTTTAATGAAAGTGTTAGTTTAGTTAACTGTTACGTTAACTTACGTCAATGATTTGTTATATGGATAGATAGTGTAGTACATCCCTAAGAGATAGGATTGTGTGATTGTGGTCGGGCCAGCTCGGCACTATAGAGCGAACTCGGCACTGCGCGGTGACTATGTTTCAAGAGTTGAAGTCCCCGCTACGCATCGTACCGTTTTTTAGCCTTAAATTTCATGTTTTGTATTATTTTACTTCTTCAAATTTTCAACATTGTTTCTTTGCTAATCATGTTACATATTGATATCAAATCATTTTGAATTCAATTGTTCTGAAATGTGTACTTAATGTGAAATTCAACACAAGTATTTGCTATCAGTTCATATATTCTCTGGGCTCACTCGGCCGCCATTTTCCGCCAAGGCCGAGTTCGCCCTATAGTCATGCTAGTGCCGAATAGACCGCTTCGGTAATGTATGCAAATTTTATACATACCTTTCAAACAAAGGTTGTTCTTGACAACCTGAAAGCTTGCCGGACATAGCAACAAATAATGTATGCAAACTGGATTCCAAGCATTGAGGCTCATTTATAAAAAGCAGGTTAATGGAATAGCTCGTCACCAGGTGCTCAGAGAATATATGTGCATAAATTTGTATACATTACAGAAGCGGTCTATTAGCCCGGATCCGTGTGCTTCAGATTCGCCAATACACTGTATCCGCCCCCCCCCCCCCCCCCCCCCCCCACCATCATGATCCGATGGATCTCACCGAAGTTTCATCTGGCATTTACTCTGCAGCCTATGGTCTGTTCATGGTGATCGATTGACATCGACGGATGAGTGATTGCTGGTAGGCCTGGTGGTGTGCAGTAACTGACGGTTGGTGATTGTCGAGTGCCGGCAACTCCACCCATCAGCAGCGGTCATATATTTCGACCAGACAGACGGGGAGCTCTGCCAGGCACGGGGGCATCCTGACGAGATAGCCGTGTCAGCCGGCGTAGCAAACCGTGCCCGTCACAATACTCTTGAGACCGAGTTTGATGATTTCACTAAGAAAGGAGTGAATTATCTCCACTCTGTCCACATGAGTGATAAAATTTTCCCTCTTTAAAAGGATTGGTGTTTCACTCTTTCCTGATTGAAATAGTGACCACTCTTTTTTCACTCGGAAAAGGGTCGTTCCTCATTAACTCCTTGTGAGAGTGGAATTTCACTCTCTTTTGAGTGCTTTTTCACTCTTTTACATTTAGAGAGTACACTTAATTATAGTGACATGTATAGTAATCTCAAATGTAAAAAAAAAAAAATTTTACCCGATTTCCTTCCAATGGTTACCATTTTCTGTTTCTCTTTTTATTCTGATTCGCCTGCAAATCAACTTTGAATTGCAAACAATGAAACCTAGAGTATATTTATGCCTCAGATCGAAATGACAACTTACCTAAGAATGAAATTGTCCGAGTGAGGTTTCACGTTCCGATGTTAATATACACTTAAGTGACTTTTTGTATATCCCAATTAATTCGAGATCAACTAGTGCAGATTGTGAAGGATCGATTGGCGAAGATAGTGTATTTATACTGTTGTCTGTTTAAATCTATCCCAAATAAACCCATTTGCGATCACGTGCATGACGCCAATTGCATTCTAGCGCTGTCAGCATAATTCAGGTGAAGTTACGCATCACAATTATCGATTATACTGGTATTGGTAAAAATTGCCCTATTATGGTTTGATATATGAAAAGGGAGAGAGAAAGAAAGATAAAACTGTGCTAAAGCTTAAGCCTTCTACTGTTAATTTATGCATCGTAGTTTGTGATTATGTTATGATTATTATCGCATCGTTTACAATAATTACATTATACACTCCATTTTTATCGTTTTATATTGCAGCAATCTGTACACAGAACTATAAACCTTTACGACAACCTTTTATGATACAAGTGCCTGCTAGATATTTGGCTGTTGGTTATAACTTATTTATACGTAATAGAATCAATATAGATTTTACACGAATAAAAAAAAACTGGGAAAAAACAGAAGTAATGTTTTCCCTCACCAGGTCATAACAAAACAATGTTACTGGGTTGACAATTTACTGTCGATTAACTCAGTCTATAAAATGAGGGTTTATTGTTATTTGTATACCGATAAAAATCCTGCCCTCGATGCAAATTTTGTGATAGATACAATTTTGGATCATGTTTAAAATCGCATTGTCATGGAATCGTAAAAACAACTTAGAAAATGCATTGTCATGGAATCATTGAATGAATAGACAAAAACCCATCGTCTTGGAATTGTGCATGCTTATCAAAAAAGAAAGAAACACGTTCTTGATCTTGAATTGATGAACCCTTGCACCTTTTAAATTGATGCGCACACGTATATCACCACCATCATCATCATCATTGTCGTCGTCATCGTCGACTTCGACATTAATATAAAATCACCATCGCCATTGTCATCATCACCATCATCATAATGATCAACGTCATTCATCACCTGACCATCATCATCACAATCCTCGTCATCACCATGCACAACCTCTGCCATCATCATCATCATCATCAACATCGCCATCACCATCATCATCGTCATCACCGTCATCATCATCACCACCATCACCATCATCACCATCATCACCACCATCATCATCACCATCATCATCACCATCATCATCACCACCACCACCACCACCATCATCATCATCACCATCACCATTCACCACCATCAACATCACCATATCTTTGTTTACACTTGCGACAGCAGAGAGCCTCATTCATCATTCACTCATTACGTCAAGACTTGACTTCTGTATAAACAGTCTCCAAGCTGGACTCCCTTCTGCAACTTTAAACAGACTTCAAGTAGTACAGAATGCAGCTGCACGCTTGTTTACTGGGTTGAAGAAGTATGACCACATCACTCCTGTACGCTGACTGAATTGCGTTGGCTTGCAGTCAAGTACAGAATTGAATTCAAAATCTTGCTCCTGATGTTCAAGACTCTCCATGGTCTAGCCCCTGGATAAGACTTCCCTCATTGAACAACGCTGTCTTCGTCCATGGCTTGCACTCATCTGGTCTCACTCTCAATGTACCCTTAACACATTTTAAGGGATATATGGACAACCGCGTAGCCAGGATTTAATTTTAGGGGGCGGTTGTGAGTACGCGAAGCGTGCTCTCCAGGGGGATGGGTGCAGGGAGGGGAGTTCTCCCCCTCCCGCGCGAAGCCCGAAAGCTCTGACGTTTTAGCAAATTTGAGAGAAAGATAACGGCTCGCAGCACCTTTTTTTTTTAGGCTGAAAGTTAGTTGGACGCCCTTACTGCTTCTCAGTTATTTGGACGCATTACTGCACTGTATACATGATTGTATAACAGGGTTGGGCGCAGGGAGGGGGAGTTTCCCCCTTCCCGCGCGAAGCGCGAAAGCTTTGCTTTGATGAATTTTAGCAAATTTGAGAGAAATTTAGATAATGGCTCGTATATATAGCACCTTATTTTCAGGCGAAAAGTTAGTTCGACGAACTTCTTGACTGCTTTTAAATTATTTGGACGCAATACTGCATGCACTGTAGGCCTACATGTAACAGGGGTGGGCGCAAAAGGGGGAGTTTCCCCCGCTAGGCAAGAAAATTTTGACGTTTTAGCAAGTTTTGAGAGAAAGATAAGGGCTCTTATAGCACCTTTTTAGCCTTTTTTTCTCTCACTTCCCCCCGATTTTTCGCTCTCGCTTTTTTTTTTTTTTTTTTTTTTTTTTAGTTGGCGTTTTTTTGTTTTCGTTTTCGTTTTTGTTTTTTTGTTTTTTTGTTTGTTTGTTTGTTTTTTTTGGGGGGGGGCGACTGGAGATTCTGCATTTTCATCCATTACTCCTCGCCTGTGGAACTCACTCCCATCGTCTCTTCGTGAAGTTGACAGTCGAGAACACATCATCGCCAACACCATCTCCATCATCAGCTAGACACTGTATTTATCATGTTCATTGCCTGATGTGGTTGACACATTAATTTTTGTTCAACAGCGGATCTATTATTGGGGTAACCTCGCTAGTCATAAGGACAGCTATTCATAAGGACTATACTTATTCATAAGGGCCGCTATCCATAACGCGTGACTAAATGAATAGCGGTTTTGTACGAATAGCGGTCCTTCTGAATAGCGAACAAACCATAGACAAATTTCCTCGCTATCCATAAGGACATCCATTCATAAGGACCACTATTCATAACTACTCATAAGGACCGCTATATATTCATAGCGCGTGCAAATGAATAGCGGTTTTCTATGAATAGCGGTTCTTAATAGCGAGCGGACCCGCTATTATCAATGAGAATCAAACCTGCGATACAAACAAAAGAACCTACATGATGGTCTATAGTAGTTTTTGCTATTGTGGTTTTATTTTTGTCGTTGTTGTTTTAAAAAGGGTCAAGCTGGTAATTCCTACCGTTATACATGTCGTTTTTCCGAAGGTTCATAATTCCGAAAGTTCGTCTTTCCGAAATTTCGTTCCTACTCCATATAGGTTCATTACTCCGAAGGTACTAGTTCCGAAGGTTCGTAATTCAAAAAAATAAAAAAGGGTTCATACTTCCAGAAATAAAATGGGGTTCGAAATTCCGAATATGAAATAGAGTTCTTTTTTTTGTTTTAGTGTTTTTATTGAAAAACTAAACACAACATACATGTGTGAACAAATGAATATATGTACTTAACTACAACTACTCGATAATGAAAACCAATACTTAATTACAAGTGGGAAAGGGTAAAAGTACCCAACACAACACATCACAAAACACAACAAAACAAAACAGCACTGCACCACACAACATAACACAACACAACACAACACAACACAACACAACACAACACAACACAACACAACACAACACAACACGACATAACACAAGACAAGACAAGACGATAGAACCAAAACATGTCTCTACACCAAATCTAAACAATAATTATCTCTTCTCTTGGAGAGGGGGGGGGGGGGGGGGACAGCCTAATTGGCTTACAACTGAAATGACCATTTTTTGAAATGCAAGCTCAATTTACCTCTCTTATCAGCAATCTTGTATTCAATCTTTTGCTTCATCTTAACAAAAGAAATAAAAGCTTGAAAGCTTAGATTAGTTTGCTGAAATTTACATCTAATAACATAGAACTTAAAACAGAGAAAAAAAAAGGTTATACACTTGTCATGCTTACTGCCTATGTCAATACCAAAGACATAACTAAAATCTGAATATATAGTGGTCTCATTAATCTTATTATCAATATAATTTGTAAGCACTTTCCATAAAGGAGCAACAATTTCACACTCACAAAATATATGTTTCAAGGTCTCAGAAGATTCCCTACAAAAATAACACATTGGAGAATCACTTCTTCCAATCTTATATAAAAACGAATTCAAGGCTACAGCATTGTGAAATATTTTGAAATAAAAAGATCTTAGCTGAGTTTCTATGGTACAACCATAATTATTTTTGTGAATGCTTGACCATTCAACTTCGTTTCTATCCAGACCAAACCAAGACTCCCATTTCATTTCAATCTTGTGCTCTGAGGAAAAATTCCTATTTCGTAATAAAGAATAAGCATATCTAGGTACTTTCAATTTGCTCACCAGCTCAAAAACAATTTTCTCAAAAATATTTTCATCCACCTCCTGAGGGTTCAAAAACCAGTCCAAATAAATCGCATTCATCAACGAATTGTATTTTTGACGATCTTTTATGGGTATATCAAATTCAACTACAAGATCTTCAAAGGTTTTCACCAAATTAAAACCTCTGTATAAGTGACTGATGTTAACAATACCTCTTTCATACCAAGCATGATAATAGTAATATGGTCTGTGTCTTAAACTCACATTTTTATTCCACCAGATATAATCCTGCAGATGATATCTATTTAGATTCAAATCTTTCAACATTACAGATCTATAGTCATACCACACTTTTAGAGTTTCAATTAACTGACAATTTTTCAACTTATTTAGAAGGCACAGAGGAGCATCTGCTTTCCATAATACAAATGGGTCATCATTAAACTTTCGAAGCATTTCTAACTCTATGCTTTTCCAAGTATTCTCATAGTTGTCATCTAAAAGGTGCTTTACCCAAACCATTTTTTGAGATTTAGCAAACGTGTAAGGATCTACCATTTTCAGACCTCCCTCTTCATACAAATTACATAGCAAAGCCCTTTTAACCCGATCATTTCCATTATTCCATATGAACCTGTATAAAAGGTTATCCAACTTTTTAAAAAAGGAGATAGGTACTTCAATACATAAAACTGAAAACAGATATAGAAGCTGGGGCAATAAAAGAGATTTAACCACCGTTATTTTTCCGATTAGAGATAGATTCCTCTGCCTCCAACAGTTTGTAACTTGTTCAATCTTTTTTAATCTTGAAGGAAAATTAAGTTCATAAAGAGATCTAGTTTGCAAGGAAAATGTTACTCCCAATGCTTTAAATACCTTTGTTTTCCAATTTAACCCTTCCTCCTGAAAAGGGGTTGTTTGCCTGTCCTTCAAACTCCCAATATAAATTGCTTCAGACTTTGACATGTTTATTCGACAGCCTGAGAAACTATCAAAATAGTGCAACAATTCAAATAAATTAACAAAGGAGTCTGTTTCACCATTTAAGAAGCAAATAGTATCATCAGCAAATAAATTAATTTTCTTTTCTATGCTGCCAATTTTAATGCCTTTGATGTCTGGATTATCTCGAATAGCTACAGCTAACATTTCAATGGCCAAAACAAATAAATAAGGTGAAATAGGGCACCCTTGGAATATACCTCTTTTCATGGGGAAGGGTTTGGTTAGAAATCCATTATTATTAACATAACTAATCCTTTCATTATAAAAGGTTTTCACAAAATTTATAAAATTCTGACCAAGATTAAAATGTTTCAGTGATTCAATTAAATATCCATGCTCAATCCTATCAAAAGCCTTTTCAAAATCTAATAAAACTATTGAACCAGGCACATCAACCAAATTAGTGTATTCAATCACATCTATAATTGTACGAATATTTGCACTAATATTGCGACCACTCAAGAATCCTTGTTGATCCGAATGAATTAAAGTATTAATGACTTTTTTCAATCTATGACTCAATAGTTTCGCTATCAATTTATAATCTACATTCAACAATGAGATTGGTCTATAATTTTTTATATCCAAGAGATCTTTACCTTCCTTTGGTAAAAGGGTTATTACTCCATTTCTTTGGGACTGACTTAACAAACCATTACAAAAAGAAAAATTATATGATTCAATGAGCATTTCGACAATATCATTAAAAAAGACAACATAAAATTCACTTGGCAGACCATCAAACCCTGGGGCTTTGTTTGCTGGCATTGATTTCAAAGTTGACCAAAGCTCAGACTTGGTAATTGGACCATTCAGTTTTTCCACCTCACTTTCAGATAACCTTGGCACATCCAAACCAGAAACAAACAAAGAAGCTGTTTCTTTATCCTCTTGAGAATAATTGGATGAATATAAAGACTCGAAATATACACCAATTTCATGTAAAATCTTATCAGGATCTGTTAAAATATCCCCATTATTTGACCTGATTTGACGAATATTTTTCTTCTCATTATTACGTTTCTCTAAGTTACAAAAATATCTACTACTTTTCTCTCCATGTTCAGCCCATTTTACACGTGATCTCACAATTAACCCTGCTGTCTCATTGTCAAGTATTTCATTTAGCTCAGCTTCAAATGTATCTATTTCCTTGAATAAAGCATTATTTTCAGAATCACTACTAGGCACCTCTTGAGAAAGAGAAAGTTTTTGTTTAATATCAGAAATCTTCCTAAGTAAATCTTCCTTCTTCTTGTTTTTCTCCTTCTTTTTTCTACTTGAATATTCCATACAGTGTCCAGCAATATAACATTTGAAAGCATCCCAAATTACAATGAAATAGAGTTCTTAATTCCGAATGTTCATAATTCCGAAAATGTAACAAAACGCTGTCATTTTTCGGAATTACGAACCTTCGGAATAATGAATCCTATTTCATATCCTGAATTATGAACCCTTTTTCATCTTCGGAACTACGAGCCTATTTTCATTTTCGGAATTTCGAACCCTAAGCTATTTCATTTTCGGAATAATGAACCTTCGGATAAACGAACCTCCGGAATAACGAGTACCCCCCCCCCCCCCCCATCCCACCACATATTAAGACCTGGCCAGCAATTTTTTTCTCGCTCACTTAGCTTGTTCGCCGATTCATCTGTTATCAGATGCTGACAAGTATATTGTGAAAGTCAATATCGAGTAATACATAAACTTCACGAAAAATGCAGTGCGTGCATGCATGGTGTTTTATTGAGAGATCCCGTTCGAATTTTCTTGATATAGTTCCGGAGAGGTGGGAGTTACAGTTATAGTGTGGGACCGGGGCCAGCCTACTTTACCCTTAGTACATTGACAGTGAACTGTATTTATTATGGTTATAATAACTAACAAAGAACATTGTGTAAAAATGCATCGTCATATATGACAATAATCGATTTAGTGTCTAAAATCGCAATGTCACCTGCCATAGGGCATCATGTAAATACAACGATATATGATAAAATTAACAGGTCACAAAAACGCATTTTTATGGATTTATGGAATGCAAAATAAATAAAACAAAACAAAACAAAACAAAAAAACCACTGACTACTGCAAGAATAGTGATTTTATCATAAATAACATGACGTGTATAAAGACACATTGTAATGTGAAAATTCAACAATTATTTAACTCTGTCAGTGCCGATGTCTCGTATATGTGACAGATAGACTTGTCATGTTTATTCACCAATTGCTCGACCACAGGAAAAATATATGGTGGTTAATGTATATCAAAATTTTGAGCATAAATCAAGCATTCTAAATATATGATTATAATTATATGCTACTATAGACATTTTCAGAGAAAATTGCAGATTTTTAAAAATATATTATGCCTTATTTCAACATTAAACAATAGTAAACAAATGAGAAACCAAGAAATAATGGACACAAAAGAAACTGAAATATAATTTTCAAACCTTCTTACGCATAAAGTTGGGTAGAGTAATAATGTTTGGTATCATAAGAAACGGTAATAAATTTCCTATAATTTTTGTACACAATATTTTGTGAAATAATAAATGGTCAATGAAGTGCAGACATTTGAAAAGTAAGCATTGATCACATTTTGGTAAAATTTTAAAGAGAGCTAAACCCCTTGGCACAGTAAGAGTTAATGAAAATAATTTGTAATTATATAAGCGGATTTGAAAGGGACAAGGGAGGCAATTAGCCTTCCCTGACAAATTCTCAACTATTGGGTAGGGGTTCTCATATAATCAAATAGTTCCTGAAATCTTCATAAGTTATTGATAGTTTCTCAACAATTTTCTATTTCTGTTGCAATGCGAAGCAGACCTTCAAAATTGCTCTTATAGGGAAAAGCGATTTTCTAATTAGTATATCATGCCTTGAAATCAAATCTAACATATTTTCCAACATATACAAATGAATGAAAAAAGTTATGCAACTTTTTTTTTTTTTTTTTTTTTTTATAAAGAATGAACCTGGCCAAAGATTTTCATTTGAAACGGAATAAAACCCTAAATTTTGCTTGCTCGCTTCGCTCGCTTCATTTTGCTGATGCTAATGACACTATATGATTAGAATTTTTTTTACAAAAATTAATCAAAATTATAATTTACAAATTATGAAGAGATGGGTTAAACGGCATCCGACGCCATGCCCCCTGTCCTCCCGGCCTCCCGCCAACACCCGGTACCCCTCTCGCTTCATTGTGCTCAGGGGCCACGGAGCGTTTTTGAAAGTTGGGGGGGGGGGGCTGATTTGATTTCACTCATTAATGACAATTTTCGAACCAGTTTCCCCCCTCCCACACCAGGGACTTTTTCAAAAATCTGTCTATAAAACTTGCATTTTAGAGCATCCCAAAAAAGTTTTTAATGAAAAGAAGAAATGCACGGATCTACGCCAATGGACGGAACCCCTAATTGAGAATAACAATGCGAGCGAATGAATTTTGGGAATTTTCTTCGATACTTTCGCACTGAAATTATGGCATTTCTTATTTCCTTACTTCTAATCATTGAAGAAGGTGATGGTATTTCACCATCAAACATAATGAGTTTGGATAATTATTAGTTTTAAATTAATGTATCATAATTCTTATTTATTTTATCCAAAAATATTGGGGATGATAATACAGGCCACCCTCCACCTCAATTTTTTTGTTGGGGGGGATATATACCCCCACCCCCCCCCCCGGATCGACACCCATGTTGTCTGCCATGCGAACATGATTATAACTTATTATTTTATTAGATCTGCGTAATCCGAACATGATTTCTAATGAGGTACTGGAAACTTGAAATTTTGTCTTTGTTGAATCCAACTAAAACTCTCAGATAGAAAAAAAAAATGTTTAAAAAATCGCAATGCTTAGCCCTATGTGACGACAAAGTGTCCACGTATTATCCTTAGCACGCCGCTTATAAAACTGTAGGCCAGCTCTTAAGTACACATTACACTTCTAGTTGTTGTTTTTTTCTTCATACTTCACATTTTTACTATCTTTATCAGGATTTTTGCAAACAATATACCGTAATAATAAAATGATAATACAATTTTTTTGTTTGTTTGTTTGTTTGTTTTGTTTTGTTTTTTTTGTTTGGTAAACTTAGATGAGTATACCAATCAGTTGTTCTGACTACAGTTATATGACCAAGTTTAGCAAGGGGAAATAGCCACTGTAGCCACAAATACCTCAAAAGATATTCTTCTTGTAGAGGACGCACATGTATTTTTCCCCTCTGTTCTGTAATAAAGGCACCGCCGTGTAAAATGCCATCAATTTGATCCAACAATAAATAATTTTTATAAATCAAAGATGCAATGCACGTCTTTATGGATTCTCGAACACGCCTTGGCAACGGTTTCTAATGACATCATAATGCTTTCACGCATGCGCAGTTTCACGTAGCTTTAGCTTGCTTTTAAGATGGTTGTTGTAAACCGAGACTACCGATTATTTTGGACATTTCGAAGATGAAAAGTGAGACCTGTGGAGATCTTTACGTGATATTTTGTTTTATAAGTTTAAGGGGTACGGTATAATATGCAGTCATGTGTTAGAAACAGTTTAATTTCAGTCATTCTTTACATTTTTTTCTGAAAACATGAGAGTGTAAGAACATGTCGTCTTGTCTTTTTTTTATCGCTGTGACTGTGTTGTGGTGCTCGCGATCGCGGCGGAGGTCCGCGATTTTTTGTACACCTGCAGCCAGCAGCCTTGCCCAGCCCCGTAGGGCCGGCCCCGGGGCCTGGCCTAGCCTGGCCTAGCCTGGCCCGGCTAAGGGCACTGCTCAGGTTTGTTGCATGTGTGGTGCAGTGATGTTTGCGTTTGTCGTGTTTGTTGATGTTGTCATTTATTTTGACCAATATGAGAAGGTCAGTTTTACACTGTTGATTGTTATTGAGTAGGGTTTTGAGTTTTTAGTTGGAATGAGTAGATTCTAACATAACATTAACAGTAACACTCAAATAGTAAGTAAATCAGGCTGATTTCAATCAACTAACGTTAGATTAATAATTAGACCCAGGCCAAGGTGAGATCCTTCCTTTCTTGAGTAGGCAATATCGTGAAATAGGCCCCGTTTCAAAATTTTTTTTTAGGATTAGGGTTAGGTTTAGGGTTAGGTTTTAGGATCAGGGTTATGGTTTAGGATTAGGTTCACTTATACATGTACAAGCTTATCTGAAGATAACCTTGTACTCAGACTAGCTCTTTTATGGGTGAATAGGCTTCAATAGCTATTGATTTGTATAGTCAAGGATTGCAATTCCGAACAGATTGTATAGTCAAGTATTGTAACTCCGAACAGATTGTATTACCGAACGTGTAAAGTTAAGCGCCTAAAATGGGTTTTCATACGCGTGGGATTACGCGTATGAAAACCACACTATTGATACCAAGGTTGTGTCTTTTTCCCATAGGTTTCACACGTTCGGAATTACGGTACCTTTTTCAAGGGACCAAAACGCCGCGTCGTTGGGAAGGGGTTCACTCGGATGGGAATATCGTATTAAATCTACGTTGTCTTTTTAAAATTCCATCAACTTCTTTTTTTGTAGGACTTTGAGCATTCAATATGTATAGTTTGACAGATATTCGTTTCATATTTTATTTGCTATCGTTGATTTTCTGAAAAGTGTTCGGACGCTGGATCAACCACCATATTACCGAACGTGTACTGTTAAGCGCCTAAAATGGGTTTTCATACGCGTGGGATTACGCGTATGAAAACCACACTATTGAAACAAAGGTCGTGTCTTTTTCCCATAGGTTTCACATGTTCGGAATATTACAGTACCTTTTTCAAGGGACCAAAACGCCGCGTCGTTGGGAAGGGGTTCACTTGGAAGGGAATATCATATTAAATCTACGTTGTCTTTTTAAAATTCCATCAACTTCTTTTTCTGTAGGACTTTAAGCATTCATTATGTAAGTTTGACAGATATTCGTTTGATATTTTATTTGCTATCGTTGATTTTCTGAAAAGTGTTCGGACACTGGATCCACTACCATATATCAGCAGGCCCTTTTCCAGGCTAGATCATTCATACAGGAGAGGAAAATAATTATTTAAAATTTCACTTTCAATTCTGAATCCCCTAATTTGTGGCACAGTAAGAGTGGAAGAGTCCATGAATCAGGTAATCTAGCAAATTTAAGAAAATCAAATCTTGCTTCGAGCAATTTTGTTGTCTGTTTTTAACTGCTGCAACAGTGAATGTTGGACACAGTCCCACATAGGCAAGGGCCCATGAGTGGATTAGGTTATGGTTATAGTTATGGTTTAGGATTAGGGATAGGGTCACTCACACTTATGCGAGGTTATTGGAGATAACCTCGCACTCTGTACCTTCATACTGTGAGCAATTGCCTCCCATAGCAAGTGTGTGATATCTTGCCCATATGTGTGCAGGAGAGGAGCAAGATCACTGACCAAAAACAGCCTGAAAATTTCACTTGATCAAGATGATAAAGATCCTATCGAAGGATCTGGCATAAAATTAGATATTCTATCATTCTAAAGTGAAGAAGGAAGTATTTTCTCAAAATTTTGCCAATTATATGATGGGGAGCACTATGTCTGCGCACCTAAGATTTTGACCTGAAAATGAACAAGAATTTCTGTAATATTCCTCTAAGCTTCATTTTATATTATTCCTGATATTCTAAAGAGTAAGTTTCCAAAAAATCTCATCACAATTAGAGCAAGAACGATGCCATTTTCACAAGAAACGGCAGCTGTGTCATTTCATTTCAGCATTGAAAAACAATGGTGCCCATGTCTGCGCACTCATTCATTTTACATGCAGTTCGGGAGTTCAGACGTGAAAGACAACATTTTGTGGCTGGTAAATAAATGTCTGAAATAAGACCTTTTTTTCAATATTTTGACTTGTTTCTTTCATGAATACCTATCGCTGTGATAAAGATGAAAAGTTTGTGTTCATTGCGTGTTTTGTTTTATCAGAATCGCGCAGTTATGCATGTGCGCAGACAAGGGCACTGCGCACACTTGGGCACTTTAGCCATACTGGTGTTTTTAGCTCTTCAACTTAAAGGTTGTGACAGGCCAAAATTGACACAGCCTCAAATAGTGATGGTCCTGTAAGTGGGTTAGGGTAGGGATTAGGATTAGGGTTAGGTTCGCATAAGTGTGAGTGGGTATGGTGGGGCCTATGGTATGCCCTTGATAATTGATTATTGATTCGTTGAATCATCTACTAAAGCAGTGAATGCTTGACACAGCCCCACATGATAGGCAAGGGCCTACGAGTGAGACTATATTATTCTAGAGTTTTTGCCTTTGTGTGGCAGTGTGACCATAATCCATATTTCTTGTCACTGTGTAACCATCATGTAATTTTGCATAGATCTAACTTTGTTAGGACAAAAAAAGAGAGAGAGAAAAAAATAAATTAGAAAATCTGATGGCACCAATGAACAGATTCAGAGGAACCAAAATTTACCTGGGGACGAAATTTCTTTTGAATTTTCTGTGCAATGTGTCCTGTACAATGTCTTTTATCCATATATCATACATGAATGAAGAATCTCATGAGATGACCAATGAATAATGTTTCTTTCTGGTATAGTAATCATTAGTGTAACTCTAGAGTCAAGGGAGCGCCCTGGAGTTACCATTAGTGATGGTCCTATAAAGAGACTTCATTTATCGAGGTAATAGAACTCTATGAATAAATGTCAAATGTCATACGGGACACTCTGCTCAGAATCAACTAATCAAGCAATTAAGAAAATATTGACAAAAGATTGGCAAATATTTGCTCTGAAAAAATATGAAGTTACAGACAAGGGTCTTGAAATCTTCATTTTGAGAGAAGATGTTATCAATATTGTAAGTAAAATGTGTTACCAAATGATTACATGATACTTTGTTTAGCAAATGATGCAGTTCTCTTACTTTGATGGATTGCTACATGTACGTAACCTACGTTTGATAAATCAGCAGCAAAACTCATGTGCATGAAAATTGGACTTGTTGATTTTACACTGTATTACCCTTTTTCAGTTGCAGCCCATTGTGAGCCGACATAAACTGAGATCGCGATATCTTCAAAATTCTCATACGATTAATTTTCATATTGGACCCATTTGTAGTAAAAAATTGCACTTTCTGTTTGGTATGAATCAGTCTAATCAAGCTAATTATTGTAAAATATGAGATATCATGGACCAAATATCATATTCCTAAAAATTTTTATTGTGTCCACGAAATTTGGTCACCCACCCCATCACACTCACACTTATGGGAGCCTGAAAAATTTCACTTGATCGAGATGATAAAGATCTTATTGAAGAATGTGGCATGAAATCAGATATTCTGTCATCTAGAAATGTAGCAGGAAGTTTTTTTCTTAAAATCTTGCTTATTATTATATAGGTGTTTTTACCTCCTCAACTTAAGAGGTCGTGACCACCTCCGAAATTGACACAGCTTCACGTACAACTGTAGTGATGGTTCCTTAAATGATCCCATCATAGTTTTTATACAGTCTTTCACTTTTTTCTTTTTCCCTAGATCTAGATTTTTTTGTACATGTACATGTATAATTTAGTCCAGATCAAATGATTTGGTCTGACAGGCCAGGCCAGGGTAGCCTCATCAGTAGGATGGGGAGAAGGGGGGGGGGGGGGGGGGGTGTCTTGACTCTTAACAAAAATATAGCGGTCACATATGCTATTGGATTTACTCGAAAAATATGCATTCCATGTCAGTAACCCTAGCAAAACATGCACATAATTTATTCTTAATATTGTCCAACATAACCAGGAATATATTTTGTTTTGAATTCCACAATTCATACATTTATAGACAATAGTCCCTGCATATGAATTTCATTGAATCTACATGTACACTGTATTGAGCTCTGAATCTATTTTTATTTTTTAAATTTTTATATTTTTTTTGCCATACACATGTTACCAGAAGCTGACTCTTTATTTTCTATGCAGATTCTCTCAGATAAAAACCAAATGGATCCTATTTATGATGAGACCTATGGCGGGAGGGCTCTTAATCTTGCTCCAATCGAGATGAATGGCGGCAAAAAGAAGAAGAAGAAAAAGAAGAAGCATCGAAAGTCGCACGAGCCTAAAACCATATCCAAGAGAATAGACTATGTGTTGGTGTACAAGCACCGCGATGAGCACTCCTTTGAGTCGGTGGACGAGTTTGAGGAGTACGCTCGGGAGAAGGAGCTGAGGGATAGGTTCCAGGATGCGATGGTGAGCAGGGAGAGATTGGAAGTCCAGGAGGAGTTGGTAGGGGAACACACCTATGTCAAGATCCACTGCCCGTTCTCCAGGCTGTGTAAGGAGGCAGAAGACATCAATCTGGAGATGCCACTCAAAGGGGTAAGATTTGTCAAATCACTGCCCTGCAGTGTCACTGACAGTGGGATCATCATTTCTATTTTATACAGTGGTACAAAAATTTGAATTATTGAAATCGTATATCATACTGTGAAGGTATATTTCAACCAGTGTTATCTTTAAGATGATCTACAGTTATAGCAGAATTTTATTATTATTAATGATATTTTTATGTTTGGTAATGTACTTTTAAGACTTCATACATGTCGGAAATATCCTAGCCATAACACATAAGAGTGATTGATTCATTTCCTCCTATTCCTGAAAGGACCTTGGAATAACTGTTATACCTAGTACCTGTAAGCAATGTCGTGTGTTACTTATTATATAGTTTTCTGAATGTGTACAATTTCATATTTGTCAACAACTATCAGAATACCACAAATTTTTCTTTTATAGGTAAAAGTTATTAAATGTGAAATCACTGTATTCTAAAGTACATGGATGAATTTAGATTATATTCTCCCAGAAAAAAAAGAGACATCTAGCATATTGATAGATATACCTATTTTTTTTTTCATACAGGCTGCGATAATTCCAAACAAGAAGAAAGGGTTCATAGCTGCAATTGAGAGACGATTAAAGACAGATGATGAATGTAAGTGTCACCAATGCGTCCCCACCGAGTCTCTCACACCTGTAGACTAATAATACCAATATTAAAGGAGAATGAAACCCTGGGGGAAAATCAATATTAATAAAAAGAGAGGATAGAGAGAAGTAATTTTAAAAAGGTTCCATCAAAATCGATTACAAAATGAAAAAGTTATGAAAGTTTGGAAAGTCTCAATTTATTTTCTATGGCGATCCTCAAATTGGCAATGTTGCTTCAAAGTGACAGGTTTAGTGGTACAACTCTCAACATGTTTTGTACACAAAATTTCATATTTTCTCCATTATCTCTAAAGATGCTGCTTGTCTTTTTGTGAACTCAACATATGTTGTGTCAAATACATTTTCCCATGATATATCTTGAGCTAAGAAGGAGACAAGCTGCATCTTGAGAGGTAATGGGGAAAATATGAAATTTTGTGTACAAAACATGGAGAGTTGTACTACATGTACTAATCCTGTCACATTGAAGCAACATTGCCAATTTGAGGATCACCATAGAAAGTAAATTGAGACTTTTCAAACTTTCACAACTTTCTCATTTCATAACTGATTTTGATGGAACTTTTTAAAATTGATTTTCTCTATCCTCTCTTTTAATAAAAATTGATTTTTCCCCAGGGTTTCATTCTCCTTTAACACCTGAGTGGCAATGTGGATTAATGTCTTGCCAAAAGATGCTTGTGCCGGGCTGAGGTTCGAACCCTCAACCCTTGGATTGAGAGTCAAGTGAATGAACCACTATACCATGACACTTCCACATACATCATACATTATACATATAGTTCCTCAAAGATGTTACAGCATTATAAGGATATTCCATTGGTCTTGGAAAACATGTACTACCAAATAGAGAGTGCTCTTCGGTTACAGAGTTGACCAGGTTATGTGATTATATTTAGAAAACACAAGAGGAAGTAATACGCTTGAGATAAATACTTTCACTTTTTTGTAGGCTGACTTGTATGTCCATGCTCTGTCCCTACAGACTCATTAATCATTTATTTTTTAAAATCTAAACTGGAAACCAATCAGACTTTTTACTTCCCTTTTCAATGTGAATGCATGTAGAATCTGCTCAGGACACAGTTCCCTACATATATTGTTAAGATCTTCTAAAAATCCTTTTTTTTTTTTTTTTTTTTAAAAGAGCTGTAATAGTTGTTTCTGGTTATTGGTGGTGCCAACCAAGAGTGTCTACCCCCCCCCCCCCCTCTGAAAGTCTTATTTATTATTTTGGAGATTGTTTGCTTTATACAAATTATATATATATATTTTTTTTAATTGAACCTATACAGTGGATTTCGTGAGTGCACCATTCTGCGTTCAGAAGAGGAATGTGTTTGATGGCATCGATGACCCAGAGACTTTCTTCAGATCAGCTACAAGGAGTTACCTGGTAAGTGGGATGTGACCTGACATTTGTTCTCGTGACAACTGCTCCGGACTTTATTTTGTTAAAGGTACTGGGTTCCGATTAAGGTTGCAGTTGGGTTGTAGTTGATGGTTAGGGTTTTGGGTTGGTAACCTGACGGCAAAGGACTTGTCGCCAGAGCATGTGTCATACATGTGTAACCAAGTGGAATGTATGAAACTAGAAAGAATCACTTTGGTGATGGTGAAGGTCAAAGGGTCAAATGGTCAAATTAGTCATTTGCTACAAAGAGGAATGTGTTTGATGGTATAGAGAAACCAGACCTTTTCTTCTTTTTTTTTTTGAGACCTGTGGTGAGACTCGCAGTTATGGTTAAAGAACATAGGATACCGACACATCACAGACACTATCATCATCATCATCATCATCATCATCATCATCATCATCATCATCACCACAGAGACACAAATTTTCTTCTACTCAGGAACATTTTTCGCAATCCTTTAAAAAAAATTTTAAATATATATTTATATATGAATACAGTAAATTAATACACAGAAAGGAAGCCAACTCCACCCATGTCTTCCTTTTTTTTCTTCTTCACTGTTTTTTATAGGTTCATCACATATTGATCAATATGGACATCAGAGAATCAGGAGATAAACAAGACAGTGACTCAATGAGGAGAAAAGGTAAGGTAGTGTAATTATAATACATCTTTACTTACAAATGTATATGCAAATAAACTGGATCTGTTGGGGACATAGTGGATCTCTCCCCTCCTTCCACTTTGTTTAATTACATATTACACCTCATTTTCTGAACATTCCTTCAAGGAAAGTGTTTCATATGAATTAAAACTGTAGACTTTAAAGATGGTAATAATCGTTGCAGATTTCGTATGGCAATGGAACATTCAAAAGACATGTAGGTGGAAATATTATAATTTTCTGTTCACTATTAACCAGTTAACCAGTGCAGTAGATAGATGATAACAACTGAGCACTTGAACAGCCACAATTAAAGGAGAATGAAACCCTGGGGAATTATCCATTTTAATGAAAAGATAGGATAGAGAGAAGCAATTTAAAAGAAGTTCCATCAAAATCTGTTACAAAATGAAAAAGATATGAAAGTTTGAAAAGTCTCAATTTACTTTCTATGGCGATCCTCAAATTGGTAATGTTGCTTCAGAATTAGAATGGCAGGTTTAGTAGTACAACTCTCAACATGTTTTGTACACAAAATTTCATGTTTTCTCCATTATCTCAAAAGATGCCGTTTGTCTTTTTGTGAACTCCACATATATGTTGTGTCAAATACATTTTCCCATGATATACCTTGAGCTAAGAAAGAGACAAGCTGCACCTTGAGAGATAATGGGGAAAATATGAAATTTTGTGTACAAAACATATAGAGAGTTGTACTACTAAACCTGTCACTTTGAAGCAACATTGCCAATTTGAGGATCGCCATAGAAAGTAAATTGAGACTTTTCAAACTTTCATAACTTTCTCATTTCGTAACCGATTTTGATGGAACTTTTTAAAAAATTGCTTCTCTCTATCCTCTCTTTTCATTTAAATTGATTTTTCCCCAGGGTTTCATTCTCCTTTAAAGACCTAGACATATGTTCCAAAGACTCTTAGCTCAAAAGATATAACTATATGGAGTAATCACAGGGTTTAGATCATATCTTATTATTTATTTTTTTTCCTTTCAGGGCTGCCATACATGCTTCTGAGGCATATTTATGTGGATGGATTCATCCTTCATGATGAGTCTCTCTATGAAGATCTAGATGAAGATGAGAGAGATACGATGAGGAAAGAGAGTGAGAAGATGGGACACTTCCAAGCTAATCAGGATCCTAGAGAGGTACGTTATGTAACATTCAAGTGGGAAATTAAAGGGACAAGTCCATACCATTGATCTCTACCAGTGGATAAAGCAACGCCCTCTACATTTGATGCGACCAGTCACCATGTTAGGGCTCGCAGAAAACACCACTGCTGTACTATTTCAATACAGTTTAATGCATTTTTAGAATCAAATTATTCAACACTGAAGTCTTTTCCACAAATTAACTGCTAAAACAGGCAAAAGAAGTTTATCCTTATATATTTTAAAGGTGATTTATTGTGACAATCAGTCTTTTTTTTCAATAAAAAATCAAATCACTTATGTTTTGTATAGGAGTGCAGTGGAATCATACACAGTACATAGCAGATGGTGTCCCGGGTACTGTGTTTGAGTGTAGGGCTCCTAATTTTGGTTGTGCAGCCGCATCAACTGCCCACGTAGAGCCATGTGTACGATGCTATATCCACGTGGTAGAGATCAATGGTCCATGTATATTTGTGTAGCTTTGTGTATCATTAACCTGTATATTGCCAAAGTTCATCTTCATTCAAATATTGTTTCATGGTACTTTATTTCATGTTCTGCGATGGACCCATTTTGAATTGATACAAATATTGTTCCGTATGACATCTAACTGAACAATCGATGAACACATTTTGAATTTGAAGTGGAAAGACAAGTTTTTGTTTTGTCCAAAAATATCAGATAATATTTAAGAATTGAATCCATGAACCCATTTTGAATTTGAAGTGGAAAGACAAGCCTTTGCTTGTCCTAAGATATCAGATAATATTTAAGAATTGAATGGGTTAAACTGCGTACAGTACTGCCTGCAAGTGTTCAGCAAAGGTGTCCTGTATGCAAAGTAGCTGGTTTGAATTCTGCACTGGGACCCATCTTTGTTGGATGGAGAATTGAACTATTGGTTTCAGATGCACATAATTATAATTAAAATACACATTAAATTAAAATACCCCACCAACTCACAACTAGTTATGTGCACACCATAGAATATTTCTTCGATTTATTTTCTGTAATTAGCACTTTGTCATGTAGATTATTGTTTCACCTGTCATTCACTGTACATGTATGTGAAGTGATTTGATGAATGCTCAATTTGATATCTCGGTTTCCATAGCTTGGTTATACTTCCTGTATATTCAGTCATAGGTTATTGTTGTGAAACTAGCTTTATCAAATATTAAAGGAAGATCCAACCTTTGTAACAAGTTAAAGTGGGTGAAAGAAGAAAAATCAGAGAAACAATTTGGTGAAATTTTGAAAGGGAGTGGACAAATAAGGAGAACATTACAAATGTTTATTAATGTAGAGATCACTCAATCTCTCTCTCAATCTCTGTCAATCTCAAACTGACATATTGGTCATTCAAAAATGACAATTCTAAAAGATGAATTGTTGTTTCTCTCCTTGGTAACTTTTCCCTTGGTGCTGTACTTCATTTACCCATCATTACTTCACAGCGACATTACAAATTCACTGTAAGAATAATTTTAGAAATTGGTAATTTTTTCTACGGTTCATCCTACAAATGTATTTGGTTCAAACTTTCACCAATCTGTTTCTGTAATTTTTTTGCATTTGTTGATTATCACAACATGTAATATACATGTAGGTTATATTGCTCTTAAGTGAAGTAGTAAGTTAAGAAGTAAGCCTTCTCTCTCTCCCTTTTAAATCATGTTGTATGACCTGTCATTTCTCTTTTAACCTCTCTCACGCACATCAATGTTTTGTTTTATACATGTATGTTGATTAATTCGTTGTCCATGTGTAAACTTGTTCTGTGTAAATCTGTGTAACAGTTTCAGTGTTCCTTGTTCATACAGAGAAATGTTTACCCTCGAGACACCAGATTTGTAAGTCACTTTGTGTCCTTTCAGACTGAAGCGCATAGTTTCACTTCTATTTCATGCATTAACATACCTCATCATTCATTTAGAATGCTTGCATGCCAACATAATATGCCTTGAAGATACAAATAGCGCTAACTGCATGAATACATACCAGGGGGTGTTTCATAAAGCCGTTCGTTAAGTTACCCATGACTTTACGAATGACTTAAATATGACAAGCCAAATGTTATGTTCAGTCAATTTTCAACTGCATCAACTAAAGTTGAACTGAGCAGATGTAGATTAACATTCTTATTATAACAGAGATTTCTAATGCAAAGTATATTTGCATTCCATGACATTTGCTCCTGCGACAATTGCTCCGGCTAACTTTGCCATGTTAATCCTAAACCTAAACCTAACCCTATGTAACCCTAACCCTAACCCTAATCCTAATCTTCACATTGTCCTGAACAAAAAACCAAATCATAACCTTGACCTTAACCTTTGACCTTCCGAGATATGGACGGAGGAGCAAATGTCGCAGGAGCAAATGTCACAGGAGCAAATGTCGTGTCACCATCTAGGAATATCAAAAAAAGGTGTAAAGTTTGTTGAAGACTCTACCAGTATTAATCAGAGGTTCTTTACACCTTTAAAAAAAAAAAAGAGTATGCACTAAGCTCTTGGTGCCAGATTAGACAAAGAATAGATTGGATATAAGACATACAGTAATAGTATAGTGGAGATGCATGCGCATGTACATGTATTAAGGTTAATGTATAAATTGATTTAATACATGCATACATACATATACATTACAATTTCTAAAAGTTCAATCAGTTAATTCCAGTACTAATACCAGTTAATCATCAAGCTCAATCTTATATTGTTAGCATAATTTTGATGCATAATACATGTATTATGAAATTTAGTTAGTGTAACATCGTTTTAGTAACAGCAATTCCATGTAAGTTCAGATTTTTGAAAATTCTAAGGAAAAACAGTTTGTCTAGGCTGTGAGCTTTTTTTGCATTATGGATAGAGGTTTGTTGTTTATCTGAAATACAATTGCATGTTTGTATCAACTCCTTTAAATCAGGCAGTGATTTTTAAATTGTTTTTCATTTCCTCTCTCTAAAGCATGGTTTTTTTTTTTACTAACTGCATGATAACACAATTGATTTTTGATTAATGGTTATGTTTAATTTATTATGATTGATATGTTTGCAAGTTAAGGCTTTGGGCTGGCATGCAGTCATTAAGGATCTGCTTACAATGCTTGAAACTGAATTGTGCTAAAACACATTTACATGTAATTTAGCACTTGCCACTGTCAAGTACAGTCATGCATTTTTCATTTGAACCATTTATCATGGCTGGAAATAGGGTTTGCGTAGTATTCTAATGGTAGAGGGCATTTATGAGGAAGGAAATCTAAAGTAAGTGCCTATTCAGAATTGATACATGCTATTCTGCATATGTTTTTCTTGGAAATTTACTGTTAAGCTTCTTTGACCATGAGTGCAAACTAATATTGCTCATATTTGCAGAGACTGTGATCGAAAAATGAGTGGTGAACAGTGTGTTTATAGCTCAGATTCGCAGAAATACTTTCATAAATGCTGGTTAGATACATCTCTATGTATATTTCTAGAATTCCTGGTAGTCTTAGAAACTGAAAATTAATAATGATGCTACTTGTTTTTTCCAGTCTTCTACTTCCTTGTTTGAAGTTTTAGACTCAATCATGTTGTTACAAATATAACTCACAACTATTTTTTCCTCTCTTCATATTTAATTACATTATGTTGTATCCTGTTTTGAAACTGAGGAAATTGAAATCAAATCTGCATGTTTTTGTTATCGAGCAAGAAATGGACTCCATCGTAGTTTTTGTTTATTTTTTACTATTTCCAGGATATGCAAAGAACATGGGTGCGATTTTTGAAGTACCAACCACTGTGGAAGATCCGCAACTACTACGGAGAGCAGATTGCTTTCTACTTTGCTTGGGCAGGAGCATTTGCCTCCTACCTCTGGATTCCAATGTTCCTTGGTCTGGCCATTTGGGGCTATGGACTTTTCCTCAGGTAAAGAGAGCCCTCGTTTGGTATATCTTGTATTAACCTGACATTAAACTTACCCTGTAAGGTCGTACAAAACTTGGTATTTTCCAAGCGGCAGGTTTCTGGGCATAAGACAATATGTAATAGCTGGTTCTTGTCCGAAAATCGGGGAAAAAACAACGTAATTAACAATATTTGATACATAACTGTAAGCAAAATGAGGAAGTGTTCTGATCTCAGGTATAAACATTTTTTTTGTGTGTTTGTTGATTTATTGTGATGTAACATTGAATAACATTGTAAAGTGCATTCAAGTATTCACGTAGTGTGCTATATAAATGTAACATATTATTGTACTGCAAGCAAATAATTACCGTTGGGGAAGGTGATTGGACAAACTATCATTTCCGAGGCGATCTTGATGTAGCTATCTTACATTCAGATCGCAGAGGAAGTGATAGTACGTCTCATCGCCTGAAACCAAAAGGTGATTATTTGCTTTATATTCCACATCACAAACATTTAACTGGTACGAGAAAGACAATTATTGTCTACTTCTTGAAAACAACATTTAGGCCCGAATTCACAAAAGAAGTTTAAACCATTACATAAACCCCCTCCTGTGCACACGTGTTTTATTTAAGCACGCGAATGGGCAATGCGCGCTTATATAATCTTATTTTAGTACGCTTATGGAGCTATTCATAAAGGACACATACTTTTCATTCTGACTATTCGTAAAGATCACACACTTTCATTTCGCGTGTACCCAAAATATTGGTAACGCATTGTGACTCAAATGGACCGAAGAGATCAGTGAAACACATAAGTACTATTCCATCAAGGTCACAAACTTTTCTTCTCGGGTCGATTGATGGGGAAAACTACGCTTTATCACATGATTACCTTTTGACCAATCTAACAGCAAGATTCTTAGTATGTGGAATATCAGTTTTGATACACATTGCTACTATACTCTACATCTACATATCTGTCTGTACATTTAAATATGTGTTTTTCTGGGAATCCCTTGCCTAAGATTGTCTTATTGTTCATTGATTATGTATTTAGTTTGTGCAAAATCCAAGGAAGGAGGTATACACTTGTAGGAAACCATCCCAAGTACTTGAGACCCATCTGACAGCCTCCTTAATAATTTAAGAGAAGGTTGAGTTCTGGGAACGATGAAAAATATCTTGTGAGCTTTCTTATTCCTTTTATTTCAGTTTAGAAGGAGATCAGGCTGAACATTCATGCAACGTGTGTGCGCAATCCCATATACCCATTTCTGTGTGCAGTGCATCTGCTTTTCAGCGAGATTTAGTCTATTATCATTTCAGTGTTTCGAAAACCTGACATTATACACTGATTTTCATGTAGAATGATCATCCTTTCCCAATTGCTTTGAGACAGGTTCTTCACAATGTAATCGCATGACCAGAACTCAACTATCTTTAAGGATTGATACCTTACCCAAAGGTATTAGCATACTGACCAAGATTTCAAGCAGAGATCTTTCTTTCTTCCTCTGACCTACATGTATTGCTCTCTTTTATGCACTACATGATAAATGAATCATGATAAAGCTCTCCCTTTAACTTCCTTGTAGCATTGAAAGTTACCAGGATGGAGTGGAGGAAAAGCAGATGCAGAAGGACTTGATGGAAGAACTACAGAGGAATAAGACCCTTTACAATCTGAGTGAATCCGATGAGATCCTGTTAGCAAATCTTACTCAACGACTTGAGGATGAATCTCTTCTTACCATGTGAGTATACAGTTCAGAATGCATCTTTATGACACTATGATCCTTGACCCCTCTCACACAAAGGTACCATTTCATGGTCATGTTTATTCTAAAGCTCTAATGTGAGCTGCTCTGTTAGTTGATTAGATTATGATGTACATGTAGCTCTGCTTTAAAACAGAGCAAAGTTGCATATCTACTTTTAACCCCCTATATGCCACCAAGATGTTGGCAATTTGTCATGCATGAATTTCTAAGAGTTTAAGTTTTTACCGTAAGTGCTTTGTTTCATTGTTGAATGGTACATGCTTAGAATATTTACCATGTTAATGAACTTCGCAGTAAAGGTACCTGTATCTGTTTCAGGAAGTAATGAATAGACATTCTTGCCCAAGCAGTTTGTTAAACCCTCAAAATTGTTGGGCACGATTTACTGCCCATGGGATTGAAATGGTTTAATCTTGAGAAACACAGTATAATCATCAACATCACAATTTATCAAAAGGATACAGGCAATTACAAATGACAAACCTTGGTCATTATGAGGATTTGAAGACAGTAACCAACATGCCGAGATGTACATGTAATTTCCCAATTATTCATGTAAATGGCACCAGCCTTTTTGGAATGATTGAAAAGCAAATAAAATGTCACTTTAAACACCAAACTCTGAATAATTGAAGCGATTTTATATAGATTGCCTTCTTGCCAATATTCTATCAGGCGTTCCATCCCTGATATCATCAGGAACAGTGTCACATCCTACCACCCAACCCCTGCATTTACATAGATCAGTAAATCATCACTTGTCAAGGTGATAGGCTTGATGTGGCTTGGTTGTCATGGACAATTGTCTCATTCACTGCAGAATTAGTCAATAGTGTCCTTTTAGTGAAGGCATCAAATATTTATATTTCTCATTCACTGCAGAATTAGTCAATAGTGTCCTTTTAGTGAAGGCATCAAATATTTATATTTCTCATCTCACCATCGTAAATGAAACTGTTGTAACAAATTATTCAATTTTGACTCTCATATTAAGATTGCAAAGTGATATATAAATTATGAAAATTACAGCAAGAAAACAAAAAGAAGGAAAATTTCTACATACCCCCTGTGCAATCCTACAAGAATACTTAATATCAACATCAATTTCTTTATACTTTACATTGACCTATGGACCAATTATATTGCTTTAATTATGTGTAAAATTCTCAAATGTCCAAATCATTTGTTTTCAACATTATGCAGGATTACAGATGCAGGCTTGACAGTGTTCAAGAACTCTTTCGACTCGGAAGTTACTCCCTATTTTGCCCTTGTCATTTGTCTTTGGGGTAAGTATGAATTCAATCTACATGTACATTTTTTCAGTACGACACCACCTTGTTATACCTGACCCCCGAAGCTTGTTTGTTTTGTTTTGTTCTTTTGGAGGTTTTATAAAGAAAAAGGCTCCACTCCCGTGGATGAATGATTCTTATGCCTACATGTAAATGAATAATAATATTGTATTCATAGGAGTGGTATATATGGCTTATTTAAATGTCTGTTAAGTTGTATTTGGGTGCAAGATTCCTCTAAATAACTGTTGCAAATTCCATTTCCATATGATAAAACTGAAAGTCTATATATGTACATCTGTAACTTCTTTTCATTTATTATTTTTCTTTTTTTTGGTGGGGGGGGGGGGGTTGGGGTTGAATCTTTTACTATTTTCTATTCAGAAAATGGAAAGCACACCCAAACTTTGCAAAAAATCATGATATTTTCTTGCCTTATCAGGAACAAACATCCAGTGATATATACACAAGAAGAGCCTATTTTGCTTCAGTATTTTAAAATCGTTGTCTGTAAAATGGGTTTAACCCTCGTACATTACATCTTGCTTGAAAGATATAATTGTACAAGGCACAAACAATATAGTCAATTCAGCAACATATTCATAGATTTTTAACCAGTGTTCATTGCATTCGACCTTTGACCTTTCTAGGGACAATATTCCAGGAGGTATGGAAGAGAAAGAGAGTGAAGCTGGCCTACGAATGGGACGTAGATGGTTATGATATGTCAGAACCTGACAGACCAGAGTTCTATGGCACCAAGGAGAGACCGGTAAGGACTCTATCCATCTCACTTATTAGGCCTCTTGGTTTAAACCAGTTTACTAGTGACAATTATCTGCTCATTATCTGAACATTTCCATTTTGAATGGGAGGAAGAAAGAAATCCCACCGTTATTGTAGTGTAGTTTCAGAAGTCTTCTATACTCAGTAGAAATATTTCATTTCTTAATAATTTCACACATCTCTTTACTCTAAATATAAACTTGATGTTTGATGTGAACTTTAGCAGGCATGATGCTGACAAAATTCCATTCAAGACGTTCCAACTTTCTGAAAGGTTTGCACATATTGACTGAAACTATGATTGCCCCATTTTCAATGATTACCAAAAAAAATGTGATTTTTGATAGATATTTTCTACCATCAAAATCTATTGTGTGTGTTGCATATTTGTTTATGTCTATTTGAGTAAAAAGGATATGTATGTTCTTTTAAAACTAGGGATTATGTGATATGTATTAACCATGCTGTGCTTGTCCTCAATATGTTGTTGATTTACTTCTAGGATCCTGTATCTGACCTGCCAGATTGGTACTATCCTTTCTACAAGAGCTTCTTGAAATTCATGGCATCGTTTGGCATCCTTGTCTTCATGGTAAGATCCAAGATATACTGTCAAACCAGAAACTTTGGCGACATAAAATTTTCAAGAATTGTTAGTGACAGCCAATTTTGCAGCAAGAAACTTTCGCGAATTGCAATAATTTCATGTTGTTTCAATTGTGATTTTATTGTTTCGCAGCATGAAACTTTCGTGAGTCTCGAACACTTGCGAAATTTGCGAAAATTTCTGGTTTTACAGTAGTTGAGTTTAGTTGATTGGTTGGTTTATAAGACAAAAACATTTCCTGTTCAAGTCCGGTATGCCTCATTTCCTTATCACTTGTGTAGGATACAAGTTTCACACTGATTATATTTATGCAAGTTCAGGTTAAGTGACAATCATTTTGAAGGACTAGCATTCTTTTGCATGCCATGTGCCTTGAAATAGATGTTGTAGATAGACAGCCAAATGGTATTCCAATGCTTTCTATTATTGTGACATTATTACTTGCTAAACAATCAGAATTCAACATCCCTTTACCCCCCCCCCCCCCCCCATCCTTACAAGTGTCTCTGATTGTAGGCTGAAGAAGGTATTGCACAATTTTTCAGTTGAAATTCAGCATACTAGAAACAGGTGAATTTGTGTGATTGTGTATAAAAAAAATACTGTAACCTGTTAGTGTTAAGCCAAGAAATATGTGCTGATCAGATTCAGTCTGTTGATGGGTCATGCCACGGGGTTGAGCAATTTTTGTGACATACCAGAAGTGAGGAATTATGTCTCCTATCAACCATAACAATGTTTGCTTAAATTGAGTTCAGCGCAACAAGCATAACGACTTTATGTTGAGAAGTACTCTAGCTTCATGGTGAATCAATATGGCAGACCAAAATTGTATGTAATGTTATATAAATGTGATGTCCATGTAACAGTGGTAAAAAAGGAAATGCATTTTAAGCAAAGCTTAGAAAGAGTACCAACTGAAACAGGAATGATTCTGGCAGGGCACTACTATATATATTCATTGCATAGAAATCTTCAACAGATAATATCATCTTCTGTATGTAATAGAAGATTTCATACCAGCGTTACATGGACATCGTCATAATTTTTGCCCCAGCCTCATGGAATGACCCTGATATAAAAAGGATTTTATCCCTTTGTTTTGTCTTCAGGCATTGCTTGTCATCGTGAGTGTTATCAGTGTAATCATCTACAGGCTGTTCACAGCGGCTCTTCTCTCTGATTCAGACAGTCTGGTTCAACTCCTTGTCTCTGTCTTGGTCTCATCTCTTTTGAACTCAATATCCATTCTCATCTTGGGCAAGGTAAGTTCTGAGAAATTAAGTCTTAACTGCGCGGTTGTCTACACATGTGCAAATTGTAATAACAAACTGTCTTATTGTTCAAAAAGTAATTATTCTGAGGCCTAAGAGCAAAAAAAAAATCGGCAACAATAGTTTTTGTGGAAACAAATACCAAGAGGCAATATGGGGAGGGGGGATAAAAACACATAACTGCATGCAGCTTTGGCCATTTTGTGTCCTCCAAATCCATCTTTATGTAATGAGATATCAAAATGTGAAGGGCTCTGTGCTTATTTCATTTTTAAAAATAATTCTATAACGTAAAGATGCCATTTCTCAGGTAAAAGCCGAGTTCAGGCCCTAGCTGTATATTTTCAGGCCATATATTAGGCTTTTTTGTTTACAAATTATATCATTATATATTATTTTCAGATCCACCCGTGAATTTTAACTGGCAACCCTGAAAGTAATATGGTTTTTTTCTTTTTCTTTTTAAGCAGTTTACAGTCTCTTGTCTTATTGGTCCTTTGGGTAAATTCAGGGGCTGTCATACAATTCCTCTTTTACTGGGATTAACAAGCATCAGTTCAGAAAAATGTCTTTGAAAGTTTATTCTTGTATGTTTAATAAACCATGGAAGATGATCAAGGCCCCATTTCATAAAACTTGTTATCAGTAACAACTGCCACATTTCTATGACAAATTTGCTCTCAACCAATCATATACAAGGATTTCAGTAACTTATAACAGTTACTGCAATTTGTTATTGATAACAAGTTTTATGAAAGAGGGCCCTGATCTGCTGAATGTGCAGAGTTCATATTGCAAGTGTTCTTTATCTCTGTTCAGAACATGGTAAAAATGTTTGACTAAACAATAATGCCTGACTACGTTTTTCTTCTTTTCTGATCTAAAAAATATTTGAAGATTGATAGAGTATGTTTAAAATATTTTCTTTTTATGTCACCTAGCATTGAAATGCTATATAGGCAAATGATACAGACATTCTCAAATGAAACTGAAATGCTACATACGTTACATTGATTTTTTTTTTTTTTTTTTTTTCTTTCTCTTCTTCCAGATATATGAAAAAATAGCAGTCAAGCTGAATAATTGGGGTAAGTAAAACAAATGTGATTTGGATCCAAGTTAAATTAAGTAACTGCATGTGTAAACTTATCCATGTAGGATCCTAGCATTAAAAGAAATTAGCATATTCCTTCTTCTTTTGAACTTCTTTTGAACTTAAAAATGTAGATGTTTATGTTTGGATGAAATAGGTACAGGGCCCTGTTTCATAAAACTTTTTATCAGTAACAAGTTGCAATAACTGTTATAAGCTACTGAAATCTTTGAATCTGATTGGTTGAGAGCAAATTTGTCATAGAAATATGGCAGTTGTTACTGATAATAAGTTTATGAAATGGGGCTCAGATCCAGAATGATTGTAAACAAATATAGATATGGTAAAATTAATAGTTCATCAGTGTAGAAAATGTTCAGACAAAAATAGATTGCAATGTGTCAGTCATTCCAGTTTGTGAGATATAGACATGTGGGAGCACTGTGGTATAGTGGTGAAGGCTCTTGCTTCTTATATGAGAGGTCCTGGGTTTGATCCTCACTGGGTGCTTACATCCTTGGATAAGATGTTTTACCCAACTTTGTTCCTCTCGGCCCAGGTGTAAATGGGGACCTGGCAATTGCTGGGGCAATGATAATGGCAGGGCCCTCAGGAAGAAAAACATTGATGCTGATGAGGCTCCTGTAGTAAACAAAATTATTATTATTATTATTATTAATATTAATATCATTTACATTCTATGACTAATCTGAACTGGAACATTGAATCATGAAAGTTAATATTTTACATATTTTTTTGTTATATCTTTACAGAGAACCACAGAACCAAGAGTACGTATGAGAATGCTCTCATTGTGAAACTCTTTGCCTTCCAGTTTGTCAACAGTTACTCTTCTCTCTTCTACATAGCTTTCTTCAGAGATGTAAGTTGTTCCAGGTTCTTTTTATACCATATACTTTCATATTCTAGGAATCTGATAGGTTGAATAAAAAAGATATGGCTATGCTTGGAGTCATGCTCAGTTAGATGCACTGTCACAACTCTTTGCTTACCAATTTACCAATCAATCTTATAAATTTTATATGTTTCAGTTGCAAATAATGTTTTGAAAATTAAATTTAGTATATTCAAATTTTCCACACAACTAGATGGTAGGTTAACTTTTAACAATTGCTGTTAACTTTGTCGGAAATGATTTAGATTACAGCCAAAGATAATATGAGATGTTATTGTGCCTTGAAACAAATTAGATCCAATTTGTTCCTTTTGATTTCAGCTGTTAAAGCTCATATACAGTTTTGGCAGCAA
The DNA here is from genome assembly GCA_025618425.1 of Heliocidaris tuberculata. Lineage (NCBI taxonomy): Eukaryota > Metazoa > Echinodermata > Echinoidea > Camarodonta > Echinometridae > Heliocidaris > Heliocidaris tuberculata. The sequence goes on along the minus strand of CM046846.1, from coordinate 1,815,253 downwards.
AAAAGGAATTTGGAAAGAAACATGTTAAATGTAGTCTCATGTTGTTTTCTTTGTATCAAAAGATGTTCGTACGAGATCATTTGGTATTCCATCCATGATTTCCAGTGAATTCGAGTGTAAATATCTGTAAGAAAAGCTAGATCAATGCAACATACTGCTCTATGGTAGGACCTTTAAATCCTGACGGCTCCCCACACAACCTTGGGGCTTCGCATGGAGATAGCATGTGTGTCACTGTGTGAAGTATACACACAATCCGCATAGGTTTTGCGTGCGTATGTAGTGTATAATGCACACTGCCGTTGTTTTGCGTACCTGGCCTGGTATATAAATTGTTTTTTTGCATCTCATTTGTTTAATATTCTACTTTAGGAGATGAAATCTTCACAGCATCTTAATATTCTAGTATCTTGCTATTTATCAACAAAACTCCAAGAAATCTGAAAAAAACTTTTTGAGGGCTTTCCAAAACTGTACATTACCTTTAATGAAATTATGATAACTGGTGCTGCTTCTTGAACTGAACATCAGGTAGATTTGCTCTCTGATATTTTTTTTTTAATAGAATGACAAATCCTTATGAATAAATGTTTTATTGGTTTTGTGCTGGTGCAACAAAATGTTAGTTTTCAAACAAAAAATATTCATGAGTTGTTGTAGCAGTTAATGTTAAATCTTGTCTAACCCTCATACCAAATTTCGCTTTTCCCCCTACAGCAATCTGGGTCAGACTCTTTCCTTGGCATTGAGGGCTTGCGTGATTCATGTACTGATAACAACTGCATGTCCATGCTGTCTCTGCAAGTCTTTGTACTCATGTTGGTGAAACCGGTTCCTAAGTTTCTCAAGGACGTCATCCTACCGTAAGTAAAGACAAAGAATAAAGACTGTTCTGTAAGAATTACTAGATAACAACTGCATGTCCATGCTGTCTTTGCAAGTTTTTGTACTTATGTTGGTGAAACCGGGGGCCATATTCTGAAAACTATGTTATCTTTCAGGTTAAGGAAAACTATGTTAATTGTCATAACAAACTGAGATTGCGTGCAATAAACACTAATCATTGGTGCTTGCGTAGATGTCTCTGTTAGGTTTGCATAAGCACAGCCATCTTTGCGCAATCATTAACCAATGACTTGTCCTGATTTTTATTTGTTATAACAATTAAAGTTGTTTGACTAACATAAAAGATAACATTGTTTTCAGAATACAGCCCCAGTTCCCAAGTTTCTCAGGGACATTATCCTTCCATAAGTAAAGAAAAGGAATCAAAACTGATTCATCAGAATTGATGTATGACCAATGTTATTAAGTGCTTTCCCTTCAAACCTTGGTACTTATATTCATGAAAAATTCCATCATAAAGTGTACACTATGGATTTTTATATCCCAGAAGTAGTAAAGAATAATGAGAAAGACTGCACTATCAGATCATTAAATAAATGAACTAGGTTTTGAAAGCACTTTGAATTGTGGTTTCTTTTAATAAACAAATTAACACCATACAACTACAGCTACATGTACTTTACAACAGAGTGAAGATTTTTTTTAAAGTGCTTGAGAATTCTATATAACAATTAAATCTTTCTTTTCCACTGCATTTTGCCCGAAGCAGCAGGTCAAATTAAGACTTGAAAAGTTTCATAGCTCTCTGGCATGTTTACCTAATACAAAATTCTATCTATTGCAAACATTTATTAACCCTTTCAAGACAATTGACCACATTTTGTGGTTTGGCTCAATAACTTTTGATTCAAAGCTCTAAAAAATATACCACATGCATGAGTAGAAAGAGCAAAAATTTTTGCACACACTATGTCAATTTTTATTGCATGACCATATTACGTTTGATGCCAGGAATTTTAAAATCCAGAATAAGCTTTTACATCCTTAAATTGGCAACACATTGAGAGGTTAAAAATCATTGTTTATTCATCAAAATTGGCCATTTTTTTCAACTTTTCGATAAATTCCTAACCATGCATATTGTTTTCAATGACATTACACCTTATTAGAACCATGCAGCACTAAAAGAAAAATATTATTGTTGCCAATTTGAAGAACAAAATGTGATCAATTTTGCCCTTAAATAATTCCTGTCCTGAAAGGGTTAACAGGTGATGCAATGGATTACCTGGGCCCCTTTTCATAAAACTTGTTATCAATAACAATTAACAATAATCATTATAAGCTACTGAAATCCTTGAATCTGATTGGCTGATAGCAAATTTGTCATAGAAATGGAACAGTAGTAATTGAAAACAAGTTTAATGAAACAGGGACCTGAGTCTGTTAAAATAGCAATTAGGCTCTTGTGCAACAGCAGCAAACAATGCAGAAAGAACAGAATAATTGATATCTTTGTGAATGTACATCATTGCAGGTACGTCATCAGGAAGTTTAAGAAGGGGACTTGCTGTCGGAAGAGCCGCGTCAAGGATTTGGACATGGAGAAGATGAGCCCTCATGCTCAGTACCTCACGAGGGAAAGGAATAAGCCCCCTGTAGGTGACCTCACGCTAGGCGAATACAACGAGAAGGTCATCCTCTATGGTTTCCTGATGGTAAGAGAAATTTTCTCCGTTTTATGACCTATGATATATATGTTTTATAAGTGAGATGATGGCAAGACAGAGGACATACAGGTACTTGGAATTTAGAATAAGGTCAAGTTTTCTTCATAATTAGTGTCTTAATGTCTTTTTTCCTTCAATTGTTGAGGCCTTATTGTTGTGATTTCAGAGTATGCATCTCAGATTGGTAATTCCTACCACAATCTGTATTATCATAGTACATGTAGATAGTATACCAATTTTCAGTGGAATCTTAAGCCCTTCAATGCCACCAAGGTTTTGAATGATTGTCATAAATGGACCTATGAAAGTTCAGTTTTAACTTAAAATGATTAACAATTCCATTGTTTCTTTGGCCAGTTCATTTCTTCCATGGAAATAAATTTCAGAATAATGGTACCTGGGCCACGTTTCATAAAACTTTTATCAATAACAATGGCAACATATCTATGACAAATTTGCTCTCAGCCAATCAAATGCTATGATTTCAGTAGCTTATAACAGTCATTGTAACTTGTTATTGATAACTAAGTTTATGAAACAGGGCACTGTTTCTATTCAGGAAGAAAACCATAGTCATTCTTAGTGCAGACACTTTTTTCAAAACTAAAATTCTTCAATGGAATTTGCTGCCCACGGCACAGAAGGGGTTGATTTAGGTCAACTTTTATTTTTTTGTTTGTTCTTCATGGCAAGCTTTATTATGCAGCAACAGGAATCAGATGTAAATGTCAAATTCATGGAGAGAACGTTGCATTGATAGATGTGTTTATATTTCTTCTGTTTTGTTTTATTTCTGTGTCAACAGATATTTTCTTCTGCACTACCAATTGCCCCACTCATTGCTATTACCGTCTTGCTATTGGATATCAGGATAGATGCAAAGAGATTACTCTGGTTCAACAGAAGACCTGTGGCTTTCATCGCATCTAGCATAGGTAAATAGACAATTCAAGTATATTGTATGGAAACCTCATAGAGGAGCTTAATTTCCTCTTTTTATGACACCTGATAACTTCTCAAAATTTTAGTTGTGTAATTCTGTGTTCGAATAACTTGCCAATGGCCTAGTGGTATAGTTTCCATGCCTGATAATAGCAGTAAATGACATTTTAAAATTATTTTGGTTTAGATTTCAACATCACTTTTTACATATAAAATTTGAAAACTTTAGCACCATCAGAAAAGAAAATAATATACAAATATCATTCCTTCTCTCAAATCTTTCATTCATTCTAATAAAATTTAAGTCTATTAAGCAATATAATCAGATGATCATTAAATTCAGTAAGTGTGAAATATAAAACAATAATAGTATGAACTGATAATGTCTTCCCTTTTTCCCCCCTTTTTTTAGAAATTCAATGCTTCATTTTGAGTGGTTTCAATTGCAGTAATGTTCATCTAAGGTGTTAAAGTAGATATTCAAAGCAAATCACAAATATGCTCAATAATGTATCTCTAGAAACTAGAAAGCTTGCAGATGGTAATCGTATAAGTTTTACGTTAACTGCGTGTTTGATGATTAAAAAATGGCACAAATAAAAACGTTTCTCAGCATCTGGGATATCCGAGCGATTCGCCAGAAATATACCCATGTTTTCATGACGTCACATCAGGTACCAATCCTGCCTAAGCAGACGACGTCCTATATCAAGTGAACGTAACTGCAATGCAATTATTTTTAAATTATAAAGAGTTTGGTGTGTTTCACCATTACCGTATTTCACATCATTCTAAAAGGGAAGTGAAACCGTTTCTAGTAACTAAAATCTTTTGTTTGTAAAAAGTCATGATAAGGGTCAATGATCAATCAAAGAAATCACACTTTCGAATTGTAAAGCCCGCTGAATTATAGCATGGATGGTATTCGTTCCCTCTTGAAACGCCGACATGCCGCGGTGCATGCAGCTGAAAATACAATGGCATCTTATTTTGTTTACAAGCGATTGATTCCTTTATTTTTTTAACGCTGCATTTTTCATCAAAATAATACCCTGCAGGAAATTTAGAGTGACGCTAGCGAAGTAAGAGAAATAAGTGAAGATGAGATGACAAAACAGGCACTGAAAATGTGTAAGATATTATGGGGCATCGTCTGCTTAGGAAGGATTGCTCCCCGGTATGACGTCACATATCTCAGCAGCGTTCAAAGAGCTCTATAGGTGCTATAGCGGGGCTGTGTTATATCATTTTATAATTGATAATACTCATTACTTCAAACGTTTCCAAGCGTTGAATTTTGATGAACCTTGTTCAATCTAAGCTTCACCTATGCAATAATAAAAATTAAATCAATATTCAAAATCAATGAAATTCTACTTTAATGACTATTCATGAACTACCTTCGGCCTTTGGGGTGTACATCTTTTTTTTTTCCTCTCTTCTCTTATTTCAGGAATGTGGTTCTCAATTTTGGACTTCATCAACTTTGCCGGAGTGGTTTCAAATGCTTTCATCATTGCATTCACAGCGCAGTGGGGCAGGAAGTATACCAATGTGGAAAAGCTCTGGATTGTAATAGGTTTTGAGGTAAGGCAATCTTCTTTTTCTATTCTATTGTTAAGTACAACAGTGATAATCATGAAAATGGTAATAAATGATGCTTGTATCATAGTGCATTTCACCAATATAATCCATTTGCAATACAAAGTTTCATACTAAGATAGCAATAAATAAGAAATAACAGGTTTCTCTGTGACCTACATGTAAGTGTTGAGGAATTTCACAGGATTTAAAAGATATGATGTATTTTCATTCATGTTCTTCCCATCATTAAGACTGATTCTCCTTTTAATTTTTTTTTCTTTGTAAGGATATAAATGATTATGGAAACAGGTAGATCAGGGGGGCGTTTTATCAAGTGTCTTGTCAGTGATTTTTACCGACAAATTTGCTCTCAGCCGGTCAGACGCAAGGATTTTAGTAGCTTATAACAGTTATTGCAACTTGTCATTGATGACAAGTTTGATGAAGCAGGGCCCAGCTGATGACTTTATTCCAATGATAACAATATTATCTTCCCCACTCCCTTGCATTTCAGCACATTGTATTTGCGGTGAAGTTCATGATCATGTATATCATACCGGATGTACCATCAGATATAGCACTCGCTATGAGGAGGGTGAGTTCTGGGGGGTGTTTCATCAAGTGTCTTGTCAGTGATTTTTACCAACAAATTTGCTCTCAGCCAATCAGATGCAAGGATTTCAGTAGCTTATAACAGTTATTGTGACTTGTTACTGATGACAAGTTTTATGAAACAGGGCCCAGAACCTTGCTCTGCTAATATTTAGTTTATAGAACATGTATCTTCCAATTTTGTTTGAGAGAGGTTGCAAGCAGGCCATTTTCAAATTTCTTTATTTAACAGGACATTTTTTAAATGGTCATATGAAAATGTGCCTAGTAGGAAATTTGTCTTTTTTATAGATTAACATTTCTCAATTTCAGGTGGAAAAGAGTACCTCACTGCCTCCCAGCCCCCTTAAAATTGCTTGTATTGCTTATTTGTTTAGTCAATGAAAAAGGATGTTAATTTAGATTAGATTGAGCTGAAGAGATGTGTTCCTATTGCACTGATATTCAACGTGTTGTGAAGGAGAAGGGTTAAAAAACAACTTATTTGTTAGATTTATGGTGTTCTCATGCATAATTAAAGTATCTCTTATCTGTTAGTCATGTGCACCAGTATGAAGAAATATTTTCGCCAGAGACTGAATATTTATCTATTTCTCCTCCATTTATGCCATTTAGGAAAAGTACCAGGTTGCCAAGATCTTGGATGATGCCGAGAACCAGCCTTCCATGAAAAGTAAGGACTTTATGAGTCGAGTGGTTCCTAACGGGTCCGACTACAAGGGCCTCAATTACTATACCTCTGACCTGGATAGGATAGCCAGCAGCAGTCAGTCTCTAGACCACAGTTTCAATGGCTCCGTCGATGACGCAGCCTCGGCTGCCGGCGCCAACGACACTTACGAGAATGATATGACGGCGGATAGAACAGAGTATGCCAAGCCAAACCGTTTTTATGTTGGTGGTTGGATATTTAGAAAAAGCAAAGTTCATCGGCATGCTATTATCTTTTATTACACTTTTTGCTGTTTAGCATCTTTATCATGCTCTGTTCTTGAAGTTATATCCATCGCTGTACTGTGCTGTGTGCGCTGAACTACCTCGGCACATGTAACCAGAATTTTATGCATACTGTAAAACCAGACATTTTTATGTGCAAAAACTTTTACAAAAAATCTGAGGGGTCCAGATTTGTGAAGTTTCATTCCTAGAAATAGTTTCTGTAAATCAACTACTTTTCATAGCTTTTTGACACCTACAAGCAATCTGATTGTGCGTTGTTTTTGGCACAGAAGCTGGCAGTATGCATCATTTTTAGGTGTCTGCAGCTATTTTTCTTGCCAATGTGCTTTCTACAATTTTACTTAAAGATGAATTACAAATGCAGCTTAAACATAAATCACATCTGTGAATTATTGCTATGCACTGAAGTTCCTTGCCTCTAAATGGCCGTTATTACGGAAACTTGTAATATTTCGGATTTGCATTATGCATGTGTGTGTGTATGCATGTATTTGCATTAATTAACAAATTAATACAAGTATGCCGAGGTAAGTTTGGGTGACACAGCACAGTATTTACGTTCATCTTTATGCTTGAGATTTGATACAGAACATCTCTCTTGTTGTTGGCCATTTCATTGCATGCATAACATCAAGAAACATGCACTAATGTCTAATTTGTTTTCATTAACAGATATATTCTTTACTTGTGAAGTTATATCATCATATTTACAATATAGCATCCATGTTCATCTCTTTCTTTCTAACTCCTGCTATGCTAATAATGTGTGTCACTTTTCATTTAGATCACTTAAAATTTACATGTAGCCAAATTGTCTATCTAATACATACATGTATTCTTCTACTTTTACATACAAGTAGCAAAGAGATGTTTCATGTTTTAAGAATACCTAGAGCTTCTTACTCACTTTTTATCTTAACGATTAATCATCCTGTTCTCTGTTATTGCTTTTGTGTTTCCACCAAGATCTCATCTGTTATCATATGCAAAATATTAATGTGGCCTCAATAGTTCTGTGTTGTATTTATCCAGATTGTGTCAATTTCAAATTAAGAAAATCCTAATGTCATTTCCCAAATTTGTGTAGAAGAACAGTTATCAGGAAGTTTCACACGGCTCATACCTACAATATATGTAATTATTTAATAAAATTATGAGGCCTATTTATACATAGATGTATTAGCTTCATAGAGATATACTTTTTTTAAATCCCTTAATTGGAGGCAATTTACTATATGGTTTATTATGTCCCATTCCTCTAGAATTATTGCATTTTATTGTTTTCTGGTATTTAGCCAAATTTCAGTACTCAAAGAATATCCAAACTACCAGTATGTGCCTCAGAGCAGCCAAATATGATAAATGCCAGAATATATTGTGCAATCTGCTCAACTTTATATCTTAATGATTTATCTTGCAAACGCTTTTAACTTCCAGTCTATTTTTTACAAATCTCTTTCATTTTCATTTGGCAAACAACTATTCTAGCTTACAGTCTGCACTGATGAACAAATCCTGATGCGTTTCTAGTTGCCTAACAACGATTCTAGCTTGCACTCTTTAATTTTTTAATGAATCTTGTCTTTTATCTGCTTTATCTCTGCTTCAGCCTCCTCTTGCAGTCTGTATCAAGCGAAGGCCTCGATCATCTTCTAACCCCATCTAATAACCAAGTGTATGTGATGAGGGCCGGTTGTGTGAGATAATTATCAATATACAGAGATGCCAGTTCTCCAGAAAAAGCTTGTATTCAGGCCCCAGCAATTTATTTTCAGGCCATATTTCAATTCAGGTTTTTTAGTGTAAAAAACTAGATCATTATATATGATTTTCAGGCCCGATTATGATTTCTAACTGGCAACCCTGTAATATAGGCCTGTTACAATGTCATATCATATTCAAAAGGTTTTTTTTTTATTTACTGAATGAACAGCATTAGGGTATCAAGAGGGGCTGATAAACATAAAAGCCATGTTGATGTTGCAACAGGCATCAACAAAAGCATACACATATACTAATACCTCATAGTTGTTCATCCCAACAAATGATTTTTTTACTAAGTATATTTGCTTGATACAGATACCTGTAAAATCTGTTCATCTGTATCTATATTGAAATGAGATATTGATGAGAAGCTGACTTATCTTAATAATTATATTCTTGCCGCCAATGATCTGGTAGTATATACGAGTGATATGTTCAGTAAAAGCACTTTATTTTCTTTTTCATATTAACATCAATTTTACATCTATGTGCATTTATTAATACTCAGTGTTCAAGTTTCCCTAGCACATTCTTTAACCAGCCATATTTTCTTAACATGTTTATTTGTGTTCCAGTGACCCTGTCATTTCTAAACTTTTCAAAGGAAATGATACAGGATTCATTTTTGCTCCAAGAAAAAAAAAAAAGAATGGCTCGACAATGAAACAAATGCAAATTTCTTATTCATATACTATATTTAGTATCCTTTTGAAAATTTCATACATGTAGCTTGCCGCTTCTTTCAATACTATTCTAATGTATATAACTGTACCTATATCTGTAATGCATTTTATGAAATATCCCTGTCTGTCCAGTGTCTAAAGTATTGAAAAAACTAAAATACGTTGTACATACAATTTTTTGTGTGTTTATTTATATTCTTTTTGTACTGATTTAATGAAATATTTTATTTCTGTATGTTGTATTCTATGTATAACCTTACTCTGTTTTCCTCACAGGTTAACTTACGATGAAAACGGTGACACGTACATCGCCAATGACATCCCTCCCTTAATCCCCCCTGTCGAGCCTACCAAGAAGCGCAAGAAGAAGAAGAAAGCCAAGACACCACGCTCCCCCAAAGTGGACCCTGACCTACCCCCTATTCAGGACCAAGGGGTGTACTCTATCATGAATCCTAACCTTGCTTACCCTCCCAACTATGGATTCCACCCAACTTACATGCCGGAAAACAGCTTCAACGATACCTCACAGGAGGTACCGGTCGCCTTCCCTTTGCCGGTCAATAATACATTTACAGGACCTTTCTAGCAGCAGCAGCACCAAGAATACAACTGACGTTAATGTATTATGCAATGAAATATTATAATCATCTCAATTTATTTCAGTATAATTGATTGAAATAGAAAATTCATCCCTTGAATGAATTTTGGTGGTAAGAGGCTGTTTTGGCTGTTGACAGTCAAGTTTTCTCCTCTGTTCAAGAAAAATTTAGTCGTGCATTCCAGAATGTATGAAGAAAAATGAATTACCGTTTATTTTTAATTGAATATTTTCCTGAAATATATTTTGAAGTGTCAAATGATTTTTGTTAATTTTTAAGCTGTAAGTAACTTAGTTACCCTCATAATTTTAAATGAGTAATTGTGTTCTCCCTGTGCATGTCCCAAAACACTAATTGTAACTCATTTCTGAGAGATGTTTGGAGACTAAAATGAATGCTCATACAATTCATTATCGTGAGGGGATGGTCTAGAATACTTTCTGTTTGAAAGCACTTTTTGAATATGTACTTTCTAAATTTGACTTTTGAAAGGCATACTCTTTTATGCAGCAAATGATCACCAAACAATTTCTTTACAGTTGCCTTTCTCTATCCAAGTGTATGGTGAGTGGACTGGGGATTGGCATTGGATGCGCATTGTCGTTGCACAGGTACAAATCACCAATTTACAGGGATTCAGTTTTCACCTATTGATGAAGTGAAGTGTTTCAAAATTTGAGGCTGAAATCTGCCAGAAAGCTTTGTTCATTTGATTGATAAATCTATGTTTTTGTTTAACTTGTGATGCTAAGAAGGAATGTATGTGCTTGTAGGAATAAGCGAACAGATGGCTGAATGCCAGCTTGGGTTTGATCCAAAGACATCTTCTTTAAGACTGCCTTTTAGCATTATCTAAAATTTTATAAATAGGCTAGAATATAGTGAACTATTGCTTGTCTGAATAGAGATTAACATATACTGTGGCAATATATGTCCTATTTTTAGGTTCCTTTCACTATTATGTGAATAGTGTTTTTATGTATTCATTACTTATTGTATTTGAGCCATTAGAGTCATAAGTGTATCTATGCTCTTTAGTGTCTTGTTTATATTGAACTGTAAAAAATCTTTATACATGTGTAATTTCTTTATGGTATGTATATATTGAGCTACATTTATGTATAAATTTGTTTTTTGTTTTATGTACATGTATATTTCGAATTGTGTACATATTTTTCCTTTCTCTTCAACATGAAGTATACTTCAGAATGGGTCTTTCTTTTTTTCTTTCTTCTTTTTTTTTTTTCTATTTTAATATATGTACTTAAACCTCATACATGCATGAAAATGTTTCTAGCCAATGTATTCAAGCATATTGATGTATGGTCAATGTCATTCTAAAGTTAACTTCATATAAAAAATTTTGATATAGAAAAGTAACATTTTTTAAAACCAAAATGTATTCAGAACAACTGTACTCAGGTAACTTTTCCTCAGATAAATAATAATCCTATAATTTTCTGGTTTAGAATTCTTCATTAGTCACAAGGTATCTTTTTTACACAATTTTTCTCTTTAAACTTGGTGATATAGAATTTCCTTGCATTTTTGAAAAATAAAAGCAGTATCATAAATTATGAGAAAAGGAAGCGAAAACAGCACCTTATTTGTTTTGCAAATATTGATTACAATTGCAGCTTTTTAAGAGGTTAAACAGGAAGATATATTGAATAACTTAAAGGGGCCAAATTTTTTATTCACCATTTATGATAATTATGCCCAGATGAAATATCATGGAAGCAAGGGGGGGGGGGGCTTTGAAAATCAATTATTATATTACTACCACTGAAAAAATATGAAAAAGATATGAAAGAAAAATGTGTAATGTGTACAAATTTGTGTATCATTATGTAATTATGTTGGATATGGACAATCATTGTAAAATACAGATCTTATGTGCTTTATCTATTATGATGGCTAAAATTATGGCACTACTTTTCACAGTTGTTAATTCTATATATTTTCAAAATGAAATAATGTATAATGTAAAATTATCCATAAGCAAATTTTTCGTGAAGAACTTCAGACAATTAAAATATAGAATACGACTTTCTCTCTTCATGACTTTTTTGCAACAATGTTACTACAAGAATTTTAATACGTTTTATGAACAGTTTTCACAGATAACCTTAAGCAAAACGAAAGTTTTGTATTGTGGTTATCATATCAATACTTACGTTTGTACTCAAACAAGACAAGAAAATTTATTGTGTGTGAAGGAAATAGTACTGTATAGAATTTGTAATGTTTTATACAAAGATTTGATGCATAAAAATATGTTTTCAGTACTTGATGTTTTTCAGATAAGAAAAAATATTTTGGTCAGTGTAAGATATCAAGAGTGTGACATACTTTGGGGAAATGGTGTACTGTATAAATCAACAGATTCAATTGGACCTACATTTACTGCAACCACATTTGATGTGTCTTGATATGCATTTCTCTTTTGCTGTTGCCAAATAACAATTTAATGATTCACTGATTTAATTTATAAATGGTGACTCTTTTTTACAAGAAGCAGCTGTAGTATATTGTATTCTACTTTTAATGGCATATATCCTGTTTGGAGCGAGAAGGGCGTTAACTCATATTCTTTAAAGCAGAGTTAACGCCCTTCTGGCTTTTAACAGATGATATATAGTTATGTATTTGAATGTGACAGATCATTTTTTACTCTGTGTGCAATCTCTAAATTCTGAATCGCCTTGAATAATGAAGTTATTTCTGTAAATATGACAATGCACCTTTTGTTCCAATTATTTCTTGTTTATTTTGTTCAAGAATATTTTAATGTCTGGTTTTGAATTACCTTACATAATCTGCAAAGAATACCCATGGCATGATTGAAATTGTCACATGCTTGACTGGCTTATCAACAATTAATATTTTCATTCTATTAGATGTGTTATGAAATTCATCAAATTTGTATGGTATCAATATGTTTGATGAAAATGATTTTGTTTTCCTTTGTAACAACAAATTTGTATTAACATTGTTCGGAAATAATTATTTGAGTCATTAGTAGGCCCCCTAAAATCAAACGCAGTGGTTTTAAAAAGCAATTATCGTGTTATGATTCCATATATACACTTGGGCCATTGAATTTTGGGATTTGTTGAAGGTGGAACAAGAATAGTTTTTGCAAATGTCTCAGGTTTCTATAGGTATTTGTATTAATGGCTAATTACAATTTATTATTATTTTATAAAAATTGGGGTCACTGAATATATCAGCATGAGAATCTTGTATGATATTTTTATAAACATTCTCTTTTTTTGTCAGTGCAAAAGAGGTGCTCTATTTTGTATACTTCTTTTAAAATTACATGTACCATATATATATATATTGCAATTTTTACATCTAGTATGTGATTTCCATGTAGAGTTCCAGGGCATATCTTGGTACACCTATAATTTCTTTGAACTTCAGAATTCTTGGAAAAGCCTGTCAATGTTTAGATACTTATTGTGCAAATGTCATTCAAGTAATTCACCTTGATTTTGTCCTGCCTTTTCTCATGTATAGATAGATATTATTCTTCTAATAGAAGTGTGTAATGTATTTGTGTATATATAAGTAACTGTTTGCATTGTATAGATTATCATCATAAAATGAAATTAAATGAATAATTCACTTCAAAAATTAAATGGTGACATACTCTATTTTTTGTTTTGTTTTTGTTTTTGTTTTCTTTTTAGTGGATGAATATGTGAATTTGGAAATATCCCATAGATTAATCCATTGTCTTTTCTGAATGACATCTCGTTAATAAACTTTCAAAATTGTCTTAGGATGATAAGGGGGGACATACTCCCATACTTACCCACAAAACAGAAATGGATACATGATAATAAGAGGGGCTCAATTAAATCACAGAAAATTTTCTGACAAGCAAAAAAAAAAAAAAAAAGGGGGGTCATCAGACTGAGGATGATAATGTTGACTTGATATGCTATTTATACAAGGATGATAGCGATGATGATGATGCTAATGATAAAAATGGATGTACATCGTTATTTTAAAGAGCATTTAGGAGAGCAGAGAGGAAGTTGAGAGGAAGAGGGCAAACAAAGGGAAAATGTTAGAGAGAATTAAGAAAATGGAAAAAAGGGTACCGGTAGATATTTTTGTGGTTGTGATTAAGTCTGTACTAACTAGTGGAGTTGTGGTCTAGTGGATATAAGTCAACTGACTGTGCATCACATGGTTCATATGGTTCGAGTCCTGCCGTGGCACTATATATATAATGTCCTTTGGCAAGACTTTAATCTACATTTGTCACTCTCCACTCAGGTGAAGTAAATGGGTACCCGGTAGGAAGAAATTCCTTGAATGCTTTAGCACCTTATCAGGGTAGCTTGACTATAAAGCAGGGGTATTAATATACTTTTGAAAGCGCAGTATATATATTTGTATATTAGCTGTTCCATATAAATAGACAATATTATCATTATTATTATAATCGTTATCATTATTATTATTATTATCATTGTTATTATTATTATCATCATCATCATTACTTTCAGTTGCCGAAATTCTACATTATTTTTATATCATAGGCAGTCCTAAAATTGACTATCGACCCAATAAATCATCAAAATCTAGCTTACACAGAATAAAAGAGAAAGGAAACCCCCGGAGGAAACCTGACCAATCTCCAGCTTTATCTCTGCTCTAGCTAGAGAATGAACAAATTCAGTCAGCATTTTATACAGTCAAAATAATGTAAATACCAGTTTAACACCCCCAAACCGGCTTTGCTATATAGGGAAAACTGATCTTAGGAGAATCCCTTCGCATTAAAAAAAATTGTCACAGAACGGGAAGAAAAACCTTCGCCCACGTCCTAACATAATGTGGTCCGAGTGCGGGAAAAACATGCTACAGGAATCCCCCTTTAGATACTCTCACAGAAAATAAATACTGGTAATGCATAGCAGGACACCATCTCCCCCCCCCCCCCCCCCCCCCTCCAGGATATATATAGCTATAGCCTAATATCCGCTTATGTTTGAGGGACTCACTCACATTCCAGCCGTGGCTTTATTTTCACTTTCATTTTTGTTTAGAAATAGAGATAACGCCAGAAAATCTGGGATATGTTTCCTGCAGACTTCACTGAATAACCTAAATCTTAGGCCGTCCGTGCACGTGCTGTTGTCTCGGTCTCGGTGACAGAGTTTATTTTAAAATATTGATTTTTCTTTTCCTCTGCATGGCAAACTGGAGGAGGGGCACTGAATTCTGGCCCAATCTATATATTGAAATGATACGTTAAAAGGGACCTATAAAATAAGAGAAACACCGGTTTCTCAATGGAAGGGGCTACTGAGGGTTCTGACATGTCTGATGTCAACCGGATCCCCTATAGGCCTATAGGCCTACTCAATCTCCTGTACCCCAATCTTCTCCTTAATTTTATAGGGGAGGGTGCATGCCCTAGCTCGATCCCCTATACTATAGCTTTCAACATCAAACATTTTACAGCAATAAAAGTCATGCAATAGGCCCCGCTTCAAAAATTTTCTAAGTTTTTTTTAGGATTAGGTTTAGGGTTAGGGTTAGGGTTTAGGGTTATGGTTAGGTTTTAGGGTTAGGATTAGGGTTTAGGATTAGGATTAGGGTTAATTAGGGTAGTTTAGGATTAGGGTTTAGGGTTATAGGGTTCTATAGGCCTATCACGATGCCATGTTTAAGTAATGGATAATTTAATGATATTGTTGCTCCACGGATACACCCGTATTCTTTCTTTCTCTTTCCCTGGCCCTTGACCCTCTCCTTCCCTCCTTCCCTAGCTAGCCTATTGTTTACAATCTATTGTTTACAATCGGTTTCCCCTTGACCTCTGGTCAGATCAGGGGAGCGTTTCATCAAGTGTTTTGTCAATGATTTTTACCGACAAATTTGCTCTCAGCCAATCAGATGCAAGGATTTCAGTAGCTTATAACAGTTGTCGGTAAAAAATCACTGACAAAACACTTGATGAAACGCTCCCCAGGTGGCTGCATGGCCTGGCTACAGTCACCTAGTATTAATTTTAGCGGTCTACATGATAATGCGATCGACTTACACACGTGCATGCACACCGCACCGCACACACAACACACACGCATACACGCGAAGCATCAACATGGCAGAACCATCACCGAATAGCCGAGAGGAGATTCGACAGAAAATCGAGGTACCGTATACAAATTTTATTTATTTGTTATGGAAGGTAATGTACGTTTAAGCTGTAAAATAATGTTCTAGAGTAGTACAGACATTAACTGAGTTGGTTACGTTAAGAAAATAGAAGGAAATATGAATGGAGTAGAGAAGTAATTTGCTGCTGTCGGATCGGAGGGCTTTGCTCTCGCGATGTCCGCCAGACTTTAGGGGAAGCCGCTCGTGATCGTGTGGTACCGTCAGAGTCTACATAGGGGGCAGGGGCCTTGCCGCCTTGGGTCTAACCTGGAAGGCTCTTTGAAGAGTAAAAAAAAAAAAAAAAAGCTGACGCTACTCTTCAAAGAGCCTGGTTTTTTAACCCCACTCTACAATAGAGCAGCCATTTTAGAGTCTAAAGAACCTCCTGAAAATCACCTTTACCGTGAGCCAGCTTCTCTCATCTCCTTTTCACCATAGCTTTAGACAGTAGAGGCGCACGGCCGATATCGGAGACTCTCTCCCATTTGGGAGATTGTCTCTGTTATCAGAGACTTTCATAAACATTTTTGGTAGCCAATGTGGGAGACAGTCTCCCATTTGGGAGATCGATTTTCTTTGTTTACATTTGCGACCAAGGGATTACCTCGGCGCAAAAAGAAAATGTGATAAGCAGATTCCTCATGATAAATTACCCCTTTTGACCGTCTACTTCAAAGATTCACCGTCTACTTTTGTTTTCATAACATTTTTTGTTATGACCCACACACAAAACAAATGGGTCTCTGACCTCAGTCAGGCAAAAATTTGGCTGGGATAAACTGCCTTGTTGTTGGTGTTGTTTCTTTTATCCTTTTGTAAGCTAAGTCTCCAATATGAGAGACAGTCTCCCAAATGGGAGAGAGTCTCCGATATCGGCCGTGCGCCTCTACTGTTAGAATATTAAAACCCCATTTTTTACCCTAGAATTAAAAAATATTGGGGAAAAAATGTGAAATATTAATTTTAATGGTTACCGGTAGTCCGAACGACGCCCCGAAAAAGCCTCGGCAGCTTCACTGCGCTCGTAGACCCGGAAGTGTCCTGTAATGTCATCGACCTACAGTAGCTATACGAGCTCTGTGGCTTATCAATCTGGTACTGGCCACAGAGCTATACAGCCCATGCCTATACTGTGTGTGGAGGAGGATATCAACCAAAAAATCTAGATCTAAATATCACCATTTCCCACATACTGTGAGCCATGCAAACCACCCTCGGAGTTTGCTGAAGGGGTTACCTTCCAGGATCAACTAAGATTGTAAAAATTGAATGAATAAAAAAGAAAAAAAGCCACAAAATCGGCAGGTGTGATCAGGGTTTTTTTACCTTTCATATGTAACTTGTATATATGGGACTACACCAATCTTTATCTTGCATGTGTAGTCCCATATATACAAGTTACAAGTGCAAGGTAAAAAAAACCCGATCACACCTGCCGATTTTGTGGCTTTTTTTCTTTTTTATTCATTCAATTTTTACAATCTTAGTTGATCCTGGAAGGTAACCCCTTTAGCAAACTCCGAGGATGGTTTGCATGGCTCACAGTATGTGGGAAATGGTGATATTTAGATCTAGATTTTTTGGTTGATATCCTCCTCCACACACAGTATAGGCCACTCATACACATACGAGGTTATCGTAAGATAACCTCGTACTCCATACGTGTTTTACTGGCAGATTTGAATGTATACTTTACAATATCACCTCCCTTGCAATTCCATGGGTTTATTCCCTATTTTTGCTGTATTTATGTTGTATGATGTCTATGTATGTAAATGAATTTGATTTTTAAACTTGTATTAAACTAATATTTTAACTACAAAAAGACAAAAACTTACCAGTTTGCTTTCCATTCAGCGGAGTTCTCGTAGAAGATGCTTGGCTATGGCGGCGTTGTCGTAGTTGTTTTGGTGCGCTAGCCTAGAATTACAGTCGTTTCGATATATACTAACGCTGATGGCGCTATATAGAAATATACGATCCTGTGGAAGAATTATGCAATGCAAAAATGTTTTTCCCCAAACGTCTGGAGAACAAAGCCAGATGCCGAATCAAGCTTCTGGGGCACTTTTCCCTAGAGATCAGGTGCTTCCGGGGTCAGGCAAACTTCACAAAGACCTTTAATAGTGTTAAGACAAATTACTCTCTCGTATTTCCGTAGTACATTCGGCAGGTGTATATTGCCGTGTTCAAACGAGACTCGCCTTACGAGTGCACCACAATACGCACACGTGCTTAGTAGCGGGTTGAGCACTCTTCGCATTTATACTCTTCGCTTCAGGTGGAGGCATATAAGCCTACTGTAGATGATTTTAGCTTGGCCCAGTCCCCGCTGCTGTATACACGAGGAGTGAGAAAAAGCCCTTTAAAGTACTGCTTTCCAGTTTTGGAATCAGAAGTCAACATACAAGAGTTGAAGAGTCTCTGAATCAGGTATTCTCCACAAATTTAAGAAAATTACATCGTGTCTAGAGCAATTTTGTTGTCTGTTTTTGAATGCTGCAACAGTGAATGTTCGACACAGTCCCACATAGGCAAGGGCCTATGAGTGGTATAGGCATGGGCTGTATAGCTCTGTGGCCAGTACCAGATTGATAAGCCACAGAGCTCGTATAGCTAACCTACAGTTACTCACGCAATTTTCAGATCCACCATAAGTTAGACAAGACTGCTACTGCATACATGCAGAAGACGCACAATCAAAATATGTGCGATGCCCGCGTGCTTGTACATACATGTTGTAGCGGTCTTGTCTAACTTATGGTGGATCTGATAATTGCGTGATTGACTCTAGGTCGATGACATTACGGGACACTTCCGGGTCTACGAGCGCAGTGAAGGCTTTTTCGGGGCGTAGTTCGGACAACATTCAACCTACCGGTAACCATTAAAATTAATATTTCACATTTTTCCCCCAATATTTTTTAATTCTAGGGTAAAAAATGGGGTTTTAATATTCTAAAGCTATGGTGAAGAAGAGATGAGAGAAGCTGGCTCACTGTAAAGGTGATTTTCAGGAGGTTCTTTAGACTCCAAAATGGCTGCTCTATTGTAGAGTGGGGTTAAAAAACCAGGCTCTTTGAAGAGTAGCGTCAGCTTTTTTTTTTTTTACTCTTCAAAGAGCCTTCCAGGCTACTTGGGTCGGCTTCGTTTTCGTATTTGATTCCAATTTCACTCAAATTTTTTTCAGACGGGGGTGTGCCGCAGCCGCCCTCGAAACGGGGGTCTAACTCTAAGGAACGGACTAGAAGTGAAAAACATAGGGTCTTTGGAACGGTGGATTATACTCAGCTAAGCCTGAGGGAGAAAAAAAACAGGGTCTACATAACTACGCACTACTGCACTGCACTTTGTGTATCTCCAATAACCTCGCATAAGTGTGAGTGCTTTGTGTGGGGATTCTACAGTGCATGCATACATGCATATGCAACTGCACACGCAAGTGAATAGACATACGTAAGCAAGAGCTAGGGAACGGGGCACGCTAGGGAGACGAGCGCTTATTGTTCCGGCAGGGTATCTTGAGAACGTGTGAGAAGGGTGAAAACGGCAGTTTATGGAAATTTGGGTATCTTGAGAACGGCGATTGGCCGTTGAAAACAGGGGGTCGTCAGAGCGGCACATACCCGTCTGTCGACGGGAATTTCTATTGGTGGAATGGTTCCATCCTTCTTTTTTGTTTTACTTGGACATGTTGGAAGTTGATCAGAAAAGTAATTAATTTTCTTACATTTAGGCCTACACTTTGTGTCTATTATTGTAATCTGTCAAATTATGAAATTTAGAAAATATTGAACAGTATATTGGACAGGTAGAATCTTGTTTGTGTTTGTGTTTGTGTTTTCCTAGGAGAACAAGGATAAAATTGAGGACCTTCGGAGGAAATTCTTTGAAGAGAATTCACAAGGTATGAATTACCATGATTTAGACAACAGTATTTTTTAAAATTCCTTACATGTACTAGTATTATGAATGGTATTATCCCACTGAAATAATGCAGAAAATGAATACAGAGGAAACTTCTTTAAAAAGAATGGTAACCCTGAAAAATTGTTCTAGGCTTTATTTGACAGAGATGGGGTTATGGTTGCAGTGAATGGATTGGAGAACTTTAGAAGATCTATTTTTTTTGTCTATGTTTAAAAAAAAAAAAAAAAAAAAAAAAAACTTTATGGTGGTTTATAATGCTCATGTATACCAAAAAAAGGGATCAAGTTTGCATGAATTTTTCCAAAATTTGTTTTTCAAGCACAGTCCGTTTCTATAAATATACGCTTGAAAATCAGAATTTTTCATTTTCACTTGAAATGTTTACTCCATTGAATGTGCAGTGTACTTTCATTTTTCATTTTGTTTCAAATATATGCACTGCAGTCCTATTTTCTATTGATGTGTATGCCTGCGAATGGCTTTTGCATAAATGGCGTACAATTTGACTGCTTAGATCTGGAAGCGAACTAATCGTATGTAACAGTTAACCTTCAGGTCATGTATCGGCCCACTCAAGGGACCATCACTACATGGGGCTCTGTCAATTTTGGCCTATCACGACCTCTAAGTTGAAGAGGTAAAAACACCAATATAATCGGCAAAATTTTGAGAAAATACTTCCTTCTGCATTTTAGAATGATAGAATATCTAATTTCATGCCAGATCCTTCGATAGGATATTTATTATCTTGATCAAGTGAAATTTTCAGGCTGTTTCTGGTCGGTGATCTTGCTCCTCTCCTGCACACATATGGGCAAGATTTCACACACTTGCCTATGGGAGGCAATTGCTCACGTATTGAAGGTACAGAGTGCGAGGTTATCTCCAATAACCTTGCATAAGTGTGAGTGGTATAGGCCTACAAGTTGCTTTTTCATAAAATGACTTATAATTTGTCTGTTTAGATCCAACGGGAACTAACTGTATGTAAAGTATATGAGTTAACGTCTTTCTGGTTCGAAGCTGACAAATTGCTCTAGGGATGTCAAGTTAATAAAAAAAACAAACACACATTATCAAAATATTTCATTAGTTCTTACTATTAATATTCATGTGTCATTATTCTGATTTATGAAGATGACCCAGAATTCGACCCAAGAGATTTTGACTGGATCCGTACCTCCAATGCCTATATGTACAATGTTCTGCTTATCAGTCAGATGAACCTCGATACAGCTCTCGATAAACTCACCAGGATCTTAAAATGGAGGAAGGAATATGGAGTGAATGGTAAGTCAAAAGGACAGCCTGATATCTGTCTCTGAATCTAAGTCACTCTGATTTTAAATGCTTGGCAATAAACATAAAAGATTTAAGAGGGTTAAGGTCTGAGATGTGTCAGGTCGAGAAGTCACTCAGTTCAAATCTGTTGCTGTTTAACTGCTGCCTCAAGAACAAACCTTATGTATTCTGTCCAGAGCTACATGTATAAGGACATTATATTCATATCCCTTTAAACTGGCTTAAAGTGTACCAATCACCAAAAAATATTTTACTCTGTATATTAGGAGTTCCATGTTGCTATACCGTATTCGAAATATGAGCTTCAAATGTTGATTCTCAAAAGAGATAAATTGAAATACACTCCCCAAAACAAAACAGTGACTTGTGAGGAGACTCTGAACTCAGAGTTGGGTTTTATGTTTTCCTTCATTTTCTTCATACTCCTTAACCATTAACCCATTGAGGGCAAGGTAAAGAGTTTTGA
Source organism: Heliocidaris tuberculata (assembly GCA_025618425.1). Classification (NCBI taxonomy): domain Eukaryota; kingdom Metazoa; phylum Echinodermata; class Echinoidea; order Camarodonta; family Echinometridae; genus Heliocidaris; species Heliocidaris tuberculata. Next base: position 1,793,646 of record CM046846.1, on the reverse strand, counting down.
GGCTGATTTTATACATTCTAGCTGTACATACATGTATATTATTTTTTTAGGTGATTAGTACACTTAAACATAAAGGCCCGAATTCACAAAGGAGGTTTAAACCATGGGTAAGGTTTAAACCTCCGTAAGCGTACTAAAATAAGCGTAAATAAGCGTACATTCTCCATGCGACGCGCTCAAAGAAAATATGTGATTGGATTGGATTCCTTGCGGACGTACGCTTAAAAAACCCAGGAGGGGGTTTAAATCATGATTTAAACCAAACTTCCTTTGTGAATTTGGGCCAAAGTGTACGCCCTTAATTTGGCTCTCATCTGATGAAATTATACTTTCATTAATATTTTCATCAATGTCTAAACTTGTCCACATCATGATCACACATACTGTTGGACAGGGAACAATGATAAATAATCTTACAGGATCTGTGACTTACTTTTCATATAAGAAAACATTTCTAGATTTATCCCATAAGGAAATACTTACTGTAAAATCAGAAACTTTTCGCGACTTAAAACTTTGGTGAATTGTTAATGACAGCCAATTTTGCAGCAAGAAACTTTCCTAAATTGCAATAATTTTATGTTGTTTCAATTATGATTTTATTATTTCTCGGCATGAAAACTTTCGCGAATCTCGACCCCTTGCTAAATTTGCGGAAGTTTCGTGCACGCAAAAATTTATGGTTTTACAGTAATTGATTTTTATTTGAAATCAAATTTGACCTGGTTGTCCCTTTCAGATATGACCTTTGACACTTTCCCTGAGGATCTCCAGCAAATGGGAGGCTTGTACCCTCATGCAACGGACAAGAATGGACATCGGATATGTAAGTAAAGTCATCAAGCCCTAGACAGGGCTCCACTCACTTTTTTGTAGGAGGTCTGGATTAAGATTGGTGGGGGAGGGGGGGGGGGGGGGGTCAGGACCTACACTTTTGTGTCCAAGGCACCTGTTAATGTTGAGCCTTGCATGAAACGTTCAATACTATTGTATATAACCTTTCGTAATTTCTTCACTTTCAGTTTATAAAGATAAAAAAGAGATAATTTTGAATGGAATATATTTATGGGAAATTTAAGGTACATGCAGCTTAGCAAACTGTAGTTGATGTAAAGACACGCCAGGGCCCCATAACACAGAGGTTTGTAATTCAATTGTATATTTGAAATAATGATTCTGATCAGTTAGTGGTCATCCTTTTGGACATTGTGTGCATGCAACAGTGATCTTTGTTGATAATTGTTGATTGGAGTGGTGCAATTAGAAGTGTACATGTGCGTGTAATCCACCTTTTGTGAATAACAGTAGTAATCAAGGTACAACTGTAGTAAGGACATCCCAGCTCTGTATCCTAATATTATGGTCTGCCTTTATGCAATGCAATAAAAATAATGATTTTCAATGATTATACCATCATTTGCATTCCTGGGCCCTGTTTCATAAAACTTGTCATCAATGACAAGTTGCAATAACTGTTATAAGCTACTGAAATCCTTGCATCTGATTGGCTGAGAGCAAATTTATTGGTAAAAATCACTGACAAATAACTTGATGAAAAGCTCCCTGGCATGCCCTTATGTACTCCTCTATTTTGCTAAGCTACATGCCCCTTATTTTGTGTTGTAAAGTCTGTGTAAACCTAAATAATAAAAAACAACACATCCTAGTAAATACATTCAGTGAAATTGAAAGATAGTCATGTGAATGCTTAGACTGATTAAATTTTATTGAATGAGAAAGATGATTAGAGGGGAAAATCCTGATTATCCAAGGAAACTAGCAGTCCTGAAGGACACCTTGTCTACCATGTGATCACATGATTATGAGCAGGAAGTGTTTAAGCCATAATAAAAACAGTTTTGTTTGTTAATAAGTTAGAAACATGTGAGTACAGTGATTTTGTGTGCAAAGGTTTTATGTGAATTGTCTTTGACCTTCTGACAATAAAGTGTACCAATTACCAAAAATACTTTGTTCTGTATGTTAGGGGTTCTGTGTCGATACACTGTATTCAAAATATGAGCATAAAATGTTGATTCTAAAGAGATATTGCAAGTTGAATTACACTCCCAATGGGCCATTCTTAGACACGTGTGTGACCAAAAACAGGGAATTGGGCTATTGTGAGCCCTATAATTTAAATAACCTTCCAAGTGTGTTGGTTTTTCCTATAATTACAGCAAATACAGACATACATGTACATGTAGGTACATGTACATAGATAACAAAAAAGGTCCATGATAATACCTGTTCTACATCAGAGGTCAAAGAGTTCAGGTCACGTGTGTGGCCTTGCACAGAAGCAGGTTTTTTAAACTCACATTTCATCTTTATATCTCTGAATTGTCAAAAGCTTCATTGTGCATATTTATGGTAGGTATATTTCATGGTACTATTTCTTAGAAAATAGCATTAATTCTGTTGAAAGTTGCATAAGATATTTGTTATGTAGTATTTTGTATCATGATGTATGATCATGTGTGTGACATGCGATAGGTAATGTGTACAGATTTGGTGAACTATTGAAAAATCATAATTCATTTCATTTTCATTTATTTCCACAATAACAGCAAATAATTTACAAGGACTTTCACTTTACAAAAATAATTATGAGCATATAGAAAAACCTTTAAAAAATGAAATCTGGCACATAAATTCAGTTTTAAAACAAAATGAGATTTACGCTGTAATTGGTAAGTAAATAAATGCTAGCTGTATTGTGGAGGAAACCTTGGAAAGCAGAGCTTGTAAATCAGGTTCCCTAACTTAAATATCAGAGTATCATTTAACCCTTTCAGGACAGGAATTTTTTAAGGGCTAAATTGATCACATTTTGTTCTTCAAATTTGCAACAATAATATTTTTCTTTTAGTGCTACAATATTCTAATAAGGTGTAATGTCTTTGAAAACGATATACATGATTAGGAATTTTGTCGAAAAGTTTTAAAAGTTGCCAATTTTGATAAAAAACAATGATTTTGAACCTCTCAATATGTTGCCAATTTAAGGATTTTAAAGCTTATTCTCATTTTTTAAATTCTTGGCATCAAACAGAATATGGTCATCCAGCAAAAATGGACATAGTTTTTGCAGAAATATTTGCTCTTTCAACTCATATATCTGGTATATTTTTTAGAGATCTGAATCAAAAGTTATTGAGCCAAACCACAAAATGCGGTCAATTGTCTTGAAAGGGTTAACAAAACAAGAGCATAATGAACAGGATATAAAATGACACACGATACAAGACCACACAGAACAGGACAATACATCAAGACAACACAAGGACAAGGATGGGACATTGAATAGCCTTCTGCAGCTTACATACTGTAACCGGTTATTTGCCTAAGCTTAAGATTATGTTTGAACAAAAATAAACTTGGTGACTGTTTGAATGACTCGTCAAGAGAATTCCAGAAATATGGTCCGGTGTAAATAATAGTTTTCTGTTTGTACAAAGTTCTTAGCATTGGAAGGTGGTAAGATGACGCCTGTCTCGTGGAGTAACTGTGAAAACTCTCATTTTTTGAAAACAATAAACTTAAGATTGTATAAATCGTGTATTTTTAATACTTTATTAGCGTAAAATAACTGATCTGAATGAGTTAATCTGTTTTGATGACAAATGATTCTCATTATCCTTTTTTGTCCCTGCCGAACGAAGTTCTCGAGGGGACTATGAAACGGGCTCCGTTCGTGTGTGCGTGTGTGTGTGTGTGTCCGTGCGTCCATCCGTGCGTCCGTCTGTCCGTGTGTGCTCAAATGTTAGAAAATGCTACTTCTCCGTCATTTCTTGGCCGATTTTGATTCTGATTGTTTTATCTGATAGGGCTTGGTGAGGGCTTCCAAACTTCTACACAGAATCGTGAAATTCATTAATTATGCAAATTCATGCAAATTTATTCAAAAGTGACGAAAAATGCTACTTCTCCTCTATTTCACATCGGATTTTGATTCCGATTGTTTTGTCTGATAGGGCTGGGTGGGGGCTTCCAAACTTCTACACAGAATTTTGAAATTCATTAATTATGCAAATTTATGCAAATTTATTCAAAATTGACGAAAAATGCTACTTCTCCTCTATTTCACATCGGATTTTGATTCCGATTGTTTTATGTGATAGGGCTGGGTGGGGGCTTCCAAACTTCTACACAGAATTTTGAAATTCATTAATTATGCAAATTTATGCAAATTTATTCAAAATTGACGAAAAATGCTACTTCTCCTCTATTTCACATCGGATTTTGATTCCGATTGTTTTATCTGATAGGGCTGGGTGGGGGCTTCCAAACTTCTACACAGAATTTTGAAATTTATTAATTATGCAAATTTATGCAAATTTATTCAAAATTGACGAAAAATGCTACTTCTCCTCTATTTCACATCGGATTTTGATTCCGATTGTTTTATCTGATAGGGCTGGGTGGGGGCTTCCAAACTCTACACAGAATTTTGAAATTCATTATTCATGCAAATTTATGCAAATTTATTCAAAATGGCTGAAGGTTCATAATGTTTTCATGTTTTATATTTCAGTTGTATACATGCATTGTTGGTATTCTCTTCTTTTGCATGCAGTAACATTATTATTTTATTCACTAAAGTTTTTCACTGAAGTTTTAAGGTTCAGGCTAGTTAATTTCCACAGATCTGCACTTCCGGCGGGGACATTTATTACGCATTGCATAATTTACTCATTCACTTGTTGTGTAAGCAATAATCTATCCAGTAAATTTCTAGAGGAGTTGCCCCAAGCTAATAACCCATAATTCAAATAAGGGAGAATAAGAGTACAGTACAAATTTAGTAATATATCGGAGGGAAAAGTGATTTTCAGTTTGTTAATGACACCAACATTTCTGGATAATAATTTACATAAATGCGTGATATGTTTCTTCCATGAAAGTTTGTTGTCTATAAATAGACCAAAAAATTTCGTTGAATCAACAATATCTATAGAAGTATTATTGAGAGAGACATTACCGGGTAAAGCTGAAATTGAATTACTAAAAAGCATGCACTGGGTTTTCTTGACATTCAAAGAAAGTTTGTTACAACAAATCCATTTGTGAATACATCCAAGTTCAGTATTGATTGTATTTATAAGAGTATCAGGATTTTTATGAGAGAAAAAAACACTGGTGTCATCGGCGAATAATATAAAAGATAGGACCTTGGAAGAATTCTGAAAATCATTGATATACAAAATAAACAGTAGTGGCCCAAGAAGAGAGCCCTGGGGCACTCCACATGTTATGTTATTATAATCTGAATTTGAGCCATTTATGGAAACAAACTGCTTTCTACCTGTAAGGTAACTTCTGTACCACTCCAAGGCCTTTCCCCTTATTCCGTAATGTGATAATTTAGATAATAATATTTCATGATCAATGGTGTCAAAGGCCTTAGAGAGGTCCAGAAAGATTCCAAGTGTGTGAAGATGGTCATCAACAGCAGTTGTTATGTGATTAATAAAATATAGAATTGCATGTGTTGTTGAGTGTTTTTGCCTAAAGCCGAATTGTGAATTAGGCAAAAGGTCAGAACTCGTTAAAAATCTTATTTTATTATATACAATTTTTTCCAGGATTTTGGAAATAGAAGATAAAAGAGATATATAGTTGCCTAAGTCAGATGGATCTCCTTTTTTGTAATTGGAAACCACTTTAGCAATTTTCATTTTGTCGGGAACAATACCACTGACAATTGACAAATTCATGACATGTTTCCAAGGAATAACAATCTCATTGATATGTCTTTTAGTAAATCATTACTTATGTTGTCATATCCTGGACTCTTTATTTTTAAGGTTTTTCACAATTTTTATGATTTCATGAGTGTCAGGTGGAATGAAGAATAACAAATTTGGATTTTTATTATTTAAAAAATATTCAAAACTTTTATCAGTGCGGGGTATCACGTTAGCGAGATTTGGACCAATTCCTGAAAAGTAATTATTGAAACTTTTAGCTATAGCAGAATTATCGTCAACAATTGTATTATTAATCTTCATATGAGTTATGTTATTACGATCTTTTTTCTTATTTAAAACATCATTAATTACATTCCATGTTTCTTTTATATTAGCTGAATTCGATTCAAATTTGGAACAATAAAATTTCCTTGTTTCAGATCGCAAAAGAGTTGTTAAAATGTTTTTATATTTGACATATTTTTCACGTGTTGCATCGGTCGGATTTGCACGATACTTGTAATAGAGATTATTTTTCCTATTAATGGATCTTAGAAGTGTTTTACTAACCCAAGGATTTCGTGGTTTCCGCTTGTTGTTTTGTTTACATTTTACAAGAGGGATACATTCATTAAAAGAATTGACAAGAATACTCATGAAGTTATTATAAGACATGTTGACATCGTTGCTGACTAAAACTTCAGCCCAGTTAAGTGAACTAAGTTTATCTTTAAGTCTTCTAATTTTTTCGAGAGTGATTTTCCTCACCATTTTGACGGGGGAAGAGTAGGAATTATTCCCAAAGAAAGATAAAATTCTTGCGAATATTGGACAGTGGTCAGAAATATCGGACAGAATGACGCCAGAATCAGTTTCCCGATCAACATTTGAGAAAATATTGTCAATTAAAGTACACGAGTGAGAAGATAGCCTTGTGGGTCTAGTAATCAGTGGAATAAATGAAAATGATAATAGAGTGTCAAAGAAATCTTGAGAAAAGTTATCTTCTTTACATTTTAAGAGATCAACGTTAAAGTCGCCCATCAAAAAGCAATGCTTATTTTGAAATAAAGGGTTTGAAAGCAATTGTTGCATTTCTAGTAGAAATGTATTGTGATCAGAAGCAGGTGGTCAATAAATTGTGCCTACAACTAAGTTTTTTCTCTTGGGTAATGTTATTTCAATAAAAACTGTCTCCATCGTTTGACTCATCAAATTCAATTCGTTAAGTATAATGTAATGCAGGTGTGTTGGAACATACAGTGCTACTCCACCTCCTCGCTTATTTATTCTATTGTTAAAGATATGGCTATGCCTCGACAAGGAATGCATAATATGAGGGTCATCCGTAAACGAGGTTTCTGTCAAAGCAATCACAAAAGAATCTGCTTTAATATTATCTAATAACAAAGTCAATTGGTCAAAATTTTTGTTTGCAATGCGAATATTAAGATGTAAAAAATTCAGGTCATTCTTTCCAGCCAATTTTGAATTACTAACAAACTGGTTCTGGGTGTAATATCGAGATTTAACAAAAGAATTGTTATTGGCATCAAAAGTATATTCAATTTCTTCTAGATTGTTATTTATAGTGTTTGAAATATTACATTCATATTGTTCATCAGAAAGTGAAATGTTGCCAGCATTGTGCTGTAATTGTAAAAGTAGGTTTAAATCCAAATCATTTACATCATTAAAAGGAAAAGTAGCCATGTCAAGTATAACAAATCTGAGTTGTAAAAGATTCCAGGTGACGCAAGTCACGTGTGTGACAGTAGAATTACTTAATTATGCATGTTAATTATTACATAATGCATAGACAAATTTTCTTTTTCCTTCAAATTAATTACTTGCAAAAGGACCTAAGAAGGGTATGATTTCACTACACAGTGGCAATAACTATTAAATCTCATACTGAGAGATGACTATTATACAGTGAAAAAAAAAAGTTTTTTTTACTTTAGTTTATGCCAATGTAATTGTATGCAAATTAGCATAATTGGGGTCTTCAATTTAAAACAAAAGTGATCCATGTAACTTTAGACATTACTCTTCAAGAATATACTGTTAGAAATCAGCAAAAATGAACTTCATTTCTGTCAAAACAGTTTCACTTTACAAGGAATGGCCCCAATAAACAATACAGCAACTTGTGAAGCTACTCGACACACTCGCATGGAGTAAGGGCCCGAACTTGGAGTTCGGTTTCATGTGAGGGGTTTCATGTTTTCCATAATTTTTTCATACTGCTTTAGTTAACCCATAGAAGGCCAAGTAAAGTGTTACGAGGTTGATTTTATACATTCTAGCTGTACGCAAATTATTTTATTAGGTGATTGGTACACTTTAAATGTATTTTGTCATTGAAAATATCAACATGATAGACTGTATGCTACATGTATGGCTTTTGTGTTTTTTGTTGCTATGGAGATGGAGGTCACCTGTTCAATAAAAATTTGTATTTGTTCTAAATTTTGAAATATTGATGAATGCATAGTACTTCATTTATTGATTTCATAAAAGAAAATGTTAGGTATAAGTACTGTATTTCACGCGATATTTTATTTCAATATTTTTATGTGAAACTTTCTGTAAATGACTCAAGGCATTGCGATAGTTGGAATTCAACAAAGAGCTACACTGTACATGTATGTTACATGTATGTTTGACTAAACTGCTAATTACACTATCCCTGTGAACAGTTAACACCCAATCAATGTATCCTGCCTCACCAGAGCAAGCCTATCACTTGATATTGGGTCAAGGGTCAGATAGGGCCCTTTTATGCTTCCTTCCATGTTGTACTAATTAATGCTTGTGTGGCTTGTGAGCAGGCCTGTCATGTGATCTTGGGTAAAAGATGAAATGAGGGCTGTTTTAATATTTCCTTATTTTTTTTTGCACATTTTCATTGTTTCATCATTAACATTATCAATTTATGCTTAGTATGTTTGTGTGGCTTCTGCTTTTGGAATATACATGTGTATTACCCTTTAACCCTTATTTATGCAAGAAAGGAAATTGAGAATCTAGTCACAAACAGTCCTGCCCTTTAATTTGAATGCAGAGCTCAAGTTACATAATATGTTTAAGAGTATTTTATAAAGTGCTTTATGCCAGTCCATGATCTTGTATTTTTGTTGTCAGTGTGATTCCTGATGAAGTCTGTTACATGTACATGTATTTTTATACCGTGCTTGGTGCAAATTCAAATATCTTTGTTGTTGTTATTGCCAGTATGGTACCGGGTAAAGCGCTACCAAAAGGGTCCCGAAAATCAGATGTGGGCCAAGAAGATGACCGTTTACTGGCTCAACAGACTCCAGAAGGAGGATCCAGAGCATAGGATAGTGGTCTTAGAGGATATGACTGGTGCAGGGGTCTCTAATATGGTGAGTGGTAATGCCCCAGGGCATTCATCAGATGATACTAGATGTAGAAAATATGACACTTTTGATAGGGAATAAATTAAAAATGTAAAGCTCATACCAAGTTTCCACTTTGTAATGTTGAAAGTTGTGAAGTTAAAAAATATTGATGAGAAGTGCAAAATGTGCATACATGTATGAAAGTAACTTTTCTGCTGTCTGTATAGCTGACACAGATTTGATGACGTGCAAAGAGAGAATGTACATGTAATGGGAGTCTTCATTTGTGCTGTACATACATGTATTACCGGTACAGTTTTTTCCATTTGAAGGGACGTCTCTGTTGTACTGTATGTGTGTCTTGTAGAATCATGTACAGCACGTCTATCAAGGCTAATAACCTTGATGATGTGATAATTGTCTTACTGACTCACTCTCTGTGTTCTCCTATGGCCTCTCTAGATGTAAATCTCACTAAGACATAATGTTTCCTAGGACAAGGGCTGTTTTCATTTTGACATTGTAAAAAAAAATGAATGCCCTACATGCTCATTCCTTTGGCACGCAGTTCTATATTTTGGCAAGATTTCATTGTGGGGCTACAACATGAAAGTGCAAAAAGATGTCCTGACTGGAGTCTATAGATGTATGCATGTTAGATGAAAATATTGCTTCAAATTGGTTAACATATATTTGTATCAATATTTTTGTTAAAATGAAGATTGAAAATTGATATCTGTAAGGACTGAACTCGTGATGCACCAATCTCCTCACAACCCATTGTTAGTTTACAAAAAATTATGGTCTATTTATAATCGACTTTGAACCTTTCACTTATCATAATACACTGTGATTCAGCTATCATGGAAGACTTGTATTAGTGCTTGTAATAATATGAGATATTTAGTGCATACCTGCTAACTGTCCCTATTTAACAGGGACAATCCAGATTTTTGGTATAAGAAAGAGCCACTTCTACCGCTGTGTCCCTATTTTTGCAAAAATCTGTCTGTAGTAATGTATAGGAAACCCAGAAATGTCCCTATTTTCAGCCTCTGCCTTGTCATTTGTCCCTATTTCCTGGGTTTCAGGGTTGGCAGATCTGTTAGTGTACTGTACAAGGTTTTATTTCCTTTTGATATTTAGTGTACAAGATTTTATTTCCTTTTTTCCTTTTTAATAGTACCTGGCTTGTTGTTTCTGGCACTGACGTAAAATACATGTTTTCTTTCAAAGATTTGTTGTTTTTAAAAGTCTATTTCTGGTATATCTCCTCTTGTACATGTATCCTTCCCCTACTTATTCATCTTGTATCATGTCTCTTTCTATCTTATGCAGGATATAGATTTGGTTCGATTTAAGATTCAGTGTTTTGAGCTCTACTTCCCAGCTCTAGTAGGTGAGTGTTAACCCTTTGACTACTGAATACTCTCATTCCCATAGACTTAATACAGGGACCACCCAGTTCCCGTAGGCAATGAGTTAAAGGCATTGATTAACTTTGCCCAGGATTGAAAAAAAAAAATCACTGTTCCAGCTAATGCTGTAATCATAATTGCAAACCTTTAGCGCAGACAGGAATCGCCTGAGTTTTATAAGCTGATTGGTCGTTTATATATCAAGATATTTAAGATTGAACATTGATGTCGGGATAGAGTACCACCGAACCCTGAAGAACTCTTACGGTTGGCATACCTCGCTCTATCACAGAATACCGTACGGGCTGGAAACCCGCTCTGAAATCGCCAAGCGCTGGTGCTTGGTTTTTGGGACGGCAGCGCAGCGAAGAAGCCGAGCGACTTGCGCTAGCGATTGATCGCGATTTTCTCTTTTTTAGGATAGTAAACGGGTTCCATTTTCTCTCATACTTTCACATATCCTTAATTATATATGTAGTTAGAGGACTGCACACAATTCACTGGCATTTGAGCTGATTTTACAATTTTTCACAAAGTTAATCAATCACTTTAAGTGAAAAGGATCCCCAACCACAAAGATTTCCATAATTCGAGCGATCGCCAATAGGGTAAAAATGCCCGGATGCAGGTATCGGGGTGCGTTTGCTATGCAATGTGGGACAGCTTTTGTGACCTAGTTACTTCCGGAATCTGACCGGTCGGTGAATGACCCGGCGGCCGTGCATAACCTCTCAAAGCAGCTTTCCAAGATACGGCTTTGTCATTTAAGTCTCGAACAGAGCCGTCCGCAGCGGGCACCCGTCGTCACTTTCTGCCGGACGCCTGCCGGTCGCAACGCTCAATAACGCTGTAACATTCAGCGGCTCTCCGTACTAGCAATTCCAATTCGAGTTTGCGTTTTCCGTTGCATGGAATGCCTCTTTCTGTCAGAAAAACTTTCAGCTGCAGATCAGAACGGTCATATTCTTGAAGTCTTGAGAAACGCTCGCCATGACAATTCTACGATTACCTTAACTTTTATTAGATAAGTTTGAAGAAAAATTCCTGAAGTGTGTACCGCGGTTACTGTAACTTAGCATCCGTATACACCGGAAGTACACAGGTCCCGGAAGTTGAATGAGAATTCGCCAAAAACGGTACATCCGGGCATTTTTACCCTATTGGCGATCGCTCGAATTGAGATGTTGTATACGTAAGGAACAATGCTTTGAATTAGTTTATCTTTGTATAATTAGGCAGTACAACAAGTCTACTATGACTGTTCTTATGAAAATACCTAGTTAAACCAGTAAATTTTTAGTACATTGCATTTCAAGTCTTATATGACATGTTTTGCATAATCTTTGAATGACACTGATGTTTTGTCTGATCATATATCACTGATAAATAGTAAATATGACATATTTATATGCAAATATATTGCCTATATTTTTTTCATATCCAGATATGCTGTATATCTATGACATGCCATGGATTCTTAACAGTAAGTATAATGGTGATGTATTTTGATAAATGGTAATGCAGAATAATAAAAAGAATACTGATAGGGGGAGAAAGTGAGTAGCAGGTGGAGATACAACAGGGTAGTGTTGTAGTCGAGACCTCAGTGTCCGAGACGGAGACTGGTACCTCAAGGTCAGAGACTGAGACCAAGACCGAGACCTTCCTTTCCAAGACAGAGACCACCTCTTCTGAGACCAAGATCTCTAGAGATCAAGACTGGAACCGCAACCTTATCAAGTTTAAAGGAAAATGAAATCCAAGAAACTTTAGCTGATAGCCTTAGTAAAAACTGTGAGCCAGTTAAAAATATCTTGAAATTACTCCTATTTGATTACTTTGCGAGGAAAACAATCTCTCCAAACTTTACAGTTCGAGACTGAGACTTCTAGGTCAGCGACCCTATAAAAACAGAGAGAGAGAGAGAGAGAAAGAGAGAGAGAGGGGGGAGGGCAGAAAGTCAAAAACAGACAAATAAGGGGGAGAAAGACAGCGACTGACTTACTGACTTACTTATATGGAGATAGGCTGAGATATTGACAGAGATAGAAATAACATGAAAAGAGGGATAAATAGAAATAAGAAAACATAAAATGTATCATTCAACAGCTTAGTCCCGATAGAGCACACGTCCAGCAGTGCACCCTATCTATAAAAATTCATACCTGAAAAATGTCTCATATGGACTACTAATTACTAAGTCTGAAATATTTCAGAATATAGAATCTACTGTATAAGCTGTTTTTTTCGCGTACAGATATTTTCGCGATTTTGGACTAGGTAGGGAAATTCGCGAGGGTTTAATTTCGCGATTTTTGTGATGTTTTTGTTACTATAAACAGCCATATATTGAAGTGAAAATTTTCACGAGGACCGACTCGCGAAAATTGCGAAAATAAAACCACCGCGAAAATAACCACTTATACAGTATTTGATATTTTTTTTTAAAAAGAACAAAGCTTCTCCAGGGGGGTTATCACTTAACTGAAAATCAAATTACTTGTAGAGAACTAAAACACTGTAAATAGAGAGACTCCATTTCTTTTCTTCTTTCCGTCAGCATTGTGGAAGATTGTTGAGAAGTTATTATCCCAGCAAGCTAGAGATCACATCAAGTTCATCCGAGGGAGAGAGGTTCAGACCTACATCGCTACGGGTTCACTACCAGCTCATATGGGAGGAACAGTAAGTTCATAGGACTCGAGTTCAATATGAGTTTGATTTTAATTGGGAACAAAAAAAAAAAGCAGGTATATGCTTTGAAAAGTTCTATCTGAGAGGTTATGTAGAATAAATTGATGATGTTGTAACCCCTGAAATCTGTTTTTACTATTCAGCTATGGCTCCATGATCCCATCCAATGGAACATACTTATAGATGAGAAGATCCTTACAACATGGAAATGAAAAAAAAAGATGCAGTAGAAACAAATAATTTGGTGACATATATCGAAAAAAGGCAGGATAATGTATTAAAGAAACAGTCTATATAATGATAATGATGCTGAAATTAATGATGGTACTGCAAACAAAAACAGTGATAATCAGGGTAATCATCATCATCATCATCATCATCATAATAAGCATCATCTATATCAACATCATTGCCATCATTCTCAACGCCATCGTCATTAATATCATCATCAGTATTATCTTCATCATTCTCAGCACCATCATCAGTATCATCAATATCATCAATATCATTGTCATCATCATCAATATCAATATCATCATCATCATCAACATTAACATCATCATCATCATCATCATCAGCATCATCTATATCAACATCATTACCATAATTCTCAACACCATCGTCATCAATATCATCATCAATATTATCATCATCATCATTCTCAGCACCATCATCAGTATCATCATCATCATCATCGATATCGACATCATCATCCTCATCAATATCATCAACATCGTCATCATCAATGTCAATATCATCATCATCATCATCATCATCGATATCATCATCATCCTCATCATCCTCATCAATATCAACATCATCATCATCATCATCATCATCATCATCAATATCATCATTCTCAACAACATCAGCATCATCAATGTCATCAATATCACCAAAATCATCCTTATCACCACCACTGTCACCATTATCATCATTAACATTGCAGTGTTGATATACTTTAATAACAAGATCCTCTCAGTCTCATCTCTGCTTTGTCCTGTTAGGATCCATATGAGTGGGAGTACATCCCAGAGGAGACGGAGATGGAAGACATTGAGCAGGAGGAGGAGCAGGAGGAGGAGGAGAAGGAGGAGAAGGAGGAAGAGAGAGAAGAGGAGAGCAATGGTGATGTGTCTTTCAGATCATTGAATGGAGATTCTGATCCCTCTCTCTTACCTATCGTCAATGCAGCTAGATCACCTAGACAACACAGGCAACAAAAGAAGGTAAGTGTCTTATATCAAGACCCTAAATATCTGCAGTTTTCTTGTAGTCATAGAAGGTACAAAATTCACTGATTCTTCGGTTTATTTAAATATACATTATCCGCATCACAACGACCACCCCCGCACAACTACCCTATCAAGACAATTACCCCCCCCCCCCCCACAAAAAATGCCCCCTGTCAGCTACCCACTAGGACAATTACCAGCGTATAACTGCCCCTTAACTCTTTGCCCTGTGCATTATGAAACCCATGGCTGCTGGATTATTTCAAGTGCTATATCTTTCGTACGTGATTTCTGTCGACGATCGTTGACAGAAGTGAGAACCCGGAAGTGACAGTGGTCGACAATAGCAGGCTATGAGTTAATAAAATTACCCTCATTACCATCAGACAGCTACCTAGTGTAAGTCTACTAGCTCATGCAGTATTAAAGACATACAGTGTTAAAAACAAATGTATTAGCATTAAAGCATCCACATGAAAGTGTTTTGTCAGTGATTTTTACTGACAACTGTTAAAGCTACTGAAATCCTTGCATCGGATTGGCTGAGAGCAAATTTGTCGGTAAAAATCACTGACAAAACACTTGATGACACACTCCCCAGATGTCATTTGTACATTGATCAGCCTAGGGGTTAATGTGATGTCTGCTGCTGTAGGACAGATTAACCCATAGCAGTACAGTGTCTTATTTTAGTGCTGTTTTTGCATTATCATTTGATCCAGAATGCTAGGAATTACACATTATACATGAGCAGAAAGAGCAAAAACCACAAAAAATTCTGAGTCTATTTCTAATGCAGTGCTTTGTGCCATTCATGAATAAGAGTGATTTAAATGTAATTGATCATTAAAGTCTCTACATTGGCAATGCAGTGTAAAATACATAATTTTTGTGTACAAAATGGCAATTTCTTGTTAAATTCTGCAATTTTCATTCACCTTGGTTCATTTGATAGACAGTTAATTTTTTTTCAAACTATGTAGGAGTGGGAAGTAAGATTTATTAGTTCCAATTTGAGGAGGGAAAACTGATTCATTTAGACCAGTCACCATACAAAGAACTCTGAACTGCTATGGGTTAAGAAACACGTACTATTCCACATCTTATTTACATTGTATGTTCTCGCAAATACGCACATTTGTATACCCTTTAATCTCATTGCATTAATCGTATTAAGTACACTGTACAAAGTCCATACCTAGTACACGTATGTCTTGAGTAGTCATAGTTCCAAGATCGACTTATGTTCTTCATATCGTATGTGGAGATAATGGTATTATGTAAACAGTGAGACTACGATCAAAGTGTGAAGAGTATGTTCAGATGATCATGTTCTCACCTGGGAAATGTTGGCCTTGTTCACACTTGTTGTATACTATGATAAATATGCACAAAATGGTAACTGTATGTTCTCATGTTTACACTAACCGTGTGAACATGACTTCACATGAGCAGTGCTTCATTGATGTTTTTTTTATCCTGGGGAATTATTTAGCATTGTCCACACTACGTGTAATTTCTTGTGATGAATAGACACATAATCATAATGTATGTTCTCATGTTTACAATATCAGTATGAACATGACTTCATGTGATCAATGCTTCTTTGATATTTTGACTGGGGGAATCAGGAGAATTGTCAACACTAATTTCATATTGTGATGAATAGGCACATTTAAGTACACTATCTGTCCTTATACTGTTTACTCTATCATTGTGAACATAGATTTTAATTGATCAATCCATTATGTGCTTTCTTAAGTAGTTTGTTGTCTCTTACAGTATCATAACTGAAACTGCACAATTAGAGAGCCCATTAGTTTTGCATGTTGATGTTAATGCTCATTTGGGATTGAATGATTAAGACTCACATTGTTCAGTTGGTATCACTTTGTAGAATCGTGATAGATAGCCATTCATGTTTGTGATTGGGAAACTAAGCATGGATAGCAATTTGTCTCCAAGAGTCTGGTCAGACAATAGGAAGCGTGTAAGTAGTATAGAAGTCTTATTCCTTTTACTTCGTCAAGGTCGTTTACATAGATTTGCTGGATCAATTGGTCATTGAAACACTTGTAAATGCAGACTCTAGCACCAAGGAAGTAGATAAGACTTTGAAATCCCTGTTGAAGATAAGTTGGTTTTCCTGTTGCTACAAAATGAGAATTATTGTAGATAATTATGCTAATAGAATTCTGTTTAACCCTTTCGACACAATTGACCACATTTTGTGGTTTGGCTCAATAACTTTTGATTCAGAGCTCTAAAAAATATACCAGATGCAAGAGCAAAAATTTCTACACAACCTATGTCCATTTTTGTTGCATGGCCATATTGCGTTTGATGCCAGGAATTTTAAAAATGAGGTTAACCTTTAAAGTCCTTAAATTGGCAACACATTGAGAGATTCAAAATCATTTTTTTTTATCAAATTGGCAATTTTTTTCAACACTTCGACAAAATTTGTAACCATGCATATTGTTTGTAAAGACATTACACCTTATCAGAACGATGTAGCACTATAAGAAAAATATTATTGTTGCCAATTTGAAGAACAAAATGTGATCAAGTTAGCCCTTAAAATAATTCCTGTCCTGAAAGGGTTAAGTGCTTACTGCTTGATAGATAATTTATATTGAGACTAACCCATTGCCTACGGGAACCAGGTCGTCCCTGTATTTAGCCTATGAGAATGAGAGTATTCAGTGGTCAATGGGTTAACACTAAAAGGAGTCTGGTGCTCATGGGCCAACGGTTTGATCTCTAGACCTCCAGTATATAAATGAATGAATGAATGAATGAATGAATGGATGAGTTTATTACCAGCTCATAATGATACAGACATCTTGGTAAAAATCACAATTTAACATCTTGGTAAAGATGTTATTTACAAACAATAAAAATAGTAATAACACTACAACAACAATAATAACAACAATAATAACAAATATATCAAGTGAGCTTAAAATAAATAAAATGAATAATAATGACCTTCAGTGAAAATTCTGAAATCGATTTTCAAGTTGTTATTCTCCAATTAAGTATTGTTGTAGTGCCCATCCAAAACTTCTGCGACTGGTTATATTTCTTAATTCTTTTGGCCGCAAATTATTCCAAATTATTCCAAATTATTATTCCAAATTATTCCAAATTATTATTCCAAATTATTCCATATTCCATATTCCATATCAAAATTTAAAGAGAAGATTGAGTTCTAGTAAAGGTGAAAAATAATTTGTGATCTTTCTCTTTCCTTTTATGTCGGTTTAGAAGAACATCGTATTAGAAATGTCCCCTGAAAAGGATTGCTCTTCAAATGCCCTCATATTCGAAATATGACGAGAAATAGCTGAAGTGTTCAGGCAGAATATTCATGCCACATGTGTGTGCATGTGTCCATATACCCATTTCTGTATGGAGTGCATGTGCTTTTCAGGGAAGTTAGGTCAATTTCTTATTATTTTGATCATTCAAAAACCTCACAGTATATACCAATTCTTATGTACACATGATCAACCTTTCCCATTGCTTTGAGACAGTTTCTTTCAAAATGTAATCACATGACAAGAACTCAGCTTTATCTTTAATTGTAAATTAGTAATAGTAACCTTGGATAAAGCAATAAAAATCCCTTACCTGTGTTGTTTGTCTATAATTGTGCGGTATCGACACTGACTTCATGTGATGTGCACTTTCTCAGGAAGTACCCACTTTGCGGTCCAAGTAATTAACAAGTTCAACAAGATGTACCTTGGGAAAATTACGGTAATGTGAAATTCATAAGATGTTATGCATTGTCATTATATTCTTGCAATGTGTGATCTACCAATTCACTGTACAGTCTTGGGCGAGGATGCATTCGTGGGATAAATGTGATTAAGTAAACTCATGTATGCTGTACCTTGAAATAATCATGATTTCTGGGAACCAGTATTGGATAAGGAGTAATGGCAGGATGGTTGTGACAGGGAAAATAGATCCATGGGAAATAGTAAGGAACTGTATCTGGAACGTCTGCAAGAAATAGACAGGCTGTCCAAAGGGCAATTCCGTTCAGAGTATACAGTACGACATATGACATTGATCCATATATTTCATCTGTAAATGAAAAATCTCTTGATAAGACCATAGGTGGTGATACCAAAAAGCTTCATTATTCAGTGGTCATATCAAAAGATTTTTCATTTTTGGTTGAAATATGTGGAAAAAAGATATACACGTATGTCGTACAGGACACATTGCACGCAATTGCCGCAAAGCATGTCTACTTCATCATCTTTATCCATTTCTTAGCGCCCTAGCTGCATATGTTTTCTATTTTCAAGCATACCGTTTCAAAACAAGTTATAACATTGAAATTTTTAAATGTAAATGTTGAATTTCTATTTTATATCCAATGTATGTTTATCTCAATGTTGTTTTAATCAAATATCATTGTGGTTTTTATATTGATGCACTCTTTGTAAATGGAACAGTTTCAGCTCTCCAGCTGCATGTGTGATGTGATTTTGCGATAAACCAGTTCAATTCAACTTAGCCATCTTCTCTATGTATGCCAGGCATCGCTTGGCTAAATTTGTTTGTAATGATTATATATTTATTGAAATCATGGTACTGATAATATTTTCCTTTGTTTCATTCAGGTTCACTTTCAGGATGAGGTGGATGGGAAGGAGAATGTTGATCCGGATAACTCATTACCACATAGAAAATTTCAGGTAAGTTGGACTACAGCTAGACCCTTCTGTTTCTCAGTTCAAGCAGAACAGTTAAAGGTATTTGTCATTTGTATCCCACTGATTGGTATGTGATTTTTTTCTTTCTTCAGAAGTGGGTCGTAGTTGCCTTTTCCAGTGTGTGCAAGGTTTATCAACTCTACTGCAGTCAGATTGACCCCCTGTTCAGACACAAAACGTTTATACCGAAAGTCGATAAAGAAACGTCGTATGAAATTTTCATCGTATAGCCTACGGACCGTTCAGACCATAGACGTATAATAGATTTACTAGACGGAAAGCAGCACGCGCGGAAATCATTACGCGAATGGAATTAGGCCCCGCCTCTTTCGGATCATTTGAAGAGCCCGATAAGCACCCGATACGTTGCATTATTCATATTTCTTGTGCGTGTCAGTTTATTGTGAAACTTTGATTGGATGCTAGGTCATGAATATGTACATAATTCGATAGTATCGATCAAAATTTACTTGACCTCAACTTCGTCAATTCAAGACCTATTAATTATGCAGATTATATGCCAGACGTCATCCGCACGAAATGAGAGATGTTAGTTCAAAAGGACAAGGTGAGTAGAGGTCAAATTATCATTAAATTTCGTACATTTAGTTTATTAATAAAAATAACTTGTACAATTCTAGGTGATCTACGATAATTTATCTATATTTCAAAAGGATTCACAAGAGTTGTGTTGAAAAAGGATTGAAACAATTTTCTCTCGAAATTACAGTTCTAAATTTATCGTCGAGATGTAGTTTGACACGGAGATCGCTGTCCTCACACGCTGCGGCTCATGACAGCTACCCGGGCAGTCACGGGTCAGTTTCAGCCACTGGCGCGGTGGCTTTTTCGACAGCGTCAAAAATTCAATACATGCAAACAAGTTGGATCTAAGAAGATCTAAACAGATCTAACGTTATTAAACTCTAAATGGTGATAGACTGTATTGCATAACCATAAGCTTAATTTCCTCATGTTGTTCATCTGTATGGTGCACACAAGCGTATTCGTTAGTCCAACTACGAGACTACGGTTAACGTTAGATTTGGAATCTGTGACTGTGTGGTGGGATTCTATTCTACGATATCGATGATTTTGATAAGATATGAATTAGTGCTGATATAAAATCATTAATGTTACACGAGGTTTACTGTTTTGAACTCTGAATATTTGTTGAAACTTTATTCCATAAACCGAAGTCTGAAGGATAGTCTATCTTGAGTAGATGTAGACTTGGCTAGGCCTAGGGCTAAAGGAAAGCTGTGCTTGGCCTTGGGGGACAAAGTCAAAGAAGATCTAGATCTCTAACCATGTTTAATAAGAACTCTGTTCAACTTCACTTTCACGCCTGACTTTTTTTTGTTCTTAAAAGACTTGGATCTACTATATTTGGTTCAATTCATGCCATTTGGTCAATTAAACTGACTTAAATTAACTGGAGTCTGATAGAATATGATTTTTTTTTGGGGGGGGGGGGTGGAGGCAAATGTATTTTGGGCAAAAATTCAGTCTGGTTGTTAAAGCCAGTTTGGGGATCCCTGATCAAAATTTCAGACACACGTCACTAGAAAGTTTTGTTGCTGAGGCTGTTTCTTTTTCTTTCCAAGAAACTTATGTAGCTTGAATGCACCTTAATAAACATAAGATAGCTGATGATTATTGAATTTTGACCTTTGAAAAATAATGGATTGGAATTTATTTGCCTGATAAAAACAATTATTATCAATGTAGCTATGACTGTAACAAGAAAGACCCCCCAAAAATGACAACTCTTGTTTTCATTATTTTTTTTTTAACAGATCAAAATGGAAAGGAACCCAAGAAATGTTATTCAAACATTGCGCAAATGCAAACTGACCATACATGATGAAGCAGAAATCTAGCCTTCCTAAATTACAGGTAAGTTTACAGAACATTTCCTGAATATCTATATGCTTATACATGTAAAGTGTAATTTGAATCATTTTATGATTATCATAAATATTGTAATTTAACAGGAAACAAGGAAATGAACTATAGAAGCAATTAGGGCTTCCAGGGGTCCCTAAATGTGTTAGTTAAAAGCATATTACAGATGCCCTTACTAGTTGCCATTGATTTTTTAATAGCTTGTCCTTAATGCAAACATTTTAAACCATTACCAACAAAGCCCAGCATTGTGTGTAAGCATGGAAAAGAAAGAGAAGATTACACTTCACATTTATTCACAATACAATCTGTGAAAACGGTCTCTTTTGAGCTTTGATCTATGATCTGAATTAGATGTATTTAGATGTTTGAGAAGATTTTTAAAAAAAGTCACAATTAGTGGAGTACAAGTATTTCTGTGAAATATATATTGTGTACCTCTAAATTACTTTCATTTATACTTGCACTTATAAATTTATTTATTTATCCTCTTTTTACACAGCATGATTCTTTACAATGGATGGTGAAAGAATATTGAGATACACAATCCAGAGAAATGAACAAAGAGCAGATATACTGACCTGCATGCTCAAGCTTGGAGAGGTAGGCCTTTACTGTGCATAATTAAATTTGGCAATTACCCCCCCCCCCCCCCCCCACAAAAAAAAAGGTTTCAAAAAATATATCAATATAAAAAATATATAATAGGCCTATATCAGTAGTACACAACTTGAAGAGGAAGCAAGTTATTTAAAACTATTGTAATTTCCTTTCCCTCTCACCTGAAAAAGAATTTTTAGTCAAATATAGGAATTTTACTTAATTTTTATAAGGATTCATCATTTCCATTTTCATGCTTACAAAAGAACTTAATTTTAATGAATGTGGGTAAAATAGCTTTTTATCAAGCAATATTCACTCTGTTTGAGTCATGCATATATACATATCTGGCACATTGCAGTCCTTTCTTATTGTTTACGACCTTAATAGTTTTTAATTTGTTCTATTTTCTCTTTTCATTCAACAGACTTACGGATTACCACTACAGCTCTTCATTCCTGTAAGCTAGATCAGCAGTCTCACGAGTGGATACATGCAATGAAGTTGGCGATTTCATTCAGAATAAAACAATACAGATATCCCTAACAAGGGTTTCTGATTTGGAGGATTTTTGTTTGAATATTGCATTTGCTGAAATTCTAAAAAATAAGTGCCTTCAGCTGAATGAAATTTAACAAAACCTAGATTTGATTTATGTCAGTGACCATTTCAACAGTATAATAGAATGAAACAGTTGATATGCAAATTGCTTGAGAACTTGTGAGAAAAACCAAATATTCATTCAGTGATATACTGTACTAGTAAGTGATATGAAAATTTGACTTACCACTAGACTTCTGCAAGGATGTGCAATTTCAATATTTTTTTTTTTTCAAATTATAAACTTGTTATTTGAATTGATATTTATTGTTATTAAATAGACAAAAAAACCCAAAGGATTTAGTTCATCTCTTTTATCATGTTAAGGGGATGGAAAGTCATCTATCTAGTTACCTTTAACATTTACATATTCTGAGAGCTTTTTAATTCTAACTTGAATTCTCATTTTAGTGATAATGTTCATGTGATATACTTTTACATAGAGTATTCAAAGGGGGGGGGGGGGGGCAGGGGTTCCATAAATAGAAATGTTAAATGAAAAGTTTGTGTGAAAGGTAAGCCAGAGTTAGAATGGAATGAGAAAGATAAAAAATGAGAGAAAAAGCAGTGGTATCGCTCGAGGGGGTGGGGGTGGAAGGGGGCAGTATCAGATTTAGGGGGCACTTCCGGCCCATGCCCCCCTTGATACAGAGTGACATACCTTCAGTATACAACTTCAAGATTGTACCCCCTCCCTCCGCCTCCTTTGAAATGACCTTTTTCAACTTGTCAGAGAATTTTCTGCAATGTGTGCCCCATCTTTTACAAAATCCTGGATGCACAACTGGTGTGGCGGGATGGCAATACACCTTAATATTTGTAACGTTTCAAACTGTCAGTATTTTGGCATGTCCAAAAATATATAAAAATATAAACTTCAGTTTTACTTTTTCATTGTTGGAAATTTGTGGGAATTTTTTTTCTTGGCACAGTTACTATTGCCCCATTCATAATTCTCTAGCGACACCCCTGTCATGCCTGCGTATGTGAAAGGGAGAGTGAAGACAATAAGCTTTGACTGGAATGGTCAATCATAAGTTGATGGAAATGAATAGTATTGTATAAGACTTGTGATTGAGTGGTGACTTACAGGCATGAAAGCTGGAAAGGAATGGCAACAGTGGCGTCTGGACCTTGGCGTCAAGAGGGGTTAAAAAAAAAAAAAAAGGGTAATCAATGGCGACAATTCCCCCCCCCCCCAACAGCCCTCCAAAAGTCGCTCCGGGGGGGGGGGGGGGGGGGGGGGGGGGGTCGAGAATTTTTTTTCGCCAGCCATCCCAAAGTCGCTTAGTGGATCGGGGGGGGGGGGTTATCAGATTTTATGGGGTCCAGTTTTCCTCCATAATTCTCTAACAAGCATTAAAGAAAAAAAAAAGAGGAGGTCAGTTTCGAAAATTGTTCGCCAGCCCTCCAAAAGTCGCTCAGTGGGGGGTGTCGAGAATCTTGTTCAGGAATCCGATAACCTTTTTTTTTCTTCAAAACTTGTCAGGTGGCACTCTGCCCCCCCCCCCTTGCCCCCGGCCCCCTTGGGTACGTTAGTGAATGGCAACATATAAATTTTACTCACAAATACAAAGTAAAAGTTAGAAGATAATTCTTCCCGGTATTTTGATTGTTCCAGTGGCGCTCAGTGAGGGGGGGGGGGGGGGATTTATCAGATGTTTTCCTCCATAATCATAATTCTGTGACTAGCAAAAACAAAAAACAAAAAATTCTAAATTCTAAAACTCTGCTTGAAGGGAGACCCGTATTTTTTTCTTCTCGCCAGCTCTCCCAAACTCGCTCAGTGCGGTACTTTTTTCCCCCAGCCCTCAAAATAGACGCTCGGAGGGGGGGGGGGGGGGGGGGGTTATTACATGTTTTCCTCCATAATTCTCTGACAAGCAAGAAAAAAAAATTATGCCCCCTGCCCCCCCTCCCCCTCAGCTACGCTAGTGGATTGTTCCTTTTAATAAAATAAAAAATCCCTTTCAAAAAAGAACAAATGTACACTTATATTATTTTTAAAAAATAAAAATAAAAAGATCATTTACATCAAGACTCCCCAGCCCTCAAAATAGACGCTCGGGGGGGGGGGGGGGGGGGGGGAGGGGTATCACATGTTTTCCTCCATAATTCTCTGACAAACAAGAAAAAAAAAAAGGGAGGAAAAGTTGTCGGGGGCACCCTGCCCCCCCCCCCTCCCTCAGCTACGCTAGTGGATTGTTCCTTTTAATACAATTCAAAATCCCTTCTAAAAAAGAACAAACGTACACTTTAAAAACAAAAAAATCATTTATATCAAGACTAACTAAAAAGTTAAAGAAAAACCTCAATTAACTAAAGGACCCCATTCCCTCACCCCCAAATGAAGATCATCCTTTCTGTTGTGAAAACCATCCCTGAAAAAAAATCCTACACTGCAAGAGGGGTTTTTTGTTGTTGTTTATTTCATTATACATATATGTTTCATTTATTTATTCATTTATTTATCATTTATCCTTTATGCATATCAAATGAATATATTTACCGGTATTAAGTATATCAACAACAAAAGAGACTTATGCCACTGGTGACGTGTCAAGTACTTTACATTTACTTTTACATTATCTGTATCCATGATTAGATTTGATTCGGTCTGTCCGGTTACATTTTTAGCTTTATTTACTTGTTTACAAATTGCAAAGCGATATATTTTTATTCGGAGATCGATTACAATTAAAGTGCATTGACCGAGTACCGTCTGCCACAATTAGAAATTACCGACGCTGATTCGCCGAATCTGTACGTTGAAGCGATGAATACATTACCATAAATGCATATATTACTGAATTTGACCTTTCTTACTGCGCATGCTCTAAGCTGATGCGCGTAATGTGTTTCATACCGCGTACAAACTAATGCTACTCTCGGGGAGCATCTTACAAAATGAATCATGCATTTACGCTCATGAATTATGCAAAGGTGCTTATCGGGCCTTCTAATGGACCCCGACAAGATGGCGGAGCTTTAGGGGCCTGGTTCAGACACATATCTCGACGGATTAGAAAAACATCGTATAGATGCGCAGTTTTCCACTGCGCATGTTGTTATCGTCGCCGCCAGTCCCCGCCCCCTGGTAAGGACACCTTTCGCGCGCGCTCACGTTAAGCCTTGCACAGTTATACACCGTTCTATGGTCGCCATATGTTCAGACACACACGGAAAGGTGATTCGTTATTGAGTTCTAGTTTGAAACGATGCTCTGACCCCAGTTTCGTTATACGACGTTTCGTTATACAACGTTTCGTTAGTCAGCGTTCAGACACATAAATCCACAAAAATTCATCGTATAGCTATACCGTTTCGGTATAGCTATACCATTTTGGTATAAATTTTTTGTGTCTGAACACCCTGTGAGAAGCTCCCATTATTTGATTTGAAGTGTATTCAAGTGAATAGAATCATTGCAGCTGTGTCTGTCCTTCTATCTATCTTTAAATCAGTATTAGAATATGTATAATACCTTGCTTACTTTGAAATATACTGATCCATTGTGAAGCTTACTCATCTTTAACCTCCAAAATGCAGCCCAGAAGCGTGAAAGTGAAACTGATGAAAATCAGTTTGACATTGATGTAACATACAAACTGATATCTGTGTGTGTAGCTCCTATGATTTTTTTTTTTTTTTTTTTTTTTGTTTCTTGGCCAACATGTTTCTTCTTCTTTTCAAAAGGACATTCCTGAAAAATATTTGCAAGTTCTTGGGTATTTGATCGCTATATTTGTTTGCTTGTTTCCATAGCGCAAGCATGGAATCCATAAAAGAGGCAAATCTAAGGAGGCTCATGTTGGACCACTGGTTACAATTAGGTGAGACTTTTACTTACTTGAATGATCTGTCACCATGTACACATCAACACAGCTTTCAAGTGAAAAGAAAATCTTCAAGAAATTGGAAAATCGAAATTACCATGTGCATATAATTGATTTTATATGTTTATACTTAATCAGTCAAATATTATTATAATAAAAGTTTCATTACCATCATCATCACCATCATCATCACCATCATCATCAATCATCTTCATCATCATCATCATCATCATCATTATCATGTTCATCATTATCATGTTCATCATTATCCTCATCATCATTATTATCATCATCATCTTCATCATCTTCATCATCATTATCTTCATCATCTTCATCATCATTATTATCATCATCATTCTTATCATCTTCATCATTATCATCATCATTATCATCATCATCATCATCATCATCTTCATCATTATCATCATCATTATCATCATCATCATCATTATCATCATCATCATTATCATCATCTTCATCATGGTTGTCATCTTCATCATGGTTGTCATCATCTTCATCATGGTTGTCATCATCATCATCATGGTTGTCATCATCATCCATCAGTCATAATGATAGTTGACTATATTGCATTGAGCTGGTCATTCTCATTCCAGTTCCTGCACTTTATTTGGGTATTGACAATATTCTTCCTTTTTCTTTCTATTCCGCAGGCCCGGTGAATTGCTGGTATTTGAACCTCCAGCCAGTATATCAGGATCAGAAGGTATCACAGCTAGCTTAACAATCACTAATACCACAGACAAGAAGGTCGTTTACAAGGTCAGTCATTAGCAGTTTTCATGTGGCTCATTATTGCGAGTCTCCCTTTCTATTCCATACACCTAACATCAGTTTTTACATTGATATCATCCACCTTGGCAATAACACATTGTGGGGGAACTTAGAGGCAATTACTCTCAATTGGCTCTAAATACAGTACACAGGGTGATATCTTTATATCTGCAGTCATAACATAAAACTCTGCTATTGAAAATGAATGGATAAGGAAGTATTGATTCGCAAACACACTGTCAGGTTTTGACAATGCACATTTGGGTCTTGAAACACTTTATTAAATATGAGATAATTGCCGTTCTTCTTAACTTTAGATTTTAATTGAGTTAGAATTTTGGGCATACTTGATTTAAATGTTTTATAAAACCAGCTGTATTTCTTGGTGATGACATGTTAAAACTGCTTATAGGTGGCTTTTGAAACTTTCTAAAAAGTGACTTTTCAATCTTCTTCCCCTTTCAGATGAAGATAACCACTCCTGACAGGTATAAAGTGAGGCCAAGCATTGGTCCAATTAATCCTGGTTGCTCAATACACATCACCATCACACTACTCTCAGGTGAGGCTCTGTTCATGTGTTGCTCTCTGTCTCAAAATGTCACCATATACATGTATGTGTTCAATCAACATTCTGAAAAGTCAGTCTAACAGTTGTACAACACATGCTCTGGCGATTATGAGTCTGATCGGTTAGTCACGGATGGACACTTGACAAATTTTGAAAGTTTGAAGGCCTGTAGAAAATAAGAATTTAATTGAAGAGAGCTATTTTATGTTTTACTGTGAAGGGCATCACTGAAGGAGTTGAAATTTGATAAAATGTGGTTGCCACGGTCGCCTGCTAAAATTATAATCCATAAAATATTCATTGTCATGGACATACAAAATGCCTACTCTTAACCAATCAGGCTCATAGGGCTTCATGGTCAATTTCCTACCCTCACCTAATTCCGAACTTCAACCCTAGCCCTGGTCATAACCCTAAACCTAACCTAAAACCCAAAATCGCAAATTCATCGCAAAACCCAAATTTGACATGAATCATGAAAAATGTTAATGTTTAGCTGTCCATTGTCATATTTTATTGATCAGGTGTCAAATTAAAGGAAACATGATAGGCTAAAGATGTGAGCATCTTTATAGATCAAATCTACATGTACTGATGGCAATGATATTCAGGGTGGGAACTGGGTTTCCTTTTTATTGACTCACACTGTATACTAAACATTTCATGTAACATTGCCTACCTACTTTTAATCTTGGGTTATTTTTATTCATAGGTCCAGGAGAGGCAGTGGTAAGAGACAAGTTCTTAATCATGAGTAGTGATCCTGGTGATGCATCCTTCAAAACAACGTCCGAGATCACTTACTTCTGGAAGAATGTCAAAACAGAGGATGTTATTCAGCACAGGTAAGAACTTTATAGAGTTTTAGGTGGAGAAGTGTGCATGTGTGTGTAATTGAGTTTTGATTGATGTGTATCAATCAAATAAGATTATTTACCTCTGGGACCGACCTTTAACGTCAGCATCTGAAAGACGTGACTGAGATTCGAGCCTGGGTCAGATCAGAGTCATTTTGTAGGCGAATACAAAGAGCTGCCCGTAGACGTTACCGCTAGACCAACTCCTTATCCCTATTTTGTACCAAGGAATGATGAATCGATTTGCGTAGGTTTGGTTTCAGGTTGGGCCAGTTTAGATTTATCACATATAGAATACCATCGTAGTAGAGTTATATCAACTGTTCATTGCCATGAGTATGATATAGTCCATTGTATATTGTAGTACAGTTGCTTTGCAAAGCATATTGTTGACAACAGTAAGAGGGTCATACATGTACAGAATTTTAAAAAAATAATTAGCCTTGAGAGGAATGTCAGTATATATTTCGTATAAAATAATGAAGTCACAATAAGAAATTTATGCTGGAAAGTGTGATATTGTAACTGATATAATTGCAATAATGAAATGCTGCAATGGTTGACTTCCCATATTGAGAATTGGATGATCTGCAGATTGTCCGTCACTGCAAGATAAAGATTCATGCATCTGTATCTACTGGATTCCGATATAGATTAAAGAAGTAATTTTTGTAGTTATTTTTAATTTATTTGATTCCTTTCCTTTGTCAGGATGAGCTGTATTTACAATCCCTTGAGGTCTACTAAAGGAGAGCTGTTACAACAGACAGACAAGAACATGCAGACTGTTCTTAACAAGGTAAAGACCAACAGCTCGTTCAATCCACTAGATTTTCATTTTTGAGAAAGTGGCATGGAGCACTGGGGTCTATTTTGTACAACTGTACTCACCTTGTAAGATTTTCTTCTTAATTGGTTGCTAGAAGTTGATATCACTGGGCCCCGTTGCATAAAACTTACTATTAATGGTAACTTTGCTATCAGTGGTAACTACCATGGTAACTACCATGGTAACATCACTCAACAGCCAATCAAAATCATGGTTTCCATGGGAGTTACGATTGATGGCAAAGTTACCGTTCATGGTAAGTTTTATGCAACGGGGCCCTGGTATAAGCTTATAATATTCAGTAATTGTAGAAGTGTAGTAATTTCTATTCTTTTTAAAATGTAGATATTGAATTAATTATAGAGTAAAGGAAGAATTCAATATGAATGTGTTTTATCAAATTTGAATTTCAAATTAACACAGGAATTTATTGTTAATGATGAATAAGTTCATACTGGAAATTCTTTTGAGAATTTCCCATAAATTAAAAAAATTTTTTTTTACTACTACTGTATGAATTTGGGAATTGAGTTTCAAAAGCTGTTTAATTTTGGCAGCTGAATTTATAGATAATGATATAAACAGATGAAATCATATTTTTGAATGTTGTTTTTTTATTGGCAGCTTTAATTTACTGATGTTGATATACATGTGCATGTATACAGATCAATTTATCTACCCGACATTGTTTTATATTGACAGCTGAAAGCGATGGAAGAGCAGATGTCTGAGTTACGGAGACAGAGCTCCAGGATGGTCTGGTTACAAAGCCTCCTCTTCCTCATCACCACCTTCATCTTCCTCTACATCTTCATCTTCAAATCAAACGAGGGCGCTGTGCTAGCTCCAGCTCCATCATCACCTTGTGTCGAGGCCACAGAGAAGCTCTTACGTGGAGCCAGAGAGGGATTGTAATACAAAAGAACTTTATCTTTTTTTGATTAACTTATTAATGAATTGTACCGACTCCAAAGAGAGTGAGAGTGAAAGTGAGATGGGATGGGAAAAGTGTAATAGTGAGAGAGTGAAATTTAGCTGTACTAGCTCAAGCTCCATCATTACCTTGCGTCAAGTCCAACGAAGCTGTTACAAGGAGCCAGAGAGGGATTGTAATCCGAACAAACTTTATTTGTTGTGGATGAATTTTTAAATTAATATAACGAATCTAAAGAGAGTGAAAATGAGAGCGAGATAGGATGGGAGAAGAGTAATAATGAGAGGGAAATTTGGTAAAAGTATGTATATTGAGGAATAAAAGGAGAAGTTCAGGCTAAATAAATCAAAGCTGTCATGATCCAGTGTAGGGTAACAATATCTTATCATTGATATGAAAGCTTTGCAATACCATAATTGAATGATCAGTTTTCCGAAATGTTTCCCTGATTTTTCCGCTTTTAATCAAAGCAATTATTATGATGGAATTTCCTTTTGAAATGTATATTTGTTTGAGTAGAACAAAGATGCTGACCTAGCAAATTGCTCTTTTATTGGACTATGCAAGATGTCTGTGGGCTGTTGTCCCAGATATGACTGACATACCATCTCAATATAACCCATCATTTTTTACAAATTTATGACTAACTTTGCCAGTGTGTGAGAATGTAGTGTGAGTCCAAGTGCCTATTATTGTCAGTTATTTTCATTTTTTTAAAGGAAAGAAGCAAAGTTAGAAGACTTTTCGTATGTAGGAAATCAAAGCTTGATGTGTAACCATTGAATGTAGATGTAGAGTTTTTTTTTTTTTCCTGTTATGAATGCCATAATATGCAATAATTCATTATATGATATACTTAAACAAGTTTTTAAACTGTATTATATTCTTTTGTATATGTTTAATATCTATTGCTATCAAAGAAAATCATACATTTATGCATGCTCCTCCATATTGGAGGAACTTTGGAATTTACATGGCTTAGATGTCAAATGTCAAATAAGACTAGCTGGTCCTTCTGGCAAGCGATTTCAATGTTTTTATTAATATTTTGTGTATTTTATCTGGGTAAACTTCTGCACTTTCTGTTTACTCTGCATTTGGAAAACGTTTACTTTTCTATTATAATATCTTTGTTTTAATATTTGGTGGATTAATCTGATTTAGATGCTTACTAGTTGAAGTCATATTTTCAAAATTCTTCACAATATTTTATTGCTCTTGCCATTCTTAAATACATGATTAAGGTTTTATGTGTTATTTTGTACTTTGGCCATTTAACATGCCTGTGGAAAGGAAAAAAAATCTCTACTTGCTCTCAATCATTGCTCACCATAAAAATAGATTTATCAGCCCTGCTAATAACTACTATTTCCTTTTTAATGGAAGAGAAGAAGTTTGAATGTTTGCACTGTTTTTAACTCCCTCCCTTTTGTATCCATCTCTGATGCCATCAGTATGATTAATTTGTGTATATTTTCTCCAAGAATGAAGTATGCTCTTGTTAACATTTTGGTCACAAAATTCCGTAAGCTTGTATTCTTGTTGCTCAAATTTGATGACATTGTAAGGTGGAATAGAATCTCTACTGCCCAACATTATTTAAATATACTTATGGATTGGGAGGAGCTTTTGATAATAATTGCAACTTTGCACGCTAGTTACCGTACAAGATATGTATTTATATGGTATCATAGATTAATATACAATATAATTAATGGAATGTTATGTGAGTTATATATGATCAGACAGGTGACGTGTTTGTAAATCTTGTATGAAATTAAATATTAGTAGTGTATGTACATTGTATATCCAAAGCTCTTATTTTTGTAAAGATTTGCAAAGTGAAATAAATCTATTATGATGTACATCACACAAGTTTGCTTACAATCTCTTTCCAGCTACATGTATTTAAAAAAATTATTTTGTGTTGATTTGTTTGTTGATAAATGTTAATTTAATCCCATTATTCACCCATTCTTAGTGTCAGAGGTAATTTACACTTGACTCAACACTGAAAAAGGGGGGAAATACAGAAAGTTGTTATATACAATTGTTTTTTTAAGAACTCATAGCATTCAGTATTAATTCATTTAATCCAGCCTCTTGAAATAAAACCACACAAATGTTAAGTAGAAAAGATCACCACAAACACAAGATCGTATTTTTTTTAAAGTTGCTTTCACGCCATGAAAGCGGTTGATATATTTTCATCATCAATTTTCAAATAGTTTCAACACATGGTATGAGGTTAAAAATTTTTAATGGTACACCATACACTAAGAAACAGTTCACACATCTCATCTGTTAATACTGTACACTGTGTTCTCACTACATAACTATCATATATTTTAAGGACAAATCAGGAAAAATCCAACTTATTTATTGTTTCCACATATATTCTACATCGGCGGTAAAAAGATGTGCGAGAGAGCAGAGATGAAAGAGGAGCATTAAAAAAAGGGAGAAAACATCTATTTCAGTAAATGCACAATTTGTACTGATGGAAAAACACAAAACAAAACAGAATAAGGAGATTCGGTTTTCTTTCCCATTTTGACAAATCAAAATATACAAATAAATACATAACATAAAATACAAAGATGTAACGTACATCATAATTCATCTTTGCAGAAGATGCTGATGTCCACAAAACGAGGCAATTGCACACTAAATTCATTCTTTACAAAATGAAAAACAAATGACCGAAAATGAGAAAAGGAAAGATTGCTCCACTGTATACAAATCGTGAAGATGAGAATTCATCGAAAACGGGCTGGGAGCCTTTGATTCTAGTGGTATATAAACTACAATCATAACCACTTACCATCTGACATTCAAATCATTAAATTGTCTTCGATCGAGA
The DNA here is from genome assembly GCA_025618425.1 of Heliocidaris tuberculata. Lineage (NCBI taxonomy): Eukaryota > Metazoa > Echinodermata > Echinoidea > Camarodonta > Echinometridae > Heliocidaris > Heliocidaris tuberculata. Next base: position 1,760,712 of record CM046846.1, on the reverse strand, counting down.
TAGGAAAACCTGCTGCTATCCACATGTAGATACTCGTACAGGTCGACCACAGTGATATTGCATTTTGGTGGTTTATGGGTTAACGTAAAGGGGCTATTTAGACACGGATACTGCTAAACCAACACACACACTTAACTATTTTCTCTTGCACTTAATACCTAGGAGTAAAAAAAAAAAAAAAGAGAAAAAAAGAAGATGTTTCATCCTCGAGAATGACTACCAGATATCAATATCCACAAAACTAAGATGCTCAAATCCACTAAATGGCCTTTTCATTAACTATTTTCATGCCTGTTCTAGTCACACACACAAGGCAAAATTGCAATGAATTACATCTTATAATCATATGGGGCAGGAATATTCAATAAGTGCTTCTCATACTTGACCAAGTCACACCAGAGACCAGACTCCAAACGATAATCCACAAAATCTTGGCTATCCATTATTTGTTCTATGGTCTGTCTGGCATTAGTATCATTGATGTGACAGGGGTTATAAGTACATGTAATAAGAGGCCATCAATGCTTGAATATTCATCAAGTGGAAAAAGGATGCACAAATACATATGTGGGGATAATTCACTAGTGATAATCAAATTTGAAATTCAGCAAATAGAAATTAAACACATGAAGATATAAAGATACAGCTGAGATATTTTCAATTTTTTGACCAGAAAACAGGCAAACAGCAATGGCCAAATGAGGACATATCTTGAGCCCCCCCCCCCCCCCCAGAGAGAGAGAGAGAGAGAGAGATGAAATTGTACATCTAAAAATTAAAAAAATCTGTCATCATAAAATTATAAAATTCACTGAGATAAACATTATATTGGTCAAGTATAACCCTACATATTGAATACATGTGTTGAGCTGCTCATCCATAATTCAAAACTAAGCACAAATGTAAAATCACAAAGGTAAATTCACTTCAGATTCAGAATGTGAACTTTCAATAAAATTTTTGTGCATAACCCCAGGCTGTGAAATAAGGGACTTAGAAAATCATAAAGTGGATTGGGCACATGTCGGCAAAGTGTATTGAATATCTCTGCTTCCTCACAACTCACAATCTATCCACAATCTTGTACAAGCTTTACCTGACATATCTCCTGAATGGATAATAGGAATAAATACAACTAGGCACTCGGGGATGATATATTCAACACTTTGAATACATTTGTCATTCCTCTAAAACTACTTCAACTTAATAAAAGAAGCATCATGAATAGTGATTGCTGCCTACAAAATTAAATCCCCTTCAAAAATAATTTCATATTCATTTATTGTATTTTAAGTTTATGAAATTCCACTCTGTAACCATATTCCTCAAACATATCATTATCCTCATATTTGAGCAAATTGACTATGGAAGGGTGTGAATTATAAGATAGAATCAGGCTAGTGTAATTCATGACATTCTTCTCAATAATCAACTGAAACAATGCAATACAGAAGTTTTATGCCTTTAAGTATTTTCTTTGGTATTTCATGGTTCTTAGAGATGTATTGCTTATACTAATCTCTCTGACCTTTAATACAACAAATCCCCTACAAATACTGTCATTGATATATGTAATGATTCAGAATGAAACCATATTGAAAAAGAGATTCTATATTTGAATATCTCAACAAATCTGAGATCTCCATTCATTATGAAGATGGACACGGTATTTTCTCCTGCTTTTTTTTTTTCTTTCAGTACATTGACAAGTGAAACGATACATAGCTGACTGCATTTCATCATCATACATATTGAATTTAGAATTTGCTTTGCAATTGATATTGATAGTTCACTGGGAAGAATTTATCCAGAAATACAATTTTTTATACCTTCTAATCTAAAAAAAAAAAAAAGTGATCGGTAACCAAGTTCATTCATACTTAAAATTCATTTTCAGTAATAAGCAGGAAGACTAGGAAGCAGGGAGGTTAAGATCGGATCTAAGACCGAAGGGCGATTCCATAAATGTGTCCGGTACGACGTAGGTAATACATCAATTCATTTCATAAAAAATAAAAACAAAACAAAAAACTCTTTGATATGATCACTGACTAATGGTATTAATACCATAAAGAACCATCGGTTGTTGTTTATTTTAAGAGATTTTTCATTATTGGATAAAATAAATGGATAGAGGACTCGCATCATATGGGACACGTTTCAAGGAATCGCCCAGCTTATTACATCAAGATGGAGCTAATGTGATACTTTCAAACATTCAATCAATTAATGTTCCACCTTTTAACCTCTTCACAGCCAGAATACAAGATTGCATCAAATCAATAAATGCAAAAATGATGCACTAATAACCATTGCTTGTGAATGAGTTTATGGAACAACAAAATTCTTAAACCCCATTTACCAGTTTACTTAGCATCCCCCCCCCCCCCCAATTATTTCATGAAAACTTTTTAAATTTACCTGTTGTTTATTTATCTATGTTTGGAACTCCTCTTATATGTTATAACAGTGCTTTAAGATGGCTATTTGGAATTATTTATATCAAAAAGATCAACAGAATACATTCTATTTCCTTACTATTGTGACTCTTTTCATTACTTTACATGGCTTTTAACATTCTAGCGGTACATACTTCTGTTGGTAGTTTAACATTTAATCTTCATGGGACACGTTAAGTACTGAATGATGTATGAGATAAGTAAACACACATTTGTGCAATCAATCATTCATTTATCAATCAATCAATAAAATAAATGCAAAAAATAAATATATAGTCCCAGAAGACACCTCACACTTACATAAATCTCTTTACAATTAAAATCTTGAACATGCTGAACTTTTGCCCCTTTTTATATCGTAAATAGAATTTCCTTCTATTTGACTTTTTTAGTAAAAATGTTCAAGACATTCACATTTTTTGCAATTTACTTTGGGACCAAAAGTTTAACATTGGAAATTGGTGTAGATTTGTGTAAAGAAAGCATAACGAATATAAAAAGTGTGAATCAAATACTTGTATCACAATTTATTTAACTTCTACACCGGTATAAGGATTTTGAGGTTCATTCTATTAGATGGATAACATCAATTCTATGACATAAATATAAAACTAATTAGGTCTTCTTTCCATGTTTAAATGATTACTCTTATTCAATACATAGCAAAAATTTATTAAATATAGCTTTAGAACAATCATGAAAAAGATTACAGACATCACATTATTCAAGTTCATATCATCTTTCACAAATTTTTATGCAATAGTACCCATTAAAGATATTTATTTGATTTTCATCTCCTCCACAATTCTTTCAACATCTAGTCTTGAAAGATGCTGGCATCAATGCCATCCTGTCAAAAAAAGTTATTTTTTGCACAGCAAACTTTGAAAAATGCAACCATTTGCATTAATGCTAGAAAAGAAGAGACATCACATCATTCTCAAATATATATATATACTTTAAATATATATAAGCTTTCCATGAATCATTTCATGTTTCAAATAAGATCTACTACCTATCTGATAATACAAGAAGATATAATCATTCTGATCAATTAATATGTCAACGTATCACAATTAGTCTTGAATCTTGGGTAAAGCCCGCATGTACTTTGGCAAGATTAAGTTACAATCTACGAGCAGTACTACCAACAATATATATATAATCACATAAAAAGGGCGCTTTATCAAACAACAGAATGACCGTCATCAACAGATTTTTGTTTCTCCTGGGTGGTGGGGGTGGGTTCATCATCGATGTCGATGCTATGTTCGGGAGATCTTCCCATGGGGTTGAGTAACATGGGTGCAGATCTCCTGATCAGCTCGCTCTGGTTCATCTGGCGCGGCCCACCGCCTCTCCCCGGTTTCCTCTCATTCTCAAACGAGAGCTGCGTGTGAATCTGGTGACGCTTCTTGCGCTGCTCGCCCAGCGAGAGCTTGATGAACTCGTCAAAGCTTTGGTCTAGAGTCCGCTTGGTTTCGTGGAGACCGGCTCCCGTATCGGAGAAGCGGCTGTAGGCTTCCTGGCTGGTGATGGACGGTGAAGGGGCGGGGATGGCCCCCACGGATTGCGAATGTTTGATAGGGCTCCCTCCCGTGACGCGTCGCTGCTTCCCGACGGACGACACCGACGTGGAACTCGCCACATGCGATTCAGGCACACTGTCTAACTCGCGTACCGGTGGTATGAAGGTGGAATAACTAGCAAGCAATGACAAATCGTGCGTTTGTTGCTCCACTTTGAGGGGAGCGCGTAGGACACGTATCCGTCCAGTCGTTGGACTGGTAATAACGGTGGTCTGACCGTCCTTGGAACGACTTGTGATTTCTGTCTGCAAGTTCTCAAACATTTTATTAACATCTCTCGTGACCTGCTCTTTAAGGGTGGGACTAATTTGATAGCGATCATCCTGTTCAACCGGTCGTGAGCCCTGCTCACTACTACTTGTCTCTTCTCCTGATACTAAGCTTGACAGATGCAGCGGACTCTCACTGCTCTCCGTTAACATCGTTTCCATCTCGTTCACACTGCCGTTTGACAACTTTTCCTTGACTTTGCTCTTTGCTTTGATGTCTATGGGCTCTTTTATTTGTAATAAAGGTGAGCTTTCCTTGTCCTCCTCCTCTTCTTCCTCTTCCTCTATCTGCCTCTCCAATTTATGCTTAGCTTTATCACCACCACCACCACTTAACACAGAAGATGTAGTCCTTGCCTCCGGTTTGGCATCCTCTGGTGTCAAAGTAGTCTCATCCTCTGATATGTCTCCTCTGCTATCTCTTCTTAATGCAGTGATATCAGTGCTACTCTCCGATGATGTACTGCTACTAGCCTCTTTCTCTGCTCCCCCATCACTGGGCTTTTGCCCATTGCTGGCCGGATGGACAGCAGCAACCGTCATCTGCCCTGTGCTAGTCCCAACACTAGCTGTTGACTTGCTGGTGGTTGTCACTGGGACAACCCGAGTGTTTTTTGCCGGCGTGGTCGTCACGGTGGTATTGTTCACACTAGCACCTATGCTAACAGTCTGCTGAGCACCATCCTGAATGTTTTTATTGCTTTGTTCAATGCCACTATCCATGCTGACCAACATACCGGCGAGGCTCGTGGACGTGGAGTACTTTTGTTGTTGTCCACTACTTGCGCGCTTCCTCGCCGGTGTGTTCTCACCACTGGATGTCTCTGGGTGAGACGATTCGCTTCTCAGCGTTCCCAGGGACAGACGCGAGTTATGAATGGACGATCGTTGCGACGACATCTGCGAGTTCTTCCGCAGCTCCTCATAGCTTAGGTTGAGATAATCGTTGGCGGGATCAACTGGCTCCTCAGGCTTCTCTTCCACCTCCTCCTCGCCATCAACCAGGGGATCGCTGCTGGCCTGACTAGGGCTGTGAGGGGTAGCGGCGGCGCTCATGGCTTGACCCCTCATCTGCATCACCATAGCCTTGAAGAGCTGCCAGTCACCAAACGTCATGTCCAGGACTGTCTTGAGTTCATCAAGCTCACACTGTAACAGGACGTGGCCATTGATGTGGTGTTCGGCGATGCGGGTCTGGTAGCGGGGGATCGAATGTTTGTCGATGCCGTCCAGACTGAGTAATCTATCGCAAACGTCCTTGACAGTGAGAATGCCTGGCTGGGGGGTCGAGGCAGGACTCTGTAGGATCTGTATGTCAAAGACAAGCGAAGATAATACCTATTACAACTGGTTAAAAGTCATACTAAGTGAATTCACACTATATTTAATCGAGTCATATACATTTACTATCCTCAAAAGATTTCAAGGCTGTTCATATTCTTCCTTGTAAATAGAAGATACGAAGCAATGGTAAAAACAGATGATGATAAATATGATGATGATGATGATGGTGGTGGTGGTAGTGATGATGATGATGATGATGATCAAGGTGATGATGATAATAATGATAATGAAGATACGTAGAGATATGATACCACTGTTCCAATATTCCTTAAAGCCTTCGTTTCAACACCATAGCACCATCTGCCACATTCTTAGATATTTTGGAGTAATCAAATATCATTTTCCAAATTCAAAACCTCATCTCACCTTCTTCATGAAGGGGTTGGAAGCCATCATCTGGTAGTTGAGACGTGATGGGGTGTCGCTGATGGAGGAGTAGAGGGACGCTCGTGATGTGATGGGTTGGGCTGGGAAGCTATGGGCAAAGCTTTGTGGTCTGACCAGGCTACTCATGTTGGGTAGCGTACCTGCAGAATCTGTCGTCTCAATGGAATCTGTGACGAAACCAGATAGGGAAACAATACCAAGAGAAGGCTTGAAATGAAGGGGTTATTGACAGAAGGAAGTTTCTTTCCATCTCTATAACATATTATGATTAAGTTCACGGAAACGGAGAATTTTTTATCTCTCTTCTTTTTCCTTCCAATGACTCTTTATCCAGAAATAATCTCTTTGTTTTGCTTTTCTGTCTGAGCATTTGTGTCTTTCTCTCTACCCCTCGCCCTGTCTCTCTGTCTCCCTCTCCCTTTCTCACTCTCTCTACTTTGATTAACCTTGATGTTGTGCTAACAGTATAGCAAATATATTTGCCACTCTGCATCTTCTGTATCTCTCTCTCTCTCTCTCTCTCTCTCTCTCTCTCTATCACAGACACACACACATATTCTCTTTTCCAGCATTTTCTATGAGTATGTATCTCACCTCTGATCTGTTTCCTAAGTTGTGGATCCAGATTGCAGGTACAAGAAAGGAAGTTTCTGAGGTCACCGCACGTCAGTTGAGGTGTATGCCTGGCAAGACAAACCATAAAGCTACGCCCATCTTGGTCTAAGTCTGAGAGAGGGTCTGACTCATGGATTGTGAGAAGATCATCGCTGATCCTACATGAAGAGAAGGCAAGGAGAATTCTTTTACATATTTGATGGTCACAAATCGTCTTCTTTCCTTTTTCCAACTTGACATGATCATTTTAAATAACTCAGATTTAAATGTAAATGGCAATGTTTAAATATTGTATGAGAGTATCTCCTATAGCTGACACAAGTTTCAGAGTTATTGAGTGAAATTCAAACCCTTCAGAATGATGTAAAATAGAAGTTGCATGAACTGGTAAAACTAAGCCCAGATGCCAATAAAAGACATCCTTAAACGTCTGTCCTATTAAACATACACTGCAGCAGGTAGAATACTGACCCTACAATGGCTAATGATGTTTTAAATAGTTCATACAGGATTATCATTATTTCAGTGCTTTACAAATATAAAGAATTTCTGTATTCTGCCCAAGAGCTTGGTTTACAAATTCAAGAGCTGAGTTAGATCTGCACGGAAGCAGAGCCTGGGTCTTTCTAATTGCCTTGTTATGATGAGATTCTTTAGAAAAGATGAAGCATTTCTGTGAAAGACACTTGCAGGCCAAATGACTACAGACAAGAGACACATGAAGGACAACTTTAATACCTGTCAGTGATGACCTTGAGAATGACATCATCCTCAATATGCTCTTCGTTCTCCTGGTAGTAGACAATGAGACGAGAGATCCGATACGGCCATCGCTCTGTCAGGTTGATCCAATGGGCCAAGGTCTGCCATTTGAAGGAGATGTTGTTTGCACGCAGTAAACGACCTGGAACAACAAATAATAATCATTAATAATCAGATTCATATGAGTAATATTCACGAATAGTAGGGCTACATGCTGCAAGCAGTGTCAAATAAATAATTAGGAAGCTATACTCTGAGAAAATGGACAAATCAGGGATACTTAATCTGCCATTGGTCTTACAATGCCCTGGTTCAAAACAGCATTTTAAAATGTGAACTATACAGCTTGCAGTTCACTTAACACTTCTACTCGGACACCACAACAAAATTTAAGTGTTGACTAACCTGTGATGGAGACAATATTGAGCAACCTTCTCATACTACGGGGACTGAGGTCACTGAGCTGTTCATCGGAGGAGAGCATCTGCGACAGGTCCTTGGTGGTGGATCGCTGTCTCTGGAGGAGAGGTGCGTTCATGGCATCAGGGCTGCCGTATCGGGGTGGGGAATCCCCTGGGATGGTTGTTACTATCGTCATCTCCGTCTGATCATTGCAGAAAGAAAATAGGACGTAACTTGAATCACTGTCATAATCATAATCTCCATCTAATCATCGTTGAAAGCAATAAGCATTTATAACGTAACTTGAATCGAAAGGTTTCCAATTCATACCTCTTATACATGTACCTTGTCAGTTGCTTTCTTTTGCACTATTCAGTTCCATTTTGAAAATATAAACCTCATCACACTCTGGCTTCAGAATAGATTAACTTGCTGTACATTTTTATAGTTTTTAAACATTGTTAACGAGTCAGTGACAGTCCAAGATATGTATATCTGTTTTGAGACAGAAGGGCCTTACGTAACTCTATGTAAATGTATCGTCCTTCTTGCTCTCAGCAGAAGTAATCTACATGTAGGATATCTTTGATGTCATCCATGATCACAGTATGATAAGGATCAAATGCTACACATTATCAAGCCTGTAATCATGGCACTAGCCCACGGAGTAATTGGAAATACAACAGCTAGAATATTATGTTAGTTCCCAGGCCTAAAATATCAAGTGTATCTTACAACAACTTCACATCAAGTTGATCATAATTTTGAAGTAGTGAAAATAACTTGATAGCAATCACTTCAACAAGTCACATTTATGCAATTGAAGTTGAACACTGCAAATGTTTAAGTAGAAAAGTATGTACTCATAATAAAACAAAATGAATAAGTAATGAACTGAAACACATCAAGCTATAATTCATTATTTTTTTTTTAGTAATTCCAAGTTTTGAAGATGACACAGAGTTGGGAAAACCTTGAGGAATTCAGCAGACTAGAAAATACCATACATTTTTTTTCTCATAGAATTTATCAATCTGTAAAAAACAACTATCTACCTTTGAAAAGAAAATAACTGGAGACCAACAAAATGATTAAAATAAAGTACACCTTTAATGTGGATGTAATGGAAATAAACTTGTACTATAACACATTGGAGGCAATTTAATTTTTATTGAAGTATTTCCAATTGGGTCTACCCCTAGCAGGCTTGATTCACACACGGTTAAAATGAAATATATATAGCTATTTCATAAACTCGCAGTCAATTTTGCTTCTGAGTTGTGTGTTTTTTTTTAGTTAAATTAGAATTTTTTTAAATTTTGGTTTGTATTCAAAACAATGAACAAAAGATTGACAAGTGTAGACGCAAACAAGTACAATGTTGACATGATTACAATTCTGTCAATAACAAGTAATGAGAATATAGACCAAGAAGCACTTGCTAAGCATGCACAAACACATGCAGCAAATCACCATGCCTATCTTCGTAATCCATGAGAAAACCATTTTGATCAAATCAAAGATGTAAGTAACTGATGATGGGCTGACAGACGGTGTTATGAAAACAAATGTAATATTCAACTATCTCGATAGATGTGTAGAAAGTGATGAATACAAAAGTAGACGTGATATACATGTAATGATGTGGGTTTTATTTAAAGAGCTCATCTGCTGTGAGCCATCTGCAGTCATGAATGACTAAGCACTGACCATTACAAAAAAAAAAAATTTTTTAATGTCAGAAACACCTTTTCCCCCGAGTTCAGGTTGTACTTTGTTCAGAGATTACTAAAAAAAAAAGCATTAATATTTTTCAATTTCAATTTCAATTTTAATTCAAATGATTCAACCAAACCTTGGGTGGACCATCCCTTTCATCCGAAACCCAGGCAGAGAGAACTTTGACAAGAAAAACTGTCCACTGCCAGATTTTACTAATCAACATGTCAAATCTTTCACTAAATTTGAATGAGGTTCTGGTAACAGTCTATCTACCAAAATTTAAAAGTCTATATTCAAAAATGAAATAGAGGATGGAAAGAACAGTTTCATCAAAATGTAATGAAATGTATGGAGGGTGAAATTGAATGATGAAAAACAAATAGTACAGATTCTTTCTTGCTCTAAGTTCTGTAAAAAGTGGAGAGATGATGAATCAATGTACAAAATAAAGAGATGTGTACATAAACTTACTTGTACATATAAAAAAATAGATATATATGAACAAGAACAGATTTGAAGAAATATATCCTTCATATTAGAAATGCTTGCAACACACATCAGGCAACAAAAACAAATATAAATAATCAATTAGATCAGATTTTTTTGGTCTGAAAATAACAAAAATCAAAACAATCTCACTGAGTAATGTTAAAATTATTCCATTCATGTCATTCACTGTAAACTATTTCTTTTACAGTATTTGTGATGTATGATACAAAATGAAAATCCCTTCGCAAGGAGACCATGTGACACCACTACATGCACATGTATAACCTTGCACTGTACGTGAGTGAAGGCTAAGGCGAACACGTGGGTGTTCACCTTGGCACAAATGGAGCAAAATATGCCTATGATTTCATATCTCCCAGACTACAGTTTTTCTACAGAAGTAGAATATGTCATCTTCATTCCTACGTGATTGTAACCGATAAAATAAAAGGGAAACCTTTCATGATCTTTGCTTCTAAAAAAGAATACTGGTAACTGATTAAGGTTCTGATTAAACTAGTTGCCCAAATCAAAATTTATTATCATACATGACAAGTCATAAAGCAACATAATGTTTGAATGGCTTTAACTCTTGAAAGTATCTGTACACATAAGTAATGGAGAGATAAAATATGGATGAATATAATATATGGAAACAAGAATGAACAAATGAATGAAATGATTAATTATTCTCAATAATAAATAAGAATAAGAATAGTAAATGAGTGATGAAAAGCCTAGAAGACAGATTTGACCAGTAATGCAAGATATTGATGAAAACACGAAGGCATATTATGGATGAGTGACTACTCAACTTATTATAGAATGAGAAGAGAACCTACAAAATGAAAGATACAAGGGACATATTTTGTTTGAAAGTAAAATAAAACTGATATTTGATGAAATATCATGAAACAAGAAATATTAGTATTAGTCAGTAGTTCCGGCGTTCAGACCTGTGCATTAGTAAGGTTTCAGTGAGAAGGGTCTTTTATAATTGATGTGGGAGAAAGACCATGCCATGCTATAGATAACTTTAATCTCATGCTTTTCAGAAGAGAAAAAAGCAGCGGGGAACTAGGTAGGGTCATAAACCATAACGGCAAAGAAACGTGATGTGAATATCATAAGCTCTGGAGTAAGGGGGTAAGGGGGGGGGGGGGGGGGCGGCCGGACTATTACGATGCAATCAAAGTAAAAAGCTGCACGCCAAGAAACCAAATTGAGCAACCAAAGCCAGGATAAAATCAAGCCCATTTCTAAATTTGAATATCGGGCATTCCATTGATGCATATATATCTTTTCTCTTTTCTTTTCGGTTTACCCTTTTGGTTTTATGTGGCTGTGTCTTCCGATCAGAGGGGCTTGGCGTGGAATCGTTTTCAGGCAGTTCGGGTATACTGGGGAGGGTTAACGAAGGAGCCCACCGTGTCATCTATCGTAGGCATTAAAAAAAAAATCAAACATGGAGATAGATGGGGAGTGGAAAAAAAGGCACAGGAAAAAAAAGTCAGTTAAATCTTGATTATATATATAGATTATGGTGCTACCATTTTTTTCCAATTTTTTTATATACATGTACTGGAAGCTGGGCTAAGCAAGGGTTATTAAGGTTGATAGTGCAATACAGTGATTTTTATTATATTGTTCAAAGTCTGCAAGAAAGACTAAGAGTAAATTTACACCCTATAAGTAAAGAGATTTGCTTTTAAATAATGGGAATGAAAATAAGGACAAAGGCTATGATTTCATATCAGTCTCTCACTCACAGTTTTCTATATTTCCATTCTTCGAACTTTTCCATGAATAAAGCAAAATAACAAACTTATTCTATTCCATATTTTTGGACACAGGTCATAACTTTCACAAAAGGATATGTAATTTAATTGCCAAAGGACACAGTACAACTTAAAATGCAAACTTCTAGCGCATAAATGAGAATATTGTCCCTATCTATGACAGCCACTCATTAATAAATGGGCCTTCCCTCATGCATTCGGTAAAATTGAAGTAAACTCTGGAAACATTTAAAGATCTAGTGAATAAAACTGATATTTCTGTGATTAGCATGATGGAGTAGTACAGTAGAATGATGATGTGTTATTCTATACATAGGGGGTTTATTTGAAGTCTATCTGCAAGGCTATACATGGCATCCACATTGAGGGTGCACTCTGTTAGTGTGATGATTTTTGCTTAAACATAGAAGGATCTGGAAAATAATGGGAATTTCTATTTATAACAGTGAAGGAGCAGGGATTATAACATAGATCGCTTTGTCATTTCTACTGCAAAAAAATAGAGGATTGCACTCTGTTCAAGTAGCTATGAGACTACTATACTCCTCCTTCTGAAAGGTTTTTATTATTGAAGGTAATGAGGTAGGATAATCTCCCACTCTCAGCCTTAACCACTAATATTTCATCATAACTTTGTCCCATATCTCATATGAAGAAAAAAAAAGGAAAGACGCAGAAACTGCATCAAGTATTAACTTTATGTTACCTATTCATTTGTTCACGAAACAGAATTGCAAGTACATCATGATAAATCTATTTGTTTTTTTGGCATGAATTTTCTCAGAGAGAGAGAGATGAAAGTCTAGCACATATATACTAGATGCTCATAAATGCATGCTCTTTTTCTAAATTCTAAGAGACAAACAATAACAACAAAGCTTGGAAACAGATATCAGTTGCTTGCTTGTCTAGGACTGAATTTTGTTGATGAGAAGAAATGGCACTTGCAGTAACAGAAAGAAAGAATATAGCTATTTTTTTTGTTACTAGCCAAAGCAAAGTGAATAAAGCTGCAGTTCAGAGTAGAAGAAGAAGACAGGGAACAAATGAAAGTGCTTTCCACAATAAGCAAGGCATATTACAGCTATTCCTAGAACAATTTTTTATTTTGTAGCTTTACAGTTAGACAAAACATTAAGGGGGAAATGGATCAGTTGCTTTTCAATGTCTCTATCTTGATTTTGTTCAAGGGTGATAGTAATAGAATAAAGAAACATATATCCTAGCTCAGATATTTAAAAAAAAAATAATCTGAAAAACTGTCAAAGTTGCAGTTAAAGCACTTCTTTGAACAAGGTTACAAAATCTGTGTGCATCTTGAAAGAAACAAAAAACACTGCCATACCATAAACCAGAACAGAACTGAACTCCAGACAAGCATGACTTACCCTAGATGTAGATGGAGAGACATGATTGGCCAGTGGCATCTCTGCGCTGTCCTTGAGACGGACACCAACCTCCAGGTAGAACGGCAGATGGACCAGGTTGCGCAGGTAGTCATGCCCTCGCACATTGGATTCCTTGAAGATATTATGAAGGTTCTGATCGATGGCCTTGGTGATGATGTAGGGATCGATGGCTAGGATTGTTATGTAGGGGGAGTACGGGGAGGAGAACAACGCCTTGATGGAGTCTAGGATGTTCAAGATCTGCTCCTGCTCGCAGCTGTCCAAGCCATCTACAACGACCACCATCCGTGTCTGGACACCCTGGAAGGCATCCATGCATTGGGTCATGTTGGTCAGGGTTGTCACCTCCTGCTTGAGGCTCCTGAGGAAGTCGTCCGGTTTCATATGCCCCGCCTGCCGGGCCTTCCTCTCCATCCGCATCCTTGGAGGGTATATCATCTGGTAGACAAACTGCACAAAGTTCCAGAGGTTGACCAGTACTGATAATGCCACGATGCTTGCTAAGACGTATATGGCAATCTTGTCCTTGGTGACTTCTTTGGAAGGGTTTTCCCTGGTTTTCTCATGCACTAGAAGCACAAGTCCTGTTATGAAACATCCTATAACTATTAATGTCACTATGAATCTGGGAATGCAGCAGTACCTCTTCCAATGTGATTTACCTGAAATGAAGACAGATCAGGAGATATTCTGGTGAAAACTTAAGAAAATGGCATTGACCATACACTTATACAGTACATAAAGTAACCATTTCGAATTTTTTCTTGTACCTTTCAGTGCAGTAGGGAGGACGTACTGTCCCAATTCTAATATTACATCTATTATTTCTCTACAGTCTTTCATGGGTATATGATGCATTACAAGATAAGCTATATCGTGGGAAAATCATCTCATCTAAACTTTTCAATCCAATGCATAATAATTAACTAGTATTTCCCTTACATATTATGAATAATAAGTTTATGATAATCATTACTGTTATCTTCTTTAAATTCAATTTCACAATGAAAAGAGGAAGATAGGGCATCTTTGTTACTATGACGTGCTTACCATCTACTGGTCTTGATTGGACCACTCTATAGAGCCTGGAAACAAGGGTACCAAGCTCTTTCTCTAATGACACCCCTAGGCTACCAATGGTACGTGCTAGAGGGGCATCACTTCCTAGATTACTCAGGTGAAGGTGATCTCCAAATATAAACCTGGGTAGGGAGAGGCAAAAGTGAAGAACTGTAACCATGTTATGGTAAAAATGTTTTTATAAATCATTGTTCAAATGAGAGAACATGAAGTGGGATAAACAGACCTTCAAATCAAGGAGACTGAGACAAAAAGAAAAAGGAATAAAATCAAAGAGGAGAGAGATAGAGAAATGGAGAGAAAGAAAGAGAGAGAGAGAGAGAGAGAGAGAGAGAGAGAGAGAGAGAGCGAGAACAAGATGGAAAATAGAGACAAAAAGATGGTAAAAGAATGAAAAAGACGGTATAAAGAGACCAAAAGAGAAAGGAGAGAAGATGAAGACACAAGCAAGAGGGAAAGGACAAATTCACACAGAAAGCAGGGGAGAAAAATAAAGATAAGATAAAGAGAGAGAGCAAGAGAGAGAGAGATACAGAGAGACAGAGACAGATAGAGGGCTTGATGAACAAAAGAATCGGAGAAATGACATCTATCTTACGATGAATCAAAGTAGACTGAACCAAGCTAGCCCACAGATAATCTTTTCACAATATTTTTTTCCAGCCAGATACAGCAAAATTTTTGTGTAGTGTGAAGAAACAACTTCATTATTTCCATTGTCAAACATTTCCGTAGCCTCTGCTCCTTCACTTACCTAACTGGCAAGACTTTGGCTGTCCTATCCGAAGAGACAGGAGGATTACAGTAGCATAGCGCCATCACAAGGCGAAAGTAGTTGAATTGCCTTGCTAGCCATTCACTCATTTTCCCTGATCCCCTCCACTTCTGACGATGACCAAAATATACTAGACCTAGGATCACGACAAGGAAAGCAAAAAGACAGTACAACGAGATGTCCATAAGTTTATTTGCCCATAGGCCAGACCAGCTTAAAATATTACTGTGAAACCAGAAATTTTCATGTGCATGAAACTTTCGCAAATTTCGTGAGGGGTCGAGATTCGCAAGAGTTTCATGCTGTGAAAATATATAAAATCACAATTGAAACAACATAAATTAATGGCGATTCGTGAAAGTTTCTTGCTGCAAAATTGGCTGTCATTAACAATTCGCCAAAGTTTTATGTTGTGAAAGTTTCTGGTTTGAGAGTATTACATTTACAAGTTGCAGTATATACTTATATTTGTATACTTATATTCTTAAGTAATGACAAATATGGAAAGTTTTTAAATTCATTTAATACCATAAAAAAGTGAGTGTGCAGCACATTATATGCTGGGTTGAAATGTACAAACAGCATAATATCGATTGAATTTATAGATAGCATATTAATAAATATGCATAGCATGTCAATAATCACAGACATTAAAAACACGAGGGGTGTAGCAAATTCTTACGGACAAATATTGTTCTAAATCGGATATATTATATTCATCTCAATCTCAAAATTTCATATTACAACATTAAAATCTGAACAACGTCTATGCTACCAACTTGATTAATGGCTATACAGAGCCTAAATTATGTTCAATGACATGAAAATTGCTAGAGATTCTTACATAAGATTACAATAAAACAAATACATGTACCTAAGATTACACTAATAAAAGAAAGACTTACCTAAGATTATATACAATAAAAGAAAGACTCCCAGTGCGACACCACCGGCTTGACTAACAGTGCTCTTGAAGCTGAACCCATTCACCATGAAAGGAATGAAGAGAACTATCGTCCCTATGGCTAGACCTATCAGGGTGCAGAGGACAAACACCCAGCAGGTGAAACGAAAGATGGGCTGGTAGTCCTGACGAGCAAACTGATACATCTCATCTGGAAGGGGTAAAGAAGACGCCAAATTCATCGTAATCACCATCATCAACATCATCCTTATTATCACACCATTATAATCATCATCAACATCATCATCATTAACATCATAATCACCATCATCATCATCATCACCATAATCACCACCATCATCATCATCACCATTATCATCATCATCATCATCATCATCATCATCCTTATCATCATCACATCATAGAAAGATGGATGGACAAAAGAAAACAAAATTACAAAATGAAAGATAAACCATAATCTTGTATGTCAACATTGATATATCAGTATCATAAAAGACTGATACATCTCATCTGTAACATCATTACAGCAGCAAAACAAAACAAAAATTCCCCAAAAGGAAAATGACTAATTAATCTAGTACTTTACAAAAGCATGTGATAAATCACTATCATGTATGATTCTACCAATTTCGATTAATAACAACTTTTGGGATCTTTCAATGCAAAGGCTTATTTTCAATGAAGTAAATCACAAAAAACTTGACATGAATTCTTGGGCATATTCAGCTTCAGAATGCTTCAGCCACATTAAAAAAAACCTCTCACAGGCTTTACAGTTAGGCTCAATAAAATAGATATGAACAATATACATTATTTCATAAGTGCTTCTATGAAAAGAACAACAAAATGAAACTAATCAGAAACAGATCACTTTATAACACTGTGTTCCTATAACAGTCAAATAAAAATGAATTGTGTCATCTATTTTGTATTGGTTTTATCTTCTTGCAATGCAAGAACTTCTTTCTTTTGACAGATCGAGGAAAGATTTTTTTTTTTTTAAAGTTTCAAAAGGGCTCACCTTGCAGCTTTTTGAGGATGAAAGACTTGCCGCTGCCCCAGCGTGCGTAGAGACCAACGGTGACTGGTGGCAGGAGGGTGGGTTCACTGAGGATATCAGCTAAAGAGCTACTGCACAGATCACTTAACTCATTCTCAACCTCATCACCCGGGCTGAAACTCCCTGAAGGTGGACAAAGGACAGATTGTATGAGGTTCTCTAAAAACTACTACGGACAGGGTGGAGAGCCCTGAGCGATATCTTCTAACGATTTCAGCTAGAGAGCTGCTACAGAGATCACTTAACCCATTCTCAACCTCATCCCCTGGGCTGAAACTCCCTAATGGTTGATAAGAGAAAGATCACATCAGCGGAGCTCTACACTAACAGGGGGCATGGCACACATGAGCCCCTGAAATTTTAACTCTGTACCCCCCACTTTCAAAATTTTAATAAGAGGCCCATGGTTAAAGACCTTAAACATGAACAATATTTTCATTTTTTAATAGAATAAGGCGAAGATTTAAGAAGACATGTTAGATCAACATTACAGGAGAGAATGTCTCCCCTAAATGGAGAAAGGTAAAAATGGACAGATGAAGAGGAAGAAACAGAAGACTACTCACTAGCACCAAATATCTGAGTGAGAATGCCCTTCTGATGGTTACAATCAATGTTGTAAGGGGTTTCCCCTTCCTTGTTGGGCTTGTAGAGCAGCCTACCATCCTTAGGGTTTCTTAGAAGCAGCTCAGAGATCTTCTTGTCCCTGAATCGGATGGCTATATGGAGTGGGGTATCTCCTCTCTAAAGAGAAAATAAACGAAGACAGCATGTCGGTAACTGACAATGAAAAAGAAATCCTCCATGCACATAAATATTGTAATGAGAAATGTTTGGTATTAAAGAAGAAGCACAGCTTCCATTGTATCTAAAAATTAAAGCCAGAAACTCTAATATCGAAAAAACTTCCATGAATTTTGCAAGTGGTTCAGATTCGTGACAGCTTTATGCTGTGAATTAATCAAATCACAACTGACACAAAACTTAAATTTTGCAATTCATGAAAGTTTCCACTGACACTTACAAGTGTCATGCTGGGAAACATATAATGCTTTTTATTTCATCTGGATGTTTACGATTATTTTCCTTTATATCTTGAATTAGACACACAAAATTACTCAAAATATCAGATTTAGCAAACAACAAAATAAATGACAGTTCATCATTGCAAGATTATGATCTATGACAATCCATTACCTTGTCAGTTGCCGATACTTTAGCTCCTTTATCAAGCAGTGCTCTCACCACTTCTCGATTTCTATTTCTTGTTGCCTTCAATAAAGGGGTCTCCCCATCCTGAGAAGAAAATGAATGATATACACTTATTAAATAAAACATGAAGGAAGAGGCCTCATATCATGCATAAAAAGAGAGCTGTACAGTCAGGAAACTTCACATACATCACACATTGACTGTCTTGGACACACTAGAGCTTTTACGAGCATTCCAGGGACTCACTGGTTAATGTTTTGTTCCTTGTAGACAGATAATCCATCTTAAAGATTAGTGAATGCAGACATTCTGCCGCTTACAAAAAACTTAAAGGGGACTTTGATAACCAGACAGGTTTTGTTTCATTATGGGCAATTGATGTGTCATTTTCCTGATGTTTATTCAGTGTAAGATACAGTGCATGTCTCTCTTTGGTCACATTATCAAAAATGACTTAATGTGTCAAGAAGAAGTTTTATTTGAAAATTTCAACTTTGGTAGCTGAAATGATTTTTCACTGCAGACATACCTTAGCTGCTAATTCTGTGTTTGGATTACTATCTAAGATTGCTTCTAAGATGTCTACATGCCCCTTCTCAGCTGCCCAGTATAAAGCCGTCTTCTTGTCCTGTATACAAGAAAAAGATGATTGTAATTATTTTTAATTTCAATATCAAGTATATGATGGGTATATTGAAACTTACAAAATCGAACCTCCATATGCTAAGTTTTTGTTGTTGTAGAATATTCCTAAAATGCTGCCTTGAATAAATGAACAAAATGGGTGCATATTATTGAATTTTCAACATGCCAATATAATTTGTTTTATATTACTGATCAATTTATTTACAACTTCATGAGCAATTATTTCATTACATTCTTTGACACAATGAAATGTTCCATGGTCCCGAAGGTAAGTGGCAAACCTGTACAAATCACTGATACTAGAAAGTGGGGATACCGGTGTCTCCTCTATATATCAATTTTTATTCAAAATTTTTTAAATTGGTTTAAAGTATTCTCATTTCAATGACATCCTTTCAGTCTGTACTCCTAATTATAAATCAGTCCATAAAAAGCAACAAACAAATAACCAGATTCATAAAAAGTCTTCTACTCACATCACCCTGTATGTCCACATCAGCAAACTTCTTGAGAAGTAACCTGACGACCTCCGTCTGACCTCCCTTGACTGCATGGATCAGGACTGTATCATCATGCTGGAAAATGGAGGAAAAAAATTACATTCCAACTTTAATACTTCAGAACTTCATGAGCACAGTAAAAGCACCTCAACTTAGGACAATATGATATAAAGATCTTCCAATCAATTTGATGCGTATTCATCCATATCTAGGAACCTACAACATGCGATTCATACACTACTTATAATTCTTTTCAAATGCACAGTTATACCCAAACCACACCCTTCTTGCTTGCTTTCTTTCTTTTTTTTTTCTCTCTCTCTCTCCCTCTCTCACCCTCTCTCTCTCCTCCCCCCTCTCTCTCTCTCCACCTTTTTATGCCCCACCTGCTTCTTCTGTGCTCTTCAAAAACTCTAATTCCTCTATTTAATGTTCTTGAAACATCTGCCTAAGTAACCTACCCACTCTATAACAAGTGAGGTATAAAACCACACCATTACTTAGACTTGAATGTGGTGCTAAACTATGTTCACACATCTAAACTAAGACAAACCCCACCCTCATCTCTTTTCACACACAAGTTAAGAAGTATATTTCGCCTGTCCGAGTAATACATGCAATTTCAAGGTTATCTAAGACTCCAAAGGAGTTCTCAACTTCACTGATATTTTCACAGCAACGTAGGCTTTTCATTTTTAATCAAACAGAGCAGCTCAGTCTTTTGATAGTACAACAAGACCACTCGCATCTGATGAATCCAATAATAATAAATTGAGCAATCTTTAACTTATTGAAGTTTTCATACTGGCTTATTAGTGCAGAAGATCTCAGATTAGCTCAGATTAGTTCAGATCTAGATCCTTTGTGTGAAGTAACCTCTCTCACTATCATGCCTTCATCATCTTGTCACATCTTACACTCTGACTAATGGATACTAATCTCAGCAAAGCTACAAAGGAGTAGCAGTTTGACTTCCAGTCCCTAATTACTCCCCCAATTCCATCAGAAAGACCACTTTAGCTGACAAATGTCACGGTCTATCGACAAGCTAACTGCACAGTTGCTAGTACACTCCTTTCTCTCTTCAAGAGAATATATACAAGATACTGATGATGTTACAAGACAAGGATAATGAAGTATGCCAACTTGATACATATATTGTATCTTGAAAAGTTAGCATGTTGTACTCTCTTGAGTAGCTTTTGTTTAAGATGTGACTGAAGAATGAAGGGGATGAAGAAAAGGCATATGAGAGAAAGTGAAAGAGAGAGAGGGGGAGGAGAGAGACATAGGAAAAAGAGAGAGTGAGAGAGAGATAGAGAGAAATAAATAGAGAGGGAGAAACATGAGAAAGAGAGAAAAAAGAGAAAAACAGGTGTAAGAAAGATTGAGAGAGTGAAAGAGAGGGGGGGGGAGAGAGAGAGAGAGAGAGAGAGAGAGAGAGAGAGAGAGAGAGAGAGAGAGAGAGAGAGAGATACATAGCACATAAGCAGCACCTGTTCTAGATCTCTAATACAGATTAATCTGAATAATGATCAACTCAATGCCAAGACAAAAATTGGTTCCAAATCAAATATCATATAGCTTCAAGGCATGCCATTAAAGTGAATCAGGTGACATGAATTTCACTTATATCTCATCATAAAATCACCAAGACATATATTTAGGGAAATATGCCTGAAGCCTGAAGGCAAATTGGTAACTTCATGTGAACAGATGTAAAGACTGAAATCCTTCCCGTGCTTTCAGCATACATGTATCTTTGATGAGGGAACAGGAGAGGATGGATTCAATCTAAGTTTCAAACATTGTAACAAGTAAAGACACTGTTATCATTAGGGACTGGAGACTATATGCTCTAGATCTCTGCCAAGTATTGATACATTATACTCACCAAGAGGAGAGGAACAGATAAAGGATAGAGGGCTTACACATCAAGTGAAAAAGTGAACATGACAGCCAATGTCAATGTGAGAAAATGTTAAGTATTCACAACATTATGATAATAACATAAATATAAGTAATGCAAAAGAAGGAAAAGACTCAAGTCCACAACATTATTATGAGCTACATGTACATCAAAAAGGAGCTCTGAAGCTTTCTGTTCTGCATCTTTCCCTTAATCTCGTATCATGACTTAGTACAGTGCAATGGGAAAGACCCGCTCACTATCATAGAATTACAAAAAACTAGTATGAACACAGACAACTGCCTGTTCTACATCTCTTGATGGTATCTAGAAGGATCACCCAGGAGAACAAACGGACTGAGGCTGAAGAAAAAAATCTCCCTATGCCAAAATAAGAAGCAAATATGAACACAAACCCTGCACATTCCACACCTCTTGTTTCCATCTCAACCGAACATTGAGAACAACTAGACAGCAGATAAAAGGACAAACTCGCTATTATTAGATCAAGAATGAGTATGAACACAGACTACCATCCGTTCCACATCTCTTGCTCCGATCTCAACAGAATACCAAGGTGAAAGAGGAGACGGGGGGAGCTTAGAAGAAGCCAAGTGATGCGGGTTTCCTCCACTTCCCTGCAGATGTCTGGCACTCATGAGACGATGGTGGAAATCGTATGAAACGCTTTACGGAACATTTGGTAAGAGGAGTCGCCAAGGAGGAACGATCAAACATCTCTAAAAGGTCAATCAATTGACATTGAGGAAAAGCTTCCTACAGGCTACGACCATGTGAGTAATGGTGTTATCCTTCAATCTCTGGATGAAGAAAACACAGTATAGATCTAATAGAAGATTAGGGTAAATCGAACACCCCACTTTGGTCAATGAAGAAAAAACAGCAGATGTATACCGGAAAATCTACTTCTTTAATCATAAATCTCTCATTCAGAAACCTTACAAACAATGCAATACAAAAATAATGCTCCTAATTAAGAGTTACTTCTCACATCCACATGTAATGCCATTTCTTAACCCGTGGACTACTGAATTCTCTTATTCCCATAGACTTAACACAGTGACCACTCAGTTCTGTAGGCAACAGGTTAAATTCCACATTACAAATTCCTTTAAAAAGATCTCCCCACTTTTAAATTCTTTATAATAGAAATGAAAATGAGAACAAGATTTGCATATTCAAAACGTTTCCAGCGCTATTTTCAAGATTTTGCTTCAGTCTTTACTTAAAGCTTCAAAAATTTAAGTCAAAGATAAATGTACATTCTATTTTCATTCTGATTATATGTCACTTCTTTTAAATTCCAAAGATGGTGAGTTCATTGCCTTCCTAAGAGTGTTGGATGTTGCACAAACCAATTTATGGATCATGTTTCTATGGAAATCATTCCATTAATCTTGGGAATAAGTACTTAATGATGGTGTTTGCTGTCCTCTTGCAACTGCATAGAATCATTGAGATCATAAGAAACGGGAACGGGCAGCGCCCCCTTCTACGTTAATAGCGCTTGGATTTCAAGCACTCTCCGTCCGCAATTTATGGAACCTAATCCCACCATACAACTCCTTTTGAGTGGATAACAGAGGGCGACTTTTGAAACATGAAACAAATTTATAGGGTAATCAGATGTCTCGAGTACCGCTATGAAATATTCAAAGGGTCTCACTTAATGGTGATTTCTCGGAAAGAAAGAAAAATGTTTCTATTATAGTGTCAGCAGAGTGCCGGGAGAGCATTAACTCATGTAGCTTTTTTTTCCAGAGAGTAAAATTCTCGATCTTAGTAGCTGAGAATATATTCATGGATGCCTCTCATTTTACAGATCAGGGCCCTGTTTCATAAAACTTGTTATCAATTACAAGTTGCAATAACTGTTATAAGCTACTGAAATCCTTGCATCCGATTGGATGAGAGCAAATTTTGTCATAGAAATGTGGCAGTTGTTGCTGATAACAAGTTTTATGAAATGGGGCCCAGGTACATATATTTTAACCCATGAAGACCTGTGAATTTGGGGCCTAATGTTTGTTTACTGACTATAGTAAAGGAAGGGGAAATCCCCAGCAGAAATACACCTGCAACAGACTGTTAAATGACCTACCTTCTTTCATTTGTCATCTATCATAACAGGTGCCCAATTACATGTACAAGAAATTTGATAGTTCAAGATTGCATAAGCTTGATGCCTATCCCTCCCCCTCCCCATCATCAGTGAGATATAAAAATATACATATATTGACATATATTGAAAAGAATGCACTATTTGAAAATATAATGAATGAAATAAAGAATATCTTAGAATATAGAGCAATACAAATGATCACATACTCCAGACCAACACAAACATTATAGACCTGTAGGCAAGGCACCAATAAAGGTTAACACACTTGATCTACAATGACCAGCTCAAATCTCTGGCAAAATATGTAGTTTCTACCTAATGAATGTCAATAAATACCCCTGAAATAACAACTATCTAGCACAAAACACACAGGGCAATATTTGTTGGAAACCAGGTCACAGAAGTGGGCAATAAACAAATTTTTCATAAACCAAGCAAGGGAAGTCGCAAACATGGCACGGAGAAGCGAAACAGGACCCCTAAACGTCTGTCCACCCTCCAAATTGTAGTCACAATTGGTGCACTTCAAGTGGCACCCCTTTCCCAATCTGGATGGGCTCTTTGAGCCTGGCTAGGATTTTGTGGCCTCTGAATTTGCAGAGCACTTGAGGTAGGAGAAGGCGCGTTGAAACGGAATGCTTCTCTTTAATAGCCAACAGCATATCGGATGCCTTCACCCCATTGCCTCGTATGCCTCTGATGTTCAAAGATGGGAGCATGCCCGCCGGTGTCCGGTTTCTGATAGTTTATCACGCATCCGGGCAGGGCAAACACCCAGAGAAGGGGCCCTACACTCTATCTCAGCAGCTTAGAAACTTAGGATGGGGATAGGTTTTCACATGTGTGACTGTATTGCATGTTGCTTTTTGTGATTTCTTGTGATAATGAAAGTGTCAACGCTTCATCTTGCTGTAATCCTTGAATATAGATAGCTACTACATGACTGCTGAACTCTACATACATGTATACCAAATCTTGCTTTCTTTATCGGTTTGATTACCGTAGTGTCTTTTTAAAAAGTTTAGTGTGATGGAAGGAGAAATGAGTCAAGCTTGTTTCCTATAGGTGAGGTAAGCAGGTTCACAGTACTGGATATTGTCTTCATTTTTATTCCTCCTGTTAGAACTCCTTATCAGTTATGCACAGACTATGTTTTATTGAACTTCTTATGTAAAAATCTCTTTCTAAGTCTTTGGTACCCCCCCCCCCCCATCTCTCTCTCTCTCTCTCTCTCTCTCTCTCTCCTCTCTCTCTCTATCCTCTGCTACATATTCTATGTCTCATCTTTTCATAACTTCCTAATCATCCACTCATAGCCCCATCAACTTCTGTCTCTCCCTCTCTCTTGTTCCTTTCTCCTTGCCTCTCTCCCTCCCACTTCACCATTCTCTGATCCAATCTACCACCCCATTGACTGAGCTCTACAATTACATTTGACACGTAGGCAGCTTCGATGAAATCTGAGAAATTGCTTCATTCTCTCTATCCTCCACAACATCTCCTCAATCTCAGAGGCTTTAATCACATTCAGAAGGACGTCTCAAGCATTTTCTATTCTAATCCTTCTACAGTATCTGCCTCTTCTACCATTATTTGAGGATGGGAGCACTTTTAGTTTTCCATACTTCAACATAGTACAAATGAAAGAAAAAAAAATGCTTCCTACTCCATGCATGACTGAAACATCTATTCATCCTTTTCATATCATAATTTCAACTGTGGGCAAGTCCATGGTATTTTGTCTAATACTTTACTGATTACATAAAAAGATAAAGTATACTTGAAGATTGTATTAAGCTTGGATCAGACCAAAAATGAAGGAAAATGGCAATGTAGATTTGATAATCCATGCTACTTGGTAAGCCATGAGGTACAGAATGCAAACACCTTGCACTTGGCCTCATAGATTAAAAGAATGAAAAAGGCTGAGGTAATGGAATCGTCACATTTCCGAGAAAGCAAACGAGAAGCTACATCTCATGGCAGTACATGTAGCAGCAAAAGATTCTATGATAAAAGATTATGGCATAATACATGTAGGTTGCACAGCTATCCTCCATCTCCGCTTCTATTTACAGAGTTGCTTACCTTGTCTTGTATATTGACGTAGGCTCCTGAATTCAGCAAAAGTTCAGTGACCTCCGTGTGACCTTCCATGGCCGCGCAGCACAAGCTTGTCAACCCGTCCTGAATGAAAACAAAAATGATACAATGAGGATTAGACGAAAACAAACTTGGCAAAGGGCAACAGAATGATGTAACCCTTTCATTCACTGCTATGACATGCAAGGCACAAGAAGAAGCAATGTTAGATTGTACAAATTTTTGCATGTCTGCCTTTATGCCCATAGGTTACATCCTGATTTTTAAGGATGCAGAGGGGTTTACATGAATCCGTTAAAATAGAAATTATCTCTTTTGAAATCAGGGAGATGATTAAAGGCAGAATTGCCAGAAATTTCAATAAAACCTTTATTGCAATGACAATCCAGACAAGACTTATGATAAATAGTGCAAAAATATCAGAATGGTACACAAAAGATTTTGCACAGAAAAAACGAAGGACTTGATGTGATAAGACTTCCTCAAAATCAAGAGGTAAAGATGACTTTATGAATGAAAGTTACATAATTCATGTAGAACCCCCACTGAAAACAACAAATAGAAATAGCTCGAGAATGAACAGTCACCCCTTTACAACTCGGCATGAAAAGTAAGACAACGACTGTCAAGACAATCAGGATTTACTCTGCATATATCATCTAGGTTGCCATGGCGCACCATCCATCATAACAGCACTCATTATGTATAAAGCTCTTAAGATGCATTGGAGTTAAAAGGGCCAGGGTCATCCAACCTTTTCCTCCACCATGAAATAGACACCAGTGTGATGACAAGTGGTAGGAATGAGCTCAATTAAGAGTACAGATTGGATGAGGGAGACATAGGGGAGGTGTTCAGGTTCTCCTTGTGTGTAAACCAGGGGGGCGTTTCATCAAGTGTCTTGTCAGTGATTTTGACTGACAAATTTACTCTCTGCCAATCAGATGCAAGGATTTCAGTAGCTTATAACAGTTATTGTAAATTGTCAGTGAAGGCAAATTTCATGAAATGGGGCCGAGGAGGGTTAAGAGAGAGATCAGAGATTATCAGGTTCTCCTCAAATGAATAAGAAGGGATGAGGGAGATATAATGGGGAAGACTGAATGACACAAACATACCTCCTCAGAGTTGTTCCTTTTCTAAATCTTTTTTTTTTCAAAAAGTTCAATCAAATGTATCTTTTTGTTAACATCATCAGCAGTTTTCTACAATATTTTTCTTATTTTTGGACATTAATCCATTGACTGCTGAATTCTCTCATTCCTATAGGCTTAATATAGGGACCACCCGGTTCCCGTAGGCAATGGGTTGATTTCAATGTATATACTGGTAACCTTCCAGGATGTTTAACAAATCCTACTCTAAATGGTTAATTTTTCTCCTTGTCCTATTCCACCTAAAAGCCCTTCTAGTAGCTATACACCTGCTCCCGTCATCTTTATTTCTTGTAAAAGCACTCCAACAATATCCCCACCACTGAGCTTTCAAAAGTCAAGAAAGCCTGCATTACACAGAAAGAAACACACTCCAAAGTTCGTTCACTCAGTCTCTCAGCCATCATCTCGCCAAGGTTAGCCTGTGCCCCTGAAACTTGTGGCTTAATTCAGTATTTGTTTACACACTCAGCTAGCCAAAGGCATCGCTGAAGATACCGACCGGCCAGTGTGAGTTGCATGAACAAACAAGAGCTGACTTGACATTCAAATGAACCTTCGTATGTATAGGAGGTACGGCGGTGTCCAGTGAGATGAGCTCCACTGCACACAGTTGCTTAATTCAGTTCTTCGTTGCACATAAAAGGGTGCTTGAGGCGTGACGAAGCTATCGACTGCTTATACGGGGGTTTCATTTGAAAGACAAATTTAAGATTTGTCAATAAGCCTGATACAGAGAAGGCAGGTTTGAATACTAACTTCTGAAATAAGGATAGGAAATGGACTTGTGACCTGTTTCTTGTTTAATACAAGAAGAAACTGATCTATTCAAGATCAAACGAAACTACAGAAGAACATGCTTGACAAAACACTGTCACCATTAGCAACAGCAAACAAAATGGACCGCTGTGAAAAAGAACATAAGAGCTGCCAGGATGTGCTAATAACCGAGTAGAGAATACCCTTGTGATGAATACACATGAATACTTAGGCCTGTGTAAAGAAGAAAACATCTACCGAGATCCTAATCTATTTCTTGAGGAACGACTCACATATAACCAAGACAATATTAGTGTCTAGTCGAATACACTCTAAAATAGGCTGACAGGTTATTCACACCCAATTTGATACAATTGTAATTTGCAGTAAAAAGAAAGCGTTACTCCCTCAAGGATTGAAGGTGACACGTGCTTATGAATGGTTTTATCACCTAGTATCATCAAGACTCCAAAACAACTTCTACTGTATGATGATGATGATGATGATGATTCACAGCAGTGAATCAATTCAAGAAAACATTAAAAACATGGGGGGGGGGGGAGGTGGAGTCATGCTATAAATTTAAAGTAAATCATTGTTTAAATTTGGAGGTTATTGTAAATTATAGAAGTCATTAGACATTCTATTTCCATTAGAATCAAGGAATACCTAAAAGCACATTCAAGATAATTATTGTGATCAATCCAACAGGGGCAGAACAAGGGACTGGATTAATTAGGAAAACCTCTGGGTGGACGGGCTTAAAGGTCATGTAAAGTTTTGGTAAGCCCTCAAAAACTGTTCGTCAGATTTCTTCAATTTTTGTTGATAAATAGCAAGATACTAGCAATACTAATACACTGTGAAGATTTCGCCTCCTAAAGTTTAATATTAAACAAATAAGAGGCAAAAACTAATTTATGTACCGGGACAGGCACGTAAAATCCCAACAAAGGCAGCATGTGCTATACACTGTAAACACACGTGTAAAACCAATGATGAGTAGCTACACACAGTGCACACACGCTGTCTCTATGCGAAGTCCCAAGATTGCTGTGCGGGGAGCCGTCGGGGTGGACGGGTCCTAGCATAATCGCAGTGATCAAGCATTCCTTACAGATATTTACACTGAAATTCACCAGAAATCATAGATGGAATACCAAATGATTTCATACAGACATCTTTTGATACAAGGAGAACAACATGAGACTATATTTAACATGTTTCTTTCCAATTTCCTTTTTGCTACCAATACTGTACATGAGCTTTAAAACCCTGAAGAGAAAAAAATAAGATGGGTAAGCTATAGCACCCTCCCCCGATACATTTACTAGTGGATGGACAAAAATATTGATACTGACCTTATCCACAGCATTGATGTTTGGATGTCTCTCTAGCAGCATCCGTACTACATCCATGTAACCTCCCCTTGCTGACACTAACAAAGCTGTCCAGGAATTCTGAAAATTGTACAAAAGAGAACAAAATTAATATCAAAATAAATTTCAAGAATGATTAAACTGAATCTTATACTCTACATACATTTTCTTTTTGAAGGTAAATATGAGCCACTATTAACATTTCTTGCTAAAGTTCCACAACTTTTACCCTTTATTCTATTCTTAGGAATCTCATCTTGTACTGAAATTGACCAAAGGCATTACTTTACCTGCAAAGGTAATGAAGTAGCAAGTTTGTCTACATTCAGCTAAGCATTTCTGATCCCACACTCAAATGATTGGCAAAAGCACAGAACCACATACAAAAATATATAAAATATGACCCAAACCTGTAAAGTATCAAATATGGCTGGGACAATCAGGTTTTGTTAATATAAAGGTACACACTAATTAAAAAAAAATGATAAACATGAAATGACATCTTAAGAATATGATTGTAAATTGTATCTACCTTGTATATCTCCATATATGCATGTCCATGTACATATTCATGTATGTTATACATGTACCATAGTCTTCTATTATTATCTGCGTTAGATGTGAAATGAGTGCACATGTACCTGAGTATAATTGCTCTGCAACAGGGCAAGTAATTCAAGTTTACAATTTTTTTGCTATTTTTGCTACTTTTAAATCCACATATAGGAAAGGATCGTAAACACGGAGACTTGTTGACTAGCTGAAGCTTGTTGTCTGGCAAGCCACAATGTTGAGTAAGAGAGGAAGATGGCTTAGTAATGATGTGTGTATGATGGAGATACATTGGTTATGTCAAGTCATCATTATTACGTATTAGCATGGACTGACCCCCTTTACACAAGAATTCAGTCTGAAGTGTAGAGCTGACATTTACCCTAGCCTGTTCCCACTGCTAACAGATTCACCCCCAGTAACCATACTTATGAAAAGTAGCTTTCAGCCTAGTGTGACTGTACACACACCATATGTCCTATTATGCAAAACCTATTTGTTAATAATCCTTTTACGAACTTCCCTACAATGTAAACTGTACTAGTTGAATATGCAGTAAGTGAAGCAATGGGAACAGCTCTTAAGTTTCTAACAGAAGAAACCAAAATCATTTCAAGTGGGTGATAGTATGTAAATGTATGACATCTCATATGCCACACCACCATACACACCCTGTATTGAATTATGCAGCGGTAGGCAATGGACACTGCTACTAAGTTAATAAGCATACATCAGTGCGGCTAAACAGGCATTAAGTGATAATTTAGAGGGCCGCTAATGCATCGTTGTGCGCGACTGGCATATGGGCACGACTCGCCAAGATTCAGCCTGGTAAACTCAATACCGCTCTTCGCATCCAAATTAAGTTTTCCTGACCCTTTCACATCGGCACATGCTTTGTGAGATGCGACGGGAAGGTATCTCGGTTTTCGGTTTCCCCGCCGACCATCAAAAGATAAGTGTCCCTTTTAAAATGCCTATCGATGCCTTTTCACCTTGGTCACTCATTCCCAGGGTTTTATCTTGTTAACCTATTTTTGGATATTTCCAACTCTCTCTAATGTGCAGACAAGGTATTTAAGTAAACAACATTCAGAAGGCAGAGAAACATGTAGATATTAGTAATTCCAACTCCATCTTTTTTTTAATGACACCAAATTTAGGACAGTGATTATTCCTTATCCTCTCTCTCTCTTTTCTATAGACCCGGAGGAACCATCAGTAAGATCAAATATGGCACTCAATATATTTTTAAAAAATCAAAACATGTCAGTCCACAGCAAGATAACCCAGAAAAATATTTCAAAAAAATCAACTTTATGGATCGTGATTTCAATAAGTGCATTAAGCAACAAGAGGTAGAAAACAAAGACAATTGAAAAAAAAGGCAATTTCTTTTCGAATAAAATACATATAAATTATTCATACTATGCTTCTTATTGCCCAGCATGTCTTTTCAATGATTTCAAATTCATTAATGCATAAAATCCACCACTTCCATTGTTAAAAAGTATCTTTGACCTTTTCCAAAGAAATGCATAGAAACGACCTCGCTTCTACATTGTCATGGAAACGAGAAATCTTAAGAATCTGAGGATGCCAGGAAACCAATCAAGACCACCTTCTTCCCTAATTCAGTGAGATTCACTTAGAATTCCTCATCATGCCGGAAAAGGAATAAATTCCAATTGTGTCTTGGGAGGAAATGGAGCCTGACAGGGAAATCCGAGAATTAGTGGACAATCAGCGTCGCTATCATCGCTTGATCTTCACAAAGATTTAGGTGGTAGAAACATGATACTCCAAGCGACTTGACCTATAACTCCCCCACCCCCAATCTCATCCCACTATTATGAAGAAATGGGAATCGGTGTTGCTCAGCTTAGGTATCGTCATCATTGCGTGATCCTTACAAATGACAGGACAGAGATTTATGTGGTAGTAACCTTGCGTATTAAGTGACATGCCCAACCCCACCCCCCCCCCCCCTCCATCTTCTTCCAATATCATGAACAAATGGAAATCTACTTTCTCTTTTTGCTCTATGCAAGAATTCTTGGAAAACTGGCATCACTATCACCTTTTGATCGAGGGGTCTGTGAGATATACATGAAGATAGCAGTAACCTGATACATCTTGTGTGCTGCAATTGCCAACACCCCCCCCCCTTGATTAAAAAATGGCGATCTGCTTTCTCTCTATGCTATATGCAAGAATTCATGGACAATTGGCATCACCATCATCGCTTGATCCTCACAAACATAGGGTCACCGATCAAGGTGGTAGAAAACCTGATACATCATATAAGTTGACCCTACTTCCTTCCCTCCCCTTCCCTCCCACTAAGATGAACAAATGTTTATGCTTCATGTGTTGCCTATATGGGCATCTTGTTAATCACAGGAGGTGGATGAGACTGTTACAAATGAAATGAGATCAAGGCCAATATCTTTCTTAGCTTGCAATAGGAGGGCTGACAGATTCACACTGATTGTAAATCTACTTATATAAATGTAAATTAGATGTTTGTTGCAACAAATGTTATTGACACTCCTGGCATATAGGTAAAGACAAAAATAGAATCGTGTAAGGTCTTATCAGGTTTGCAAGAAACATGCCCTGGTGAAGATTGCTCAATGTTTAATATTCTACCCTAACATTAACCTGGGACCAAACACTTTACCTACCCCGACCCCTAACCCTAAACCTAACCTAAAAACCCAACTGCAACTCTAACCCCAACACTATATCTTTGATAAATAATGCACGAAACAATTGATGCTGACTTTCGATCAGAACAGATTTCATTTTAAACTGCAGTATATACATGTCTATAAACATAGATATCATAACTAGAAGAATTCAATTTCATCACTCAAATAATCTTGGTTCCCGCAAGGCCACAACCTCCTCAACTAATTTGTCAACATTCATGTATTTTCAAAGGTAAATAACACCTTTAACCCTTTCAGGACAGGAATTATTTAAGGGCTAAATTGATCACATTTTGATCTTCAAGTTGGCAACAATAATATTTTACTTTTAGTGCTACATGGTTCTAATAAGGTGTAATGTCTTTGAAAATAATACACATGGTTAGGAATTTTGTCGAAAAGTTGAAAAAATTGCCAATTTTGATAAAAAATAAGGATTTTGAATCTCTCAATGTGTTGCCAATTTAAGGATTTTAAAACTTATTCTCCTATTCAAAATTCCTGGCATCAAACGCAATATGGTAATGCAACAAAAATGGACATAGTTTGTGCAGAAATTTTTTCTCTTTCTATTCGTGTATCTGGTATATTTTTTAGAGCTCTGAATAAAAAGTTATTGAGCCAAACCACAAAATGTGGTCAATTGTCTCAAATGGGTTAATGAGGGCTCGACAATCACAGGTGCTCAGGACACACAGGTACCCATAATTTAAGTCAAGACCCCCCAAATTTCAGAATTTTAATGAAGGGCTTGTGCATACAGACCCTAAAAATCGCAATCCAGACCCTCTACCTCGATCCAGACATACTAAGAAAAAAGTTAGTGTGGAACTCTGCTTTAATGCCCCGACATCACACCCAAGAACACGGCCAGGAATAGCAATGTGTTTGTCTGAAGGAGTGATAATTAAAAAGAACAATTCATGGACATTTCCCTGTCTGCCTTACCACATGAAGCACATGGCCACTCAAATTAGTCTTTGTCTCTTTCAATTCTCCAACATGCAACGCAAACTAATTCATGACCTTGAAGGAGCCCATGAAGAGTTATCACCATGTAATTGCTATAGGGGACAGCTTTCTTCCGACCATGTATCATATTATGCTCTATTCACACTACTGTAAACGTGGAAATTGTGCGGTGTGGAAATTTTCGCAAAATCCGCGCAGCATGAAATTTGCGTGAATTAAAACACGCAAATATTTTTGTTTATGTATTCTTTTGCCCATGAGCCTAGCGCATCTGCGAAATTAAAAACATGGAAATTCACCTTATGTGGCTGAGCGCAAAAAATTAATCACGTGAAAATTTTCACTTTTACAGCAGTTCTGCAGCAGGTTTAGAGTGAACAATCATTATCAGTCTCACCGCTTTCTTTCTCTTTTCCATTAAAGGTAATAAACAGTAGTGGTAGCAAAATGAAAGTTGGCATGAAACTGCTCAAAAACAGTCTCATATTGTTCGGCTTGCATAAAAAGATACATGAGTGAGATAATCCGGTATTCTATTCATGATTTCCGGTGATTTTCAGTAAAATAATTCAAATGATCGAATATCAACGGTTACCTTATACCCTCGCTAAGGACCACCTACCCCGACGCTCCCGGCTCAACGGCGCACAGCGGTTTGCACACACTGTTTACACGTGTGTGAACTGTCAACGCGGTATCGCGCTTGTAATTCGATGTTTATTTTTTTGGATATTTTAGCCATTTCTAAACCATTTTTCTTCAAACAAACGTCACCTACGTTCGAAATTAATCATTTCACAACAGTATATGTAGTAATTTCCATTCCAGCTGACAAAGTAGTAAAATATCCAAAGCGCCACCTTTCCCACTACTGTACAATACCTTTAAGTGTCTACCATGAATGAGATCAAAATGTTATATTCAATAATTTGGCAATTGGAAAAGAAGCAGAAAAGAGACAACCACACATCCCATACTGACTGAAAGAAAGAGCAGTACCTGTGGGATTTTTTCAAAGAATCCAGTCCCATGAAATCAAGTTCACAAAGAACAGTTTTTCTTTTTAACTTCTGATCTGATGAAAAGTTGCACAAGTATTTGTAGAAATACAGGTAGAGGTTGTGAATCAAGATAAATTAAATCCATTGTAATGTTACAGTCCTGAATCTACACACCACGTATCATGTTATGATATATATGCTTAACGCTGTCATTTACTAAAGATAGATACAATGTACATAGAATTATTAAATCATAGTAACAAGTGGGTTAACTTCATCTAATTCATACCGTTGACTAAACACCACTCATCCAATAGTGTGAATGCAACCATCACTTCACACTCTACCCACTGTATAGACACCCATTCCCATTCAGACCGCACACTGAGTCCTGTTAGGGAGTAATTTGCTGGTAATTAGAACCCCTGATTGATTTGGGAGTTTGGTGAATCCAGGACAGTAGAGACGAGCGCGGAGTCGGCCCAGTCATTATTCAACCCTTAGCCGCAAGTCGCCGGGTAATGGAGTAACATGCGCTGGAGTGAATTATTCAGAACCATTTACCCTGATGAAGTCCCACGCAACTAATGAACCGAGCCAAGGCGCTTGAAGGTTCTGGGATCACGTAAAAGGAACAATCTAAAACCCTTTCCTACTTCTAAATTGAAAATAATTCCTTATAAGAACTAGTTCACTCTCTATTTTCTTTTTTCTAGGCTATCTTGCTGCCTGTAGCATTCCATAGGTCTAATGACTTTGTGTTATGACCCTTAACTAATGTGTAATATAGTACTGTCTCTAAATGGATGTTTTTACTATTTCACATCTTCTCTATGTTATCTGAACAGTTGTGAAAATTTATTCTACAGTTGGATGGCATTTTAACTTAACCCTTCCAGTGTTGCAGGCAGTGTACTCAGCTTAACGAAATGAGGGTAAAAACTTAATGATCTAATGCTGTAGTCCAATTCATTTATCTACTAGGCATCTTAGGTAAAAGGTGTCTTAAAAAGGTAAATAATTAATACCATTTGAGTTTGAGTTTGAGTTGAGTTTGAGTTTGAGTTTGAGTTTATTAACAACATAATACTTATTATTTTATATACATGTACATTTTATAAATGTATGTACCACAGTACTGTACATAGAATACATAATATGTGAGTATATGAAGAATAACACACACAAAAAAAAAAAAAAAAACAAAGAAAATACAAAACTATGTACAAGTATCTACAAAGTTTAGAAGTTGAGATTATCCTAAATGTTATTAAAAGGAATCAGAAGGTAGCATAAATGCTAGTCGAGACTGATTCCCTCAATCTACTACAGAATGATGAACATTTAAGGTGAATACAATTTTATAAGAAATTTATAAAACTTATGTTTTGTCACAAAAATAATAAAAATTCTTGTATTTTTAAAGTTTCAGGTAAACATTGTTGCAGTGAGTAAATACGTTATCAATTCCTTCCTGAAAACACTTCTAGATTTTTTAACTCTGATTTCATTTGTGAATGGTTTTAATATGAATTACATATACACGTATTAGGTTCTGTTCTGGATGCATTTTTTCATGCCAAAGGTTTCGCCAAGCTGTATAACGCCACAATTTCAGTGTTGTATGTAACACTCTTCGACTAAGAAAAGCTTTTCCGTTCTTAGCTGCCCAAACTCCCTCCCTTATCTTATATCTTACTGTGTTCACTTACCATGCCTGCCATATCAACATTAGCACCATGCTCTAAGAGCAGTCTCGCACAGTCCACATGGCCCTTCCTGGCTGCCCATACCAATCCAGATGTACCATACTGTCAAAGAAACAAAAAAACATTTCAGTGATTGGATTGTGAAAATACAAGTCAAGTTCGATTAAAAGCGACGATGCGGAAAAAAAATATGAATAAAACTGATAAATAATAGGATAAGTTTGCTTGTATATGTATAATGACAAAGGATAATACCGTAGTCACACCACAAAACCGACTCCACACAGACTCCCCACCGACTCCAAACCGACTACCCACCGACTCTTCACTGACTCCAATCGACTCCCCACCGACTCCAAACCGACTATCCACCGACTCTTCACTGACTCCAAACCGACTACCCACCGACTCCCCACCCACTCCAAACCGACCAATTCTTGGCCATTTGGGGTAAAGTATTTTTTTTTTTGTTCGGTCTCCTGTGGGTCTGGGTCCCGTTTCATCAAACTTGTTATCAGTAACAACTGCCACATTTCTCTGACAAATTTGCTCTCAGCCAATCAGAAGCAAGGATTTCAGTATCTTATAACAGTTATTACAACTTGTTATTGATAACAAGTTTTATGGAACAGGGCCCTGTTGTCAGTCTCCTTGATGTGACTGGGGTAATAGGGAGTTAGATGTGAAGGTTAGGAATGTGGAGGAGAAGAGAGGAGAAAGGAGGAATAAAATGAGGGGGGGGGGGAGATGAGAAAAGAAAGAGTTGGGGAGGAAGGAAAAGAGGAGAATGAAGAAGCTAGGGGAAGATTATTAAAGAATTTAATAAGTATAAGAGAAATACAAGAAGGTGATGGAGGAGATGGAATAGGGAGGATGAAGACAAAGAAGAGACTCACCTTGTCAGCCGAATTGACCTTTGCCCCTGAGGTAAGAAGAGCTGCTACCACTCCACTGTGGCCACGCCCTGCTGCCCAAATGATGGGAGTTACACCATGCTGTCAGAACAAACAAAAAAATGATTTAAAACAAGAATTAAGAACAATTGTTTTGAAAAATCAATGACTGAGATATGATATGTAACATGTAGAAAAATGTTAGA
The DNA here is from genome assembly GCA_025618425.1 of Heliocidaris tuberculata. NCBI lineage: Eukaryota > Metazoa > Echinodermata > Echinoidea > Camarodonta > Echinometridae > Heliocidaris > Heliocidaris tuberculata. Next base: position 1,723,775 of record CM046846.1, on the reverse strand, counting down.
TATTTGATTGGCCAAATACACATCACTTGGCTTATATCATTACGCGCATCTCCAACCAACCATGCAATTTTTGTCTAACCAAAATGGATAATGCATGTTTGGTCACAGGATATTACACATTAGATCACATTTACTCCATTCACTTGCATGTAAAATCGTACATGGACTATCAACATTGGATAGTAATATTCATCTTCAATGCATGCATACAGGGATACTACATTTCAACCCATCTATGTCAAGATTACAAATGTAATTTTTTTTTTTTAGTAGTTTCCTTTGACCTATATTTCAGGTTTGCTTTGATTTGCCAACAGATGAATGCAAGTGCCATGAACTGCAAATTAGCAATGCCCATATAGCACGATAATTTGTGCATAAAATGGTGCAAATGTAAATATGAAAGCCATCTTGACGAATATTAATCAATTATAAACACATTTTCCCTACAAATTCTTCCAAAACAATAAAGACAAAAGAATGATATGCAATCATGTGGCATCCTATTATTCAATGCAGGTGTGATGAGGAAGTAAGGAGGCCGAAACCATGACAGACGTGTCCTATTTTCATGTCCACGCTCATCAGTTCTTCTCATATGGACAATAATCTACACCATATGAATGACATCAAATCAATGTGTCCACTTTCTGTCTGATGTAAATGATATCCATGTACATGTATGTCTGGACATGAATGCTATTATTTTAAAGAGAAGGTCAATTTCTTGTCAGGGTGAAATATTGCTTGTGAATTTTCTCTCTTTTTTTAAGCCCAAGTGGAAGAATATCATTTAAAAGCGATGTCTCACGAAAAGGATCGTTCTTGAAATGCTCTCACATTCCTATATCTCACATTTCATATAGGACTGAAAATAGTTGACAATTTTGGACAAATTCTGATGCCATATGTTTGTGTAGTCCCATATACCCATATCTGTGTCTAGTGCTTTCTATTGTATGTGATTTTCTGCAAGATTTACTCAATTTTGTTATAATTTCAATCATTCCAAAACCTATGACGACACACGATTGTTCCTATTTACTACACAATCTAAGAGTCAGAATAACATCTAGACAGTGTTTTTTTCACAATGACATTACATTGACCAAATGTACGACAAGAATAAATGCTCCTTGGTCAATATCCTACACAATCCAAATTCTTAACTTCATCCCTGGACCCAACAATATACCTAACCTTAAACTTAAACCAACCCTAAAACCCAATGGCAATGTTAAAGCTCATAGACAGTCTCGGTAGCAAAAATCGTACTGGCAAGAAACTTATCTAACATAGTCACATACTACTCTCCTTTTATCATAAGACACATGTACGAGATTATTTAACATTCCATTCACGATTTCGAACAAATTTCAGTGTAAATATCTGTAAGAAACGCTTGGTAACGGCTTTTCACTGCTTCACGCTAAGACCATATCCACCCGAAGGTTCCCCGCACAATAAACTCAGCGCTTCGCACTATGTGTAGAGTATTCTATATACACAGCAATCCTAATGTGAGTAGTGTGTGTGGCCGTTGTTTGAATTTACATCCCCTCTTTTTTGGGCCAGGGATTTTTATTACTTTTCACCTCTCATTCAGTAAATATTTCACTTGAGGAGGAAAAAACTTCACAGCATCTTAGTTATGTTAGTACCCTGCTTTTTATTAAGTAAAATCAAAGAAATCTCATGAAAAGTTTTTGACGGCCTCCCAAAACTATCTGTTACCTTTAAAGATAAAGTTGAGTTCTGGGCCCGTTTCATAAAACTTGTTATCAGTAACAACTGCCACATTTCTATGACAAATTTGCCCTCAGCCAATCAGATGCAAGGATTTCAGTAGCTTATAACTACTATCATAACTTGTCATTGATAACAAGTTTTATGAAACGGGACCCTGGTCATGAGATTACATTGTGAAAGAAACTGCCTCAAAGCAAATTTGGAAAGCTTGTTTGTGTCTACTATAAGAATTGGTGTATACTATGAGGTTTTTTGAGTCATCAAAACGATAACAAATTGACCCGATCTTGCTGAAAAGCCCATGCACTCTACACACAGAAATGGGTGTATGGGACTGCATACACATGTGACATGAATGTTTGGCCCAAACGCTTCAGCTATTTCTCGTCATATTTCCAATATGAGGGCATTTGAAGAGCAATGTTTCTCAAGGAACATTTTACTATATGATGTTCTTCCAAACTGACATAAAAGGAAGGAGAAAGTTCACAAATCATTTTTCACCTTCACCCCAGAACTCAACCTTGTCTTTAACCATCACTGTTTATCTTCAATGAATCAAAGCTCGGAGCGATTGTTGCAGGAACATATATATGTCAGAACATCACGGCCCTCAACATTATCTTTAAATGTGAGTATGACATGAACCACTTTACCACCCGGGGCTTGTCATCACATGATGCAGACAGCAATATAAATAATAATGAAGCCATATGTTGATTGTCTACATGAGAGTCCTTGTGATGTATGTCACATCTGTCTCTTATATGAACCTCAAACGAAAGGGACTTGTCAGTAGTGCACATGTACTTAAGATCATGTCCATCCAGACCAGGTAAAAAGGACTAGTCCATCAAGTCATGTTTGCTGCTCTGCAATCAAATTTAAAGCCAAACTTTACCACTGTATCACAAAACTGTTTATAGAGCTGAAGCAGTAAACATAGTTCGATTCTACTACATGTTAAAAGGGATGGTTGCATTCTGGGAAAGGGGAAAAATAATTTGTAAGTTTTCTCATCCCTTTTATGTCAGTTTGGAAAAACACAATAGTACAAATGTCCTCTGAAAAGGATTGCTCTTCAAATACCCTCACATTTAAAATATGACAAAAAACAGCTGAAATGTTCGGGTCTAACATTTGTGTGTAGTCCCATATACACATTTCTGTGCACAGTGCATGTGACTCTCAGCAGGATTGAGTCAATTTCTTGTCATTTTGGTGATTCCAAAACCTTACAGCATACACCAATTCTTATCTGCTATATGATCAAACTTTCCCAAATGCCTTGAGACAATTTCTTTTACAATTCAATCTCATGACCAGAACTCAACTTTATCTTTAAAACAAAAACAAGGGATGACTTTACACAGTTTAAGCACCTTAAATAAGACAAAGACAGAATGGAACCCCCACATTCTGTATAATCTTTGCAGAAGTCAGAACCTGAGAACTGGCAGAACCAGAAAACAGGCAAATGCCTAACAACAAGCACCTCTGTTAGAATTATCTATAGATCCTCAGCATTCTCTCATTTTGAGATCCAACAGAACATATTCTCTCAAAACATATTGTAATGATGCTTAGGAAATGTGTCAAATCTTATGAAGATGTGAACATTTTATTTAAAAATCATCCAGCATAAGAGGAAATCAAATCAAGATGCTATTTTAGGCAAACAATTTAAGAAAGCCCGGTGAAATATGTATCAAGAATGACTGAATTCTTAACTTTGATGCATCAATGAATATTCCAACACAGAAGATCAGTCATAACATGGATAAACTAACATGCATTAAATAAAGCAATGAATAACATCGTTGAAACTTGGCGATAATTTCACGCTACAGGCCTACATGGCCTCATTACATGCACGCTCGCCGTCTAAACAGAGGATGAATTGCATGGTCAAATGACTTCATTAACATCAATTACTTCCCCTGTGGTTTGTCAAATCAGAGCTGTTTAATCCTGGACAGATCAGGGAGATTAGGGGATGATGAACAACCACTAGTAGCATGCATAGACGGATGCAGGGTAGGAGAGATAGATGGATAGAGACAGACAGGCACAAAGAGAGAGGAAGAGAAAGAGAGAGGCGGAGAAAGAGAGAGGAAGAGAAAGAGAGATGAAGAAGGAGCTAGAGAGGAAGAAGATGAGAGAGTGAAGAAAATTACAGGGAGTGAGGGGAAGAGGGAGAAAAAGAGAGCTGGCAGAGAGAGAGAGAGAGAGAGAGAGAACGTGAGAGGGATAGAAAGAGATGAAGAAGGAAAGAAATAAGAAAGAGAAACAGAGAATTTATCACAAATTTTATACCAGTGAATAACTAATTTTAGAATGGACAATACACCCTCAATTTCAATTTCAAGAAATTCAGGAGGTAAAATGGGGGAAAAACAGCCTGAAAAGATGGAATAGGAAGCAATAGACATTGACTGAGACATGGAGAGAGAGAGAGAGAAGAGGAAGAGAAAAGATTATTTCAAAAACGTGTATGTGTGTGTGTGTGTGTGTGTGCGTGAGAGAGATAGAGAGAGAGAGAGAGGAAGATAAAGAAACAGAAAGACAGACAAGACTGAAAAAAGAAGATAAAAAGAAAAGGGGAAAAAAGACATTAATCTAAAGTGATAACCAATATCATGGGAGATAAAGTAAAAGAAATGATGGAAAAGAGAAAATTAAAAAGAAAATGAGATGAAAGAAAGACCTGAAGAAGAAGAAAGAAGGATGGGTCCGCAGCTTGGTAATTTACTCTCATTTACATGGGGGATAACGCTCACGCTATTTCTAGGAACTAATTTGCAAATGCGTAGTCGGTTGCGATCTTTCACTTAGCGCAATGAGCGTGGCTAGAAGCACGGTTTCTCCTCTCAGGTGGTTTTCGATAATGTGTTAGAAGCAAACGGGTTCTATTCTATTCCGTTTTGCTGTTGATTCTCTCTCGTCTCTGCCGAGATGCAGCGTCATGTATGGCTGAAATGTCAATTATTTGATTACCCTGCCATGAGACAGCTTTGAAGGAAAATGGTGGTGTCTCAATGTACCAGGGGCAAAAATAGATAAACGGTAAGTGAGGATTGTGATGAGATTTACGTCAAATCTTCAGAGGATGATGATTAGAGGCTGATTCCATTCCATTTCTTCTTTTTTTTGTGGGGGGGGGGGGTGTGGGACATAAAAATTCATAGTAATATTGAACAATAAGATGTAATATCATATTGGTATCATAATTATGATGGATATTGTACTAATGATGATGATGATGATGATGATGATGAAGATGATGATGATGTTGGTGATGATGACAATGATGATGATGATGATGATGATGATGATGATGATCATCATCATCATCATCATCATCATCATGACGACGATGTTGGGACAAAAGACAATAGTAAAGATATCGATGATGGGAAATATTATGATGATGAATGAATATGAGGAAGAACAAGACAACTGCAAATATGATAATGAAATTAGAAAATGTGAAATCAAATTGGAAACAAACACAACTTTACATCAATGTCATTTATCATGTTCTAAGAGCTCTGTTCCTACTGCTCCACTCAAATCTCTCTGACAGAGTATTTTGATGATGGACACTTAATCAGTCTGCACACTGCTCTTCACATCAATATTACAGCCACACGACCATAGAAAGTGACCCTCAATCCTTTGCCACTATTGTGTGTAACCCAGATAGTGATAAAATGCATTCACATAAATCTCTATGCACTTAGACATGCACTTATATGTCACTTGTGAATGCACTCACAGGGCAGTACTCATGGCAGTGTGGAGCAAAGCAACCTTCAATGCACTGTGTTTCTTAATGTGCATCAAAGTTAGAAATGCCATGCATCATATGCAACAGGGCTGTACACCACTTGTGAACACAGCCATGGGGAAGTACCAGTGGAAGTGGGAAGCAATGTCTCTTTTGGATGTGTAATCGAGTCATACACAAGTCAGAAGGGGTTGTCCACCACTTCAGAATGCAACCACTGGGCAGTAACCATGGCAGTGTGAATTAACCTTCAATTTACAGTCCCTGAATTGTGCGCGACCCAGTTAGATAGGTGGTGCATCATAAACAAGCCTTCATATTCCTCTTCACAAATGTCACAGCTGAATATAATGACGAGCTAGTAATAACTTGTGAATATCATCATCAGGAGGCATATTGGGAGGAATAAAATGCAAATCTCCTCTTCGCATCAATCACTCGGCCAGCTACAAGTTCATAAAAAAGAGACTTGAATATTTTCAACTTCATTGTTATTAACAGGAGCTCCTTGACAGTCATATTATGTCACGTAATCAAGGCATATTCTTAATAATGCATTCAACTTCATGGATACATTTTCTGTACCATCATAGTGATAAACTGCTTTCTTCCGCAGTTCTGAACAATCGATTTTCTATTGTAAATTTACTATTTGCATCAGTTGTTGCTGGGTCCAACAGACCTGAAACAAGCCTCCAAAGTTTGCGAGAGCACTTTGCCCGAAGATTTATTACCAAAGTGGTAATTCTGCTGACACTTTTAGCACCTCAGGGTAGCTACCCGCAATCCATACATGTCCAGCCTAGTCTAGACAGTATTTCCTTGTCCCTCTCCCTCAAACAAAAAAAAAAACGAAAACAAACTCACCCAGGACTCATTTTCTCCACTCGCTTCCAACTGGGAAAGGTCAACAACCTCTTATGTAAAGTGCAATTCCATATCATGGTTTTCTTCCTTCTCCTCTGAGCTTTATTATTCTAGTATTCCTCAAACAGGCTATCGAATTCTTATTCAAGTTCATTACTTCTCAACGTTCATTATTATATTGTGCATTCAGTTGGTTCCTTCTTTCCTTCTAACACCCATTCCATCAAGAAATGTCACTTTCTCGGTTCAAACTTCCTCATTCTGTCTCCCTCATGCCTACCTTATCTCTAACTTTTTTGTTGTCGTCCAGCTCCAGAAAACCTGATTTGACTTCTGATGTCTTGCCGCAACCAAAAAAAAATAAACCTGCATTGGTATTCATGCTCCCCTCTTGCGTGATGTACAGGCATGTTGAGCGTGCTCCACCGAGGGTCCCCCGCCACCAAAGCTCCCAATAATAATTCAGAATTTTACAGCCTCATTCATCATCATCCTTCCTTCCATCTCCCCCCCCCCCTCTGACTGAATGCTGAAAGAGGATGAGGGAAAAGGGGGGGGCGGAGAAGAGCCGGCTAACATTCTATGAAGGAAGTCCGTGAATTATTGAGGGGTTGATTATTTTTCATGTCATTTCTCATCAGTAATGTTAGACTCGCGCTCATTACAAATGCATGTCTCTTTCAATTTACAGCTCACTCCATGGGTAAGTGTCGTTGGCATTTGTGCGTTTCAATGCAAGTGGAAATGGGGGCATTTGCATGCTTCAGTATTCACGTTAATCTCCTTTTCATTCATGCATTACAGCAACGAATCTCCAATTCCCATATTCATAATTAAAATGAATGACATATAATTAGGCTGCTATATTGCTCCATCAATCCACTTGAATTTCAATTTGTTCTGTAAATTTCACTTGAAGAATGACATATTTTCATACATAAATATAAAACTTTTATGATTTCCTTAGGGTGCACTGTACAGTAGTTCCCACCTATCAGTAAAGGGCATTTTTTGTGTCTTATGTATCACTCCTGTTCCTAATGATCCCCCCCCCCCTCCCACATACCTGTTATCTGTTGATGGAATGGAATGGAAGGAATTTCTTTCCCCTGAAATTATCATCTGTTACAACTGCACAATATGTGAAGGAAACTCAATATCCCTCCCCGTTTTTATGTGAAAAGGAAATCTGATTCTTGCAATACCACTGGGGACAACAACGGCAATTTACCAGAAACTGTTCTTACAGGTTTTCTTCTTCTATCGCTACCCTTCATGGCCATAAACTGTTCGTAACTTTTCAGATACATGCAATGCAGATCTCTTGTAAAACAGTATAAGTCTATAGAAGTAACATGGATTTCCTTCATAAATCAATGTGCACAATGAAACATGACTAACAGATACCTAGAAAGAGGCATGGTCCAAGAAGCACAGCTCAATGTGGGTACGCCTGATCAGTATGATTGAAACGAGACCACAGGATTGTTTAACAGTTGAGCAATACAGAAATAGGGAGGAGGATTTACAGAAGAGTAAACTGAAGGCACTCTACAAAGTCCATCAGACTTCAAAGCCGAAACACTTTTCAAATACAAAGTTATTTTCTTGCCTCTTCCTGCTCGGCACAGGAGTTCAAATGATTTACAGAACACACAATTGACCTTCTGCTGTAGTTATGATAGAGCTTCACCCAGGTATACAGCAAACTAGAATATCAGCCACAAACCATGACGAATGGGACCGGCCAATCAACCCTGTCATTCCACGGAATTCTTACCCCCCGTTTGCTTCATTGTAGTTGCTATCAAGATGTAAGCATTCAAGTAAGACTGACCAATGCGCGTCTGCTATAAATATCAAGAAACTCGCACCACAGCTTACTGCAAGTTCTTTCAATATCTTTCGAGGCTATGCATAACTAGACAATGTCGACTGTGGATTGAGATAACCCCGTTTGCAACCCGGGCCACTGATTTAGAGGAATGGATAGATGAAAGTGGCTATCCAAATGAATAGGATTAAGGTAAACACCACTAAATGTCTGCAAAGAGCAGCTCTGACTGTCCCATCACGACCTGTGTGTAGTACATGTGTTTTTAATGTGCACAGTCAAACTAAGTATGGTCATACTGTTTCATTGTCAAATTCTGGCCATGATGGACAAACTGGACAATAATTCTAGGAATCAGCAACTACAGGACTACATGTAGGAGAATGACCATAAATCAGAATGTGTTTAAAGGTAGTCAAGAAGGAATTCAATATCTTTCAAGAAGAACAATTAAATTCATACTTTCTGAAAGCAATCAAGGAATTAATGTACATTTGTTCCATCTAATTTCATCATTCCCTAAAATTGTCTCCCATCTAAAATGTAGATTCAAAACCTGTAGTTCCATTCCATCATTAATTTTTTTTCCAGAGAGTTATAATTTGGCTTTTTTTTTCATCTGGGAATCTTCCTTTTCAGTAAATTATAAATTTGTGAGTCTGGTCTGCGATCAATCAGCAGCAAATTATGGTATCCAAGAGAAATTGAGAAATAATGATGGTTTTAGGACAACAATCGGTCAGTTACTTACATGGGCTTGAACGTTGGGGTTGGCCTTTCGTTCTAAGAGTTCCACAACAACGTCGGTATGTCCTTTATAACTCGCCCACATCAGAGGTGTCCAACCATTCTGAGTAAAGCAAGAGACAAGAGAAGAAGAACATGAACAATATATTTTTGCTAAACTGGCATGAAATTGAAGTAATCATCGTTAAAGGGAAAGTCCACCCTGGTATTAAGTTGATTTGAATAGAAGAAGAAAAATGAGAGAAACAGATTAGTGAAAGTTTCAGCAAAATCCGACAAGAAATAAGAAAGTTATGATTTTTGAAGTTGTAATCAAGAAAACACAAATTGGTAACTCCATGACGTATCTTGCGAGCTCCTCTTCCATTCGCTCAGTACAGAAAATCTGATAAATTTTTGTTTTCTAAGTTTTAAATAGATGAAGGAATAGATTTGTGTTCATACAGGTTTTGTGTAAAAACATATGAGCAATGATTATATCTAAGGTGCATATATGGTTGAATATTTTCTTTAGAGAAAATGGAAATAAATGATTTTTGGGGTACAGGGTAAATGGGAGAGAAGCTCACAAGATACGTTACGGAGTTGCCAATTTGTGTTTGATTGAGTACAACTTCAAATATTCATAATTTTCTTATTTCTTATCATATTTTGATTTGTTTCTTTAATTTTTAATCAGGGTGGACTTTCCCTTTAATTAGAAGAAGGGGCTGGTATCTGCTGAGCAAAGAAGATTAAAAGTAAAGAGTATGGAACAAAACTTCTGGACATAAACACTGAGCTTGGGGATGAATCTGTTCTCTAATAAGGGAAAAACAGTATGTTGCTCTTGACACTTCAGCCAGCAATTGTAAGGTCCATCAGTTGCCAAACTTTTCATTTGCATCATTATTATATCATTTGCATAAGAAACCTATGAAAATTATCAGCAATAAGGTATAAGAATGACAGAAATTTCCAAATCAACAATACTAGAGTAACCAGTAATACATTAATATAAATTGCTCCAAAAAAGATTGTTCTCATTTCTAGAAGCATTTTGAAATATACATGTATACAATGTCATAGCAGCATTATCTACATATGCATAAGTAGATGACCACAATAACTTCCATTCTGGATGTCAAACAATCCAAGACTTTGTTCTGATCTTAAGGGTTCCATCTTACCACATCTGCATGGTCTACTTCAGCCCCTTTGTCGAGGAGAGCCTTGGCAATGTCCAGGTGACCCTCCCTAGCTGCAAAGATCAGTGGTGTCCACTTGTCCTGTAGATGACAAACATCATTGGCAAATATGAATAGGGATGCAAATAAGGAGACTAATGTAATAATCCCCTCTCCCAAGAATGCAAATGTTCTACTATAAATTTGGCACACTAACAGCTGCTGTAAAACCAGAATCTTTTGCATGCATTTAATGTTCACAAATTTTGTGAGTGGTTCAGAGTCGCAAAAGTTTCTTGCTCTGAAAATGGCTGTTGTTTACAATTCACAAAAATTTCATGTTGCAAACGTTTCTGGTTTTATAGTATTTACATCTTCTTGAAAGAAACCTGTGTATGCATTTGAAAGATTGTACACAAGGAATATATTCAATTCAGACTTGACAATGAAACAAAGAAATGGAACCCTAAAGTGGACACTTGAAAATTTATTTACGATACTCATTGTAAAGCTAGTGGCAGAGGAGGGGTTAATACAATAGAAAGTGTGCTTTAGAACTACGTAATTATCTTGGGCCCTGTTAACGAAAGTGCAGCAATCAATCGTACGATCAATCACAAAACAGTATTCAAGTGCTGCCTTATGTTTTGTGTTACTGGGTGATGCCGTGATGGCTGCTATTCCAAGCATTTACCTATTCCTTTTTACATGATAAAAAGCACATATGTAATTCCGTCTAAGGAAACATCCAGAAGAATAAAGAAGGCATGATTGAAAGCTTTAGGTCTGTAAATATTTTAGATATGTAGCTAACTTTACAGAGCCTTAAAAATCCAACTTTAAAAGGTAGAAAAACACAAAGATTGTTGCTATTTTCAACCTATCCTCTCATCTCTCTCTCTACACTCCCCTCCTTTCTTCTTCTTCTCCTCCGTCTCCTATAGATCTATCAATTCCAGCCCTCATATCCCGGACCGGTAAATGTGCCTCCCACTTTAAGTAGTCGGGATGTTTAACTAGGATCGAGGATCGGGGTTCGCTTTCGCGGGACCCCGTGTCACACGATAAGTCTCCTGAATTTTTATGTAGGCCTGGAGCAAGGTGATCAAACAGACCACGCTTTCATTCACAGTCAATGTCTAAATCAAGCACTCTGTGTGGAAACCCATGAGCAACTGTGGACAGCGTGTCATGGCATGAGTTTACATTTTTCATTTGGTCTTTTTTGAACAGTCCAATTGTTTGTAACAATAGCAAAGAAGCAAGGGGCTTTGCTACCTAATAGGGCTCAGAAACTCAACTTTTTGAAGGGGTCTTGATTGATATTTTTTAGGGTCTGCAGGCATGGGTCCCCTGTTTAAATTTTGAAATTTGGGGGGTCTAGGGTCAGACGGTGGGGCCCAAGTGTTCCAGGCATCTATTAACGTTGAGCCCTATTCTACCCTCAAGTACATGGTAAAAGGAATTAAGAGGTCTTGTTTATCCCAGGTTGCTTGCCATAGTTACCAAAGTTGTACCAAACAGCAAACAGCAAAACCTTGCCTTCATACATAAACACACTGTGAGTTTGAAAATAACACGCAAACATACTTCAGCTGTACAGCTAGCTACAGCTCTGAGCGATCAACCTGTATGAAGTTGACAGTATAAAGCTGGCGCTTCTGTAAACACATCTTGAATACTTTCAAATTCTGAATTGCTTCTCCATGACCTCTTCTAAAGAACTAATCTTAGACTGCTTCAAATGTACACAAAAAGCCATGTGACCAAACAGATCACAGCTACTTAAAAAATGTTAGAATAGCCACAAGATACCAGATGAAAATTGACCAAGGTAGCTTAGTAAAAAGGGCTGGCATGAAAAGACAAATTGTTGTAACAACAGTGAATAAGAAGTTGTATTTTGACATATGTTATGACAGTTTTGGTAATATTAAGCCTAATCTAGGCAGTTGAGATATTTTTACCGACTCTCTGCCTTAGTAAAATGTTTCTACTTTAATGCAAGCAAATTATGATTTTTAACAATATGCATTTTGCGTTCCGGATGCGTCTTTTCGTGCCATTACGTTTCGCTAAGCTACCTAAAATGAAGTGTTTGAGTATGAAACTTTGTAATATATTCCAGTCTCTTAAATTCAATTTTCCACATTACACATTATACAGGGAACAGTGGAGCATGAGTCATACATTAATGTGCACATCTACTTCTATTTTGAGACAGTAATAAAATTCTCTGGAGGATACTGAAATACAAATACATATAGCGAAAGAGATACAAGATCCTAAGTAGATTGTAAGTTACTCTATTCTGTGGTTAAGCACATGATACCTGCTCATTAATAATTGTAACCATAAGTGATTTTCTAAGGGAGATCGCATTATAAATATATAGTTATATACTATAACTGATTTTCAATGGGTGATCACATTATGAATATATCAAATTAGTGAAAGAAAATGCTACTAGATCTAAGGTAGATGATAACATAGTCTTTCTGTGGTAAAATACAAAACTTTCTTGATTATTACATTACAAAAATTAAAATTTCTCAAGGAGATCACGATGCAGTGATGATAGTGAAAGAAACGTTTACTTAATCGAAGGTAGATTATAACTTAGTATTCCCTGACTTAGTATAACTATTTGCAAGATAGATTAAGGAGAGCGATTCTATGGCAATTTGTCAGGCAAATTAGAAAACCTTGCCTGCTATGGCAAGATGGACAATGCATATACTGTTTTCATATGGGCTCACTCTAAATTACTTTGCTTAATGTTTTGCCCAAAATACAGGACAAAGGAATATAATGAGTTAGAGAAAAAAACATAGAGAAAGATGAATACATACATAAAACAGAGACTGATAGATAGATCGATACAGAAAGGGAAAAAAGAGAAACAAAGAAAGATGAGAGGGAGAAAGAGAAAAGATAGAGAGAGGAGGGTTGAGATATTATCAAGAGAATTAAAGAGGAGAGATGTATCGAGATAGACAGATGGAGAGATAGAGAGAGAGAGAGAGAAAGAGAGAAAGAGAAGAGAGAGAAAGAGAGAGAAGAGAGAGAAAGAGAGAGAAGAGAGAGAAAGAGAGAAGAGAGAGAGAAAGAGAGAGAGAGAGAGAAAGAGAGAGAGAGAGAGAAAGAGAGAGAGAGAGAGAGAGAGAGAGAAAGAGAGAAGAGAGAGAGAGAAAGAGAAGAGAGAGAGAGAAAGAGAAGAGAGAGAAAGAGAGAGAAGAGAGAGAAAGAGAGAGGAGAGAGAGAGAGAAAGAGAAAGAGAAAGAGAGAGACAAAAGAGAGAGAGAGAGAGAGAGAGAGAGAGAAGAGAGATGAGAGATGAGAGAGGGAGAGATGAGAAATTGAGAGATAAATGGTAAGATAAAGAAAGATGAAAAAAAAAGAGAGCAAGAAAACTAGAGTAAAAGAGAGAGATAATGGAAGAGATAAGGAGAGAGATAACTGTAAAAGAAAGAGATAAAGAGTGTGTAAAAGAAAGATAGAGAGAGAGAGAGACATAAAGAGATAATGATAGAATAAGATATGATCATACCTCATCCATGGCCTTGACGTCAGCACCCTTGAGTAAGAGTTCTTGCACCAGTTCTAGATTTCCCACTTGGGCTGCGCACATCAGGGCAGTCTGGCCACCCTATATGAGGAGGACAAACAGGCAAAACAAAGAAATTAGCCACAGTCGCGCTGAAAGACGAGAAGTTTGTTTTGTGGAGAGGATTTCTCATCATGCATAAGGTAATAAACAGTGGGCATGATGGAATTGATTGATCAAGTAGGTACGACCTGCCATGCATGAAAATGAAAGGGAAGAATTCCTTGTGGACGAAAATGCCCATTACAGGAAAAAGAAATACACAGGACAAAATAGATATATAATCTGAGAAGCAGAAAGACGTCACACTGTGTAACTCACACCCCTCCACGGTGAGGTAATGCCCTTGTTGCTGTCACTTTCTCACCCATTTTTTTCAAAAAATAATAATAAATTCATTAATTTGGTGTATATAATGTATAAAAAGATAAAGATATATAACATCTGTTCCATGCATGAGTGTTTATATGTAATAAATTTGAAGTTTACAATTGACTCAAAGGGGGTGGTTGACTTGAAATAAACAAACAAATAACATAGTACAGTATGTCTTTTTAATCTTGTCATTAAACTTAAATAAAATAAGATGGAGAGTGCATTTTCCTTTCTGTTTGCATATTATAAATGTGGAGTACAAGAAAACATTAGAGAGCAAAGAGATTTCAAACAAGCATACTGTACAACCAGAAACGTTCGTGACATGAAACTTTTGCAAATTGTAGATGACAGCCATTTTCACAGCAAAAAACTTTCTCAATTTGCACAAATTTAGCGTTATATCAATTATGATTCAATGATTTTGCAGCATGAAAATTTTGCCAATCTGAGCCACTCGCAAAATCCGTGAACGTTAAATGCGGGCAAAATTTTCTGGTTTTACGGTAACCAAGGTGCGCAGTGATAAATCCATCAGAGGGCTAATCAATCAATATTCATGTGATATAATTATGTGCCACACAAAAACTGACACATACGTAATCATCATTGTTTGTTTGTGTGTGTGTGTGCGTATGTGTGTGCATCTGACCAAGTAAAAAAAAAATCAAAATGAAAAATGGTAATATTTCCATAGTAAACATAACTGAACATTCATATTTTCTGAATGGTAGGCAAGATAAAGAGTAGGTGAAATCAAATACATTTTTGAACTTATCACCACATCAGCATCAATATTTTCGAAAATTACATCACCATGTACACAAAAGCTTACAGTAAAAGCTGCTATATGTGCCTACCAGTACACTGAAAACTCACTCTGCAAAAGATCTAATCCAAATGAATATTCCACACTGGAGCAAATGGCAACCAAAACCTCATATATCTCTTCACATCCATAATATACTCCATCTTCCATGGACGCAACGGTGTTAGTCCTAGCCTACAATTTCCATTCAATATCACAAATACAAGATCCGATCAAGAGAGCTGCTGTACATATAATGAAACAATATCCTGTGTTCTTGGCGGAGGAGCGACTCCAATGGACGACGTTGCTCTAGCCTCCAGGAAACCACATTAACAACCTCACTAGACATCTACACCATCATGCATCTATGCAAATTAGGGTGGTAGAGACCCTGCACTGAGATGCATAAATCCATGATGAACGAATGAATCGGTGGCCTGCTAAACTCCATGCAATCTATAAAGGGGGTTATTTTTAGGAGAGGGACGTTGCCTTTTGCAGCTGCCAACTCTGATACAACACGTTGGCTTTGAATGTGGAGATTATTCCAAATTAGAAAGACAACAACGAGGATGTTTCAATTCATAATGAACTTGTTGCTATGCAAGTCACTTAGAATGAAATTCTCCTTATAGAGTCAACTCTTGGATGGGCTTCATTGCCATCATGTAGTTCTTGTCAATACAGTATATTCCATCAAATGACCAAAGGATACTGGTACAACATGATAGGTTTATCTGATCAAGCATGAAACTTTGAATGAAACATCACATAATGCTTATTCATAATCATGTGTGTTGATATCTACTGGAGATAGCCAGCAATCTCAGAACTATGAATGTTAATAAATTATAAGTGATATTGGTATTTTCAACCTAGAACAGCATACATGTAGGTCGAACATGTCCATGACATCACACACTGTGAAATATTCAGAAATTGTTACTGGCAAAAAAAGATGGGGTAGAATTCCTCAATACACGAAGGAATATAAAGTCCTCCGTTGAGATGGTTCACAGTGTGCAGCAATATTAATGAAGATGCAGTATGATCGCCATGGTAACTGCAAAATCCATCACTGGCATCATCTTCCTCCTGAAGCTGATCATCCGAGGAGCAGCAGAAAACTTGTATGAAGATAGTCCATACAAGAGAAGATGAGAAAAGGGGAGAAGATAAGAAGGAGGAACGGCGAGGTAGATGGATAGATTGACAGAGATGTAGGCAGTAAAGGGGAGATGGACAGAAATAAATATAGAGAAATAGAAATATATATAGAGAGAGAGAGAGAGAGAGAGAGAGAGAGAGAGAGAGAGTGTGAGATAGAGAAAGAGAGAGTGCACGAGAGAGAGAGAGGAGAGAATGAGAGAGTGAGAGAGAGGGGAGAGAATGAGAGAGAGAGAGAAAGAGTTAGAAAGAGTTAGAGAGACTTACAAAGATGTTTTGAAGTAGAAGAAGCAGTCATTATTGCCCGGGGCTACAAAGGCCCATGCATCCTGCCTTGAGTAGCGGCCATCTGCGGTATGAGTAAAGAGCACGGCTAAAGCAGCCACTAGCATCTAATCATAACTGGAATTCACTCATTTGCTGACAGCGCAAGTGCATCGAGAAGAGAGAGAGAGAGAGAGGGGGGGGGGGGGGGGGGGGGGGGGGGGGGGACAGGAGCAACTCATCCCATCGTCATCTCCCGGCATGGTACCATTCAAATCATACACACACTCACATGCATGCCACACAGCTCACAGCTATGATGAAGAGAAGACATTGCCGACGTACATGTACATGTACTTATCTGATGAGCTATCTCTTCACATAGACGCAGAGAGAAAGAGAAGAAAATAGAGGGAGAGTGACACAGAGTAAGAGAGAGGGGGAAGGAGAGAAAGGAAAAAAGAGAGAGAGCGTGGATCTGGGATAGAAGTGATCTGCTTTCGATCAGGCTATCGGACCCCACATTTTTCAGTGAGATATTGATGTGATATGACAAGATGTAAGCTGTCATGCCTTGGTTCATCACACACACAGAGTAGAGACAGCATACAATTACACATCTATGATTTATAGGTTGGTGATTCTTCCTTGCAAAATGCCTCTCATCAAAGATTCCTTTTTCTCTGAATAATTTATTTATTCTGAAGAATGTGTTCTACATTTGTAGCTTCGAACATTATATCATATTGGACTATGTGAACAAATGTTAAATGTCCACAAAAACAATGGAAGAAAATAAATGTTAATTTGAATTGTATTGAATCTAATGTACACAAGGCAGAATATAAAAAGGAAAGGCAAAAAAAATTGGGTGAAGTCACCTCCTTATAAAGGAAATATTTTGATAGTTTTTACAGACTGAAGAAGTTAACCCATCGATAACTGAGCTTGAAATAACTAGGGTTTAAGGCAAATGTGGGCTACACAATTGAAGTTGAATAGTATCCAACAGGTTAATACTGAATAAAATAGGAGGACGCTTGCAGATATCATATTGATTAATGAAAAATCAATAATGAAAAAAATATGGATGGATCCAAACAACTAAACTTAACAGGACAAGTTCCTTCTTACAATATTATTCACACAAGACCTTCAGTAGATCTGCATCAGATTGCATGTATATAAAAGCTGCTTCTTTCATCTTTTTCAATCGAGAGACGAAGTGACAGACCATACAAGAAGCCTGGCATCCAGGCAGAAAAACACACTTCTTGCTCCACGAAGCAGTGATCTCAAGTTCCGCCAGGCTCTCTCACTGCTGCCAATTTCTTAGCTCCGGCCCCCAGGGCACCGAGCCCACACAGCACCCCCCCCCCCCCCAAGTCTGTCTGCTTCTTCGACCGACAGCATTGATTCTCGTGGAGAAATGAATGGAAAGAGCAGCTCCGGTGGTTTTATGTTTGGTGTTTTAATGCACTTGCGTAGAGAGGTAAAGTGCCCTGGTAATATATCGTTTCAAGGGGAGATGTACATACGTGTAGAGGAATGCTAACGTATGAAGCCGACAGTCTCCATTGCGCAACTCCCTTTTGTTTTAGCAGTTCTTTTTTATTGGATTAATGGTCCACTGCATGTTGGTGCGTGAATCCTTGTTTGTTTTGTATATGGTATCAGCATATCACTCTGTCGGCCATCTTTGCGATATCGATGACCAAAACATGCTTGCGGCTATTTATCTGTAAATGGTTACAGATGTGAATGTGAATGTGAATCAACCTCAACGATAGCATAAGTTTTTTTTTTTTTTGGTAAAACACAATATAATTTTAGTTTTCAGGCAAAAGCCATTACCTCTGGATGTAAGTTTAGACAACATTATTTCCAGCAACATTTCAGAAACAAACACAATCCAAAAATATGGTGTACAAATGCAATGAAATGGCCCATGTCATTGCTTTGAGTAAGTTTAGGAGTATATAGAGACAAATTTTAACCTAACAATTGTCAGTCATAACTTGCATAAATGCCAGAAAGAAATTTTTTTTTGGAGGATATTGTAGAGCACTATGATGCATAATAAGTCATGCTTTTTATGAGAATATTAGTGTTTTTAATGGCAACGTTGAGGCCTAAGGATTGGTGTGGGAGGAATGAAATAATGATTCCTGATAAATCACAGATCTACAAATTCATTAGTTGTAAATCTGCAACACCTGTAAACTGCAGATCTACGATGTCATTCACATCAAACAAACACTTTTTTCCACCAACATGAAACCTCTAAAAACCAGCCAGTAATGTATGAAGGTGATAACCTCCTTCCCAGGATGATTGACAAGAGAATTATGTAGGAGTAAAAGCACTGGTTGAGGTGTGCTATGACAAGCACAGCAGAACACACACACCTGCACCCTGGGGATTAGGTTGTTGATACCTCACTCAATACCATCCAAACTCCAAGGGACCTTTACAGCTCCACGCCAGTTCAAAAGGTAAAAGGTAGTCATCGTATGTACGTACGAGCATAAGTATGTGGTAAGTTTAACAGAAGTGTATAGAGCGCATCGCTTCATGACTGAAATTTGGGATTTTGGACAAGCAAATTTAGTACTGGTGGTGGGTTTCACATTCATTAATTGTTGAAAAGTTCTATCAAATATAAAACATGCAGCACACCTAAATTTGGCTAAAAACATGAGTGTGAAGGGGAAAAAGAAGTGTACTGTTCACCTCTTTTTAACTCACAATTTTTGTCAATCTGAAACATATTTTTTGAAAGTAAGACATCTCTTTATTATATATAGTATCAAAACTCACATTATTCAACTTTAAGAGAAGGTGAAGTTCTGGGAAACGTGAAAAAAAAATTGTGAGCTTTCTCATTCTTTTCATGTTGGTATGGAAGAACATCATAGTAGAAATGTGCCCTGAAAAGGATTGCTCTTCAAATGCCCTCATATTTGAAATACATGTATACCAAGAATTAGCTGAAGTGTTCAGGCAGAACATTCATGCCACATGTGTGTACAGTCCCATATACCCATTTCTGTGTGCAGTGCATGCAACTTTCGGTGAGATTGGGTCAATTTTTTATCATTTTGATGATTCCAAAACCTCACGGTATACACCGTACCAATTCTTGTGTGGAAACGATCAACCTTACCCAATTGCTTTGAGACAGTTTCTTTCACAATGTAATTGCATGACAAGAACTCAACTTTATCTTTAATAACATGAGACAAGAAATCACCATGTCACTATATCATTTCAAACATTCATTGAATCATGCCTATGACCAACTGTCTGCCCATCATATCCTCCCCATAAAAAGTGAAATATTTGTTCCAATCTAATTATCTGATGTATCACTGGCATGCAAATAGGGAACTTAATTTCAAACTCTAGAGGGATTAAAAGGATCAAAATGTCGAAGTGTCACTGATAAAATTAGATTATCATATTTTCTTATCCCTTGCTTCTTCATTCATGCACCACCATACATCATGCCCTGTTGTGCAGCAAACAGAGTTTAAATCGAGTGCGATTTACTGACTCGGTCTTCGAGTTGACATTTCGGATTAGAAACTCTCGATTCCAATTAGATGCTGTATTATGAACCCCCAAATATCAATCATACCGAACTTCTTCTAAAGATTGCAGGATAGAGAAGGACATAAAATGACCTTCAATGTGTAACGTCTCTATATGAACATGACATTCCCTAAAGAAAGACTCGCCAATCCATGCTTCAGTTGGTCTGCATTGGTTTTTCAATAAGACTGGCTGATAATGCTTTATGTGCATGTAAGCCAAGCACAAGAGCAGCCTTTCATTATTATTGCTACAAAGATGGGCCTACATGTATATTGCAGAAAGGGACAGTGGGCCTTTCAAGTTCCACCAATGAAGTTGTGAGAAGGAATTTATCTGTTCATAGATATGTATGACATACTGAGGCATCCTAACTTGTACATGTATAATGATGAACCATGTAGTTTCTATCAAAATCTCATCACTGATTGTATAATTGGAGGGGGGAGGAAAAAAGACTGAATCCTATAACACTTTTTAGTGTTCCAAATATAATAAATAGTATGTCAGTAAAAATAATATTTTACATTTATATAATGCATTACATCATACATTCAATGCAAATTTACATAGTCCTAGATAGAGTGAACTTGAAATTATACCTATGTAAATATAATCCTCTGATTTTGCATTACTGCTATTATACTAAAAATTGCTTCACATTACTTTATATCACTTCATATTTCACTGTGTACATCAGTCTGTAGCAATATGGTTATACACTACAATACAATGTGTACTGTAGGTCTATACTTTCCTCAATGCTGGCGCCATGCTCACGGGGAAAACTGTTACCCTTTCCCAGGAGATACTCAAACTGAGCGACGGTATACTCCTCCATGAGACACTCCTCATCCTCATAGCGAGCTGGTTCCGCCTCCATCTCCAGAAGACCCTTGTCACAATATGCACCAAATTCATCCATCCTTGTCACTGGATGTTGCCAAATTGTCACCCAAGACTACCCTGATCAAGTTCCAGAATGACACCAACGTCTTAGAATTTCAAAACATTACTTGACTCAACTTTTTACAGCTTGAAATCTATTCATAGCTGTTAACAGTGCTTAGTTTATTCCATCTGAATACAAACAAATCAAGTTTTAATCAATAAAAATGTTGTTACTTGTCAAATAAGATGGCAAATCTGACATCTTCCACAAAGTGATGGAGATGATCACCAAGGAAAATCTTGAAGACTATCTTGCTCAGATGTCGACCGAGTCTTGAGATGTCATAATGATGTCCAGAAGATATTCAGGAAGCACATGTTGTCGCCAAGATCCCAACAAGAATTAGATGTACATGTACGTATAACAATCCACATAGCCACACTGATCAACGTATAAAAGTCTTGAGGTCCATGGACATTGTCCTGGGCCACATTTTACAAGAGAAAATCTTGCACAGCTCTTGCTACAGTTACGGATGAAATAAGGATGTGTAACATCACCGAACCAGTCCAGGAATACTCTGCCAGGACAAGGGCCCTGTCCATGCCTGTTGTCCATTTACATGAACTGTAGAAAGGCATGAAGATAGTATCTAACACTCAACGCCTATGACACATGTATTGCAATGGTCCCATGTACAGGTAAAGAACGTCTGTTAAGATGAGCACTAACCGATTACGCATACCAAAGCTAACGAACATGATGAGCAGATCGAACGGTTAGCGCTTAGCCCCAATGTGTACCTTCACCAACAACTGTGAAACAGATTATCTGTCCCATCCTATGTACATCACTGTATAACACCGGCCGAGGAAGAAAAAAACCCAGGGAGAATCAGAAATGTCAATGTGCCCATCGTCGTGCGAAACCGTTACACGAGCATTTAGATGGAGGCGCCATTCTTTAATTGATTGTTAACGAGAGGGAAGGTTGGATGAAGGCCCTTTGCAATCAGCCAATATCAAATCAGGAGTATCTTGAATAGAGCAGCATGACTTAGATAAAAGAACTGTTGGTATGTTCAATTAGTATGAGGAGTTAAAGTACTAAGGTAACATCTTAAAGGGGTAATTCGACATATGCTCCGGTGACATTTGCTCTTGGCCTTATTTCGTCAAAGGTACAGGTTTAGAAATGCGGATCATGGGTTGAAGATAGGAATTTGGTTCATACTGGAAATTGACCACAAAGCAAATGTCGCAGGAGTATGAGTTGTGAAAACCTTAAAGGAAAAGCAATCTTTGATCGACAGACCGGTTCAGTAATGTATTCAAATTTTATACATACCTTTCAAACAAAGATTGTTCTTGACAACCTGAAAGATTGCCTGAGGCTTGCTGGACGTAGCAACAAGTAATGTATGCAAACTGGATTCCAAGCATTGAGGCTCATTTATAAAAAAGCAGGTTAATGGAATAGCTTGTCACTAGGTGCTCAGAGAAGAAATGTGCATAAATTTGTGTACATTACAGAACCGGTCTATTGGTACATGCAGTGAACACAAATCTACTTGGTATGTATACCCTCTATAAGAACTATGCAGCTGTTTTCTCTGAGTATCAATCAAAACCATAATGAGAGCAGTAACAACGTTTCCTTGTAGTGCACATACAAAGCGATGTACACCTTTAAACTATCCTTTCAGGAGGCTGAAATAACAATGGAAACCTGACAGAATTCATAATTAACATACAGTATAAATCAAAAATTCACATTTTCAGCTATGAAGCAATGAAATTTTAATTAATCTATGTTATCAAAAATTCACATTGAGTGCATTTATATCTCCCTCCCACTCAAAAAACACCCACTCACCAATCAGTATTATTGCCATTAGTGCTCAGAGCTGTTGTTTTTGAAAATAAGATTAGCATTCATATGGGTTCACACAAAATACTGAAGAGAATTATGTACAGATAATGCGCAAAAGTTTACTTGGTCCTATAGAACCAGAAAAAAAACTTTTCCTTAACCAACAGTGCTGACGCATAGGGCATTAGCTCTTATAATTTTCTATTCAATCTGATATGACGACAATGAAAGTTTGTATAGATCTATATCACTCCTTTATCTGGAGATAATTGATCAGTATGACATGTATAAAGAACCAAGTACAAGCCCACACCTTGCTCTTTTTTTTCTCCCCCCCCCCCCCCCCTCTCTCTCTCTCTTTCTGTCTCTCTTCCCTTATGGCCTGTCTGTAAGCTGTCTATATGTTTCTGTCTCTGTCTTGATCTGTCTTTCTGGCCTGTATTCTGAACTCCAGGTTAAGTTAAACCAGAGTTTAATTAAAACTGACTTAGACTGCCAGTCCAGTCTAAATTTCTCTACAAAGTTAAACCATACATAGACTGGAGTTTGAGATAAACCGGAGTTCAGAATACAGGCCTCTGTATCTAAATCTCAGATATTCTTTCCTGTAATAATTATCATCCATCATTCCATTTCCTCTTTCTCTATTTCTTTCTCCCTTCCCCCTCTCTCTCTATCTATTTATCTCTCTCTCTTTTTCTCTCTCAATCTCTATACCCTGTCTATGCCCAATGGAGCAGACAGATTAATAATGTCCTAATCCCCTTATAGATAAAATTACAAGCAGATAAAATGCCTGAGAGCCTCCAGAGAGGGTGACTACAGCAGGCATTGCAATCATGTACTAATTTTCTTTTCACAGCTCCTCCACTCCCTCGCTACATCGTCCCTTCTCTCCGTACAAATCATAGCACTAAGGAAATCCCATAAATGTAATATGTGAAGTTTGTGGGGAGGAAGGAGTGAGGATGGACGAGTGAAGCCACTGTATACGTGAAGCAATTACTGCCGAGATTGAAGAGGCAAGCATGATTAAACACAAAGCTTGGAAGTTAAAGAAATCACGGGAGAGCTGGTTCTAATTCTGGGATTTTGATGAGAAAGTTCTATTGCTAATCTGGGAGCAAGGAAGTAATACCTTACCTTACAGGATTTAATTCAGCTTTTTTCCCTCCATACTACTACAAAACACAAAGGTATAGTAATATAAGAATGTGTAGCACCTTTTAAATTCAATATCCATTGATACCACCAAGAAAAAAAAACAACTATACATGTATTTATGATTGAAACAATTTCCAGTATATAAACAAGTACTTTAAAAAATTTTTTATTCTTTTCTATCTTTAGGTCCAACACTCCCTAATAGGGCTGAACACAAACAGGGCTAGGTAAACATTCACCCCCTAAAAATGTCAAGACAATGTTATCAGGGGACTAATGGAGCATAGATACTTCAAATATTATGCTCCAGTCACTAGGAAAATGAGTAGTGTGGGTCCTATACCGCCGCTGCACAAATTGACATCCATTTCCTCCAAATAATTAAGAAAGCCTCTTAAATTTTTAAAAGATTTTTAAAGATAAACTTGAGTTCTGATCATGTGATTACGTTGTGAAAGAAACTGTCTCAAAACAATTTGGAAAGGTTGATCATGTCTACATAAGAATTGGTGTATACTGTGAGGTTTTTGAATCATCAAAATGATGAGAAATTGACCCAATCTTGATGAAAAGCACATGCACTGGACACAAAAATGGGTATATGGGACTGCACATGCATGTGGCATGAATGTACGGCCCGAACACTTCAGCAATTTCTCGTCATATTCTGAACTCAACCTTCTCTTTAAAGGTTATTGGCTGTATTCTGGCAAACATGAAATGCAATGATGTAATGATGTGAACATTCATGAATGTATCAAGTGAACATGTCAGACAGTTATCTTCCAAGACCATCGTCCCGATATCCAGCTAGTATGCAAGACAATCAGGACTGGTGATTTGGTTACAGTCATTGATCAAAAGAGAGGCTCTACTCACTCACAACTAAAAAGTCATTGTCAAAGGGGAAGTACGAATTCAGTTGATTTTAATAAAAGCAGAAAAATAAGAAAAACCAATTAGTGAAAGGTTTGAGCAAAATCCAATAAAGAATAAGAAAGTTATGCATTTTTAAAGTTGAAATCAATCAAACACAAATTGGCAACTCCGTGACGTATCTTGGGAGCTCCTCTCCCAATTGCTCAGTATAGAAAATTTCATATATTTTCATTTTCTTAGTTGCTGATGAAGGAATATATTTGTTTCATACAGATGTAGTGTAAAACATATGAGCAATGATTACATCTAGGGTGCATGTATTATTGAATATTTTCTAGAGAGAAAATGCAAATTCATGATTTTTTTTAGTACAGGATAAATGAGAGAGAAGCTTGCAAGATAGGTCACGGAGTTGCCAATTTGTGTTTGATTGATTATGTAACTTCAAAAATTCGTAACTTTCTTATTTCTTATCGGATTTTACTCAAACTTTCACTAATCTGTTTCTCTCATTTTTCTCATTTTATTCAAATCAACTTGATACCCGGGGGGGGGGGGGGGGGGCTTTCCCTTTAAAAGAGTAGACAAACACAGCGATTTACAGCATTGTGGAGACAGACAAACAGAAAGGGATCAAGAAAGTTGAGAGCCAGAAGTGCAGTAACTAAGTGTAAAAAGAGAGAAGATAATCACGCCTCGGGCACTCAGAAGATGATTACTATAAAGACGTTCTGTGTCAGATTGTGTTTTTACATACTCTGCTGATAATGAAAATAATATTGATGATTATGTAATATTCAACAGAGTGATATAGAAATATTAAAAGAAAGTAGTACTAAAAGAAAGGTTATTGATTACAAAAGACTTCCAGATCAACTAAAAAAGTTTTGGAAAAATGCATCAAACACACATAGATACTATCTCTTTCTCTTTTTCTCTCTCTCTCTCTCTCCCTCCCTCATCTCCTCTCTCTCAATTTTAAACAAACCATCATGAATATAAATCATGACATTGCAATCATCAACATAATCTTTCTTTGACAAAAAGTCACATACAATCTGAATTGAACCACGTATTTCAAGCTAGTTGCAAATTGTCAATGAACATTATCAGGCGAGTGAGGGACATTAGAGATAAGCCAGGGCAGACGACAGATCGAGAGATAACAACATCAGCTGAAGACAAGTATTTTGCTCTAACCCATGACATACGTTCAAACAGTGCTCTGTATCAAGTGACAAAAATACCATTATCTGAGGCTCACATCTCTTGGCTAAAGCTAAGATTTCCTAAATTTATCCTCTCAGTCTCGGCATAGAGTACAGAGCCACATGTTAACACACACAAGTCATTCTCTTATTGCACATGTTTCTATCATCTTCAGAAAGTTACAGACCTAACTTTTGAAGTTCTTCCCGATCAACGTGTGCCATGACCACCAAGTAGCACGATGCATGGTCCTTGATATATCTTAAAAAGTATCTCCGGAAAAATATACTCACAGAATCGTTCAGGAGGCACGTCATCTAGGGAGTTATATGCTGCTTCAAACGGAAAATCACAGAAAACAATCAAGTCCAAAGAGCAATTTCTTTTCCAACAAATGAAGTTTCATGGATTCCGATTTCAACTATCAAAGTCATAGAGCTGAATGTACTCTCTCGCCACCACCGTCATGACACAGCTCTTGGTCTATAGCCCCCTAATTCCCTCACGCACCAAATAGTGACTGTAATCATTGACTTGATGAGCTCTTTGTGAGAGCGCTGAAAGATAACTCAACAAGAAAATACATTTACAAAACATTCACAACATGAATAAATACAAGGAGAACAGAAGGTGTAGCCTTTTCAACCAGCTGACAGGTGTAATTGAAAAGCGCATCCAAGGTAATTAGCACTACTGGGCCCTCCCCCGATAGGCGCGGGACCAGACGGAAATTAGTTTAAGGCTGCGCTGGAGACGGTGGGGACTGGTTCCACGACGAGTTTCTTACTTCTCTAAATGTCTTTATCTTTAGAATGAGATGAATTGTGATAAGCAATGAGATTAAGAAATGCCAAGAGTGACATTCAAAGTTGTTTTCGTCATGCTTGATCATTTTGCACACATGCAAGTAAAACTCTAAATTAAGCAACACTTCCAGACATTGTCATCCATTACATGCTTGTACAAGGTGGAAGCCCAGTCTTTACACAGGGCATTTTAAGAATAAAATTTCAAACCTTGCAAAAACATGTCATTTTATTATTTTTTTTTTTTACAATATCACCATTGGCATTGTCATCACATGTTGACATAAAAACCAACTTGAAACAGCAAAAGGAAAAACATAAAAGAACAAGATTTCAGCATCGGAACATAGCAGGCTAGTAAATCTTTCAGATTTTGTAATCTGTATACAATTCTTATTTTCTTTTGTTATTTCAGATTTTAGGAAGTCCTTGATTGACAAAAAAGATAAAGAAAATCTAGGTAACATCATTACGTGGATTATGACTAGATAGATATAACACATAAATTCAGATTACCTAGCTATACCAAGATTCAATTTCAAATTTGACTAATTTGAACCAAATCTGACATGCATTCCCTTAACATCCATTTGATGAACTAATCTGTCTTGTCAGTTTAGAATATCATATCTGCAATAACAATATCAAATCCGATGAACTAGTTTCACTGGACATACATCATGCTCCAGATTAACTCATAAACATGATAAAACATTCATAGGCATAAAAGGGATGCTTTGCGAAGAGTTTATCATGTCTTGCACATTGCAATGCAATGTCATAAAAATGATTCCCTGATGGACATTCTCAAATCCTACTTTAATTAGAGCATTTTAAAAAGCCAGTTGCAGACAGATTTCTGCCTGTTAGAACACATCTAGAGCCTTCACAGTCATGGCCTAGTTTTATTGAGATCTAAAAATGATGGAGAGTGAGACTCCATTTACACTAACATGCAGGTTGATCTAGACTAATCTGGTCCCGACGGCACGCCTCTATAGGCAATGTCCAATGAAGGAACAGCATTGAAACTACTAAAATACTAAGCATGCTGTCAGACTGATCTTAACCAATACTAAGCATACTGTCAGATCGATAATTTAACTGATCTGGTCCCACGGCTAAGTGCGGAACAACTAAGTGCGGAACAACTCAGGGCCAGGTGAATAAAGCATCGGAGTGGACAGAGACAAAAATGGATAAGTTGCTCTGAAACAATTCTTCCCAAGTAATGATGCAGACATTTTCATTTTTTTTTTAATTCATGAGAAAAAGGTACTGAAACGGTCTGTATTTATCATAGCGGAAAAATAAAATGTCAAAAAAGACTTTGTCCCCTTTTAAACCCATTTTGAACAGTTTGTTTTCATATTTAGCAGAGCGTTAGTTGTTTCGATCCAGGACATTCTGAACTCTTTCAATGTTGGAACAATGAGAAGTTTAAATCCAAACTGGGGTAGGGTAACTTGAAGGGACTTACATGTAAGACCAGTGATTTTGTGACATATCAATTAATGAGTAACCTAGGACAGACTAAGAAAGCACATAGGTAAGATTCTCTCTGCTCCCAACACCTAATCAACATGAATTCCATTGGAGGTCAATAACGTAACCTACATCTATCTATCTATCACTCTTTCTATGTCATCTCTCTTTCTCTCTCTCTCTCTGTCTATCCAAACAATTTCTTGTGTCAATGGAGCTTATATTCTGTCTTGTATTATTTTATCTATCTACCTATCTACTGATCTATCACTTCATCTATAAATCTATTAATTCATCTATCTATATACATATATATCAATTCATCTGTCTATCTATAAGAAGCTTTTACACAAGAGGAAATTTCTTCAATATAATAAACAGAGTGAAAGGGATGTACACACAAGATACATATATGAATAAATGTATTTTATAATGAACTCTATATCTAACTCTCTATTTCATTGGGTCTGTTTATTTGGTTGTTTCCATATTTTATCTGAATGTCTGTGGGGTCTCTTTCTTTTTCTCCTAAAAGTTAATAAATGGACTTGACATTCAAAGTTGATTTTTTTTTTTTTAAATAGCATTTTCTGATATTTGATATCAATCTCTCCATTAAATGTCGTCTGTTCTAGCTATTTTACTTTCTATTTTACTCTCTTTTTGCTTGTCATTCACTCTTTTCACCATTGTATTCCTTGGCTTAAATTTCCTCAAAAATACCATCAAAATATCCATCTAATTATGCACATTTCAACAGGTGAAATGTTGCTTTCATTTGAACAATGAACAATGAAAAATGAGCTGAAATATCTTTTCAGTAATTTGTGAAAAGTTGTTTTCATTTGAATCAGAGACAATGACATAAACTAATTTTTAACTGTTCAGTTACTATATAGTGAAATGTCGATCCAACTAAAATGAGATGAAATAACTTTCAACTTGTAAGTTATTGTGATGAGTGGACAATGGCAGGAACCAGAATCTATTAAAATATGGATGTTGGTATACCTTTAATCACTTTTATTCATTATGTTCCTACAATTATAAAGGACAGGGACCTCTAATACAAGGTATTGTTTGGAAACAATCTTCAACCTTTAACCATTTAACACCTTTATAGCACCTAAACTACCTAAAACTGTATTGTTTGGAAACAATCTTCTAAACTTTAACCTTTTAAATTCCTCCCTGAATTACCTGAAAGAATTAAAACTTTATTTGTTTGGAAATAATCTCCCAAATATAACCCTTCAACACTTTTAATAGTACTACCTAAAGAATGTGTTTGTTTGGAAACAGTCTTCTCAACTTTTACCCTCTAAAGATAAAGTTGAGTTCTGGTCATGCGATTACACTGAGAAAGAAACTGTGTCAAAGCAATTGGGAAAGGTTGATGTCTACATAGGAATTGGCGTATACTGTGAGGTTTTGGAATCATCAAAATGATGAGAAACTGACCCAGTCTCGCTGAAAAGCACATGCACTGCACACAGAAATGGGTATATGGGACTGCCCACACATGTGGCATGAATGTTTAGCCCGAACATTTCAGCTAATTTTCGTCATATTTCGAATATGAGGACATTTGAAGAGCAATACTTTTCAGGGGACATTTCTACTGCGATGTTCTTCCAAAAGGAACAAGAAAGCTCACAAATGATTTTTTTTCACATTTCCCAGAATTCAACCTCCTCTTGAAGTTATACTCCAGGAACTTTCACAAACTGTTTACACTTTCACTTACTACATTTCTTCCACTAAAAAATAGCCCTCTAATATTGACTAAAAACTTACAAACTTATCCTGAGAGAAAGAGAAAGAGAAAGAAAAAGAAGACAGAGAGTAAGAAATCATTAAGCCTTATCCCTTCTCACTCTCCACCTGGGTGAGCAAAGTGTAATAACAGAAGCTCAACATCACTTTGCTCGTCATTAATCACATTAAGAACAAAAACAAGTGTAATCATCGTATGCTAACCATACACAATTGCCTAGTTTATCTCAATAATTACATCACGGCTGGATCCTTCTATACTCTGCACAGCACGCACTCAACACAGCTTATCCCCAAGGGTATCGAGTATGACGTCATAATTAGCACACTAGCTACTGCTGCTACACATTATATGTACTTTGGTATGGGGGTGGTTTTGTGCTCTTAGGGAAGATAAGAAATCAGTTTTATTGTCACGATTGTGAGGTGGAAATGTCATCGCTCTGTTGTGAAATACGATACAGGCAGGGCTGTCAGGAATTTATTAATTAGAATTGGCAATTCAGTAACATAAGAAAGAGAGAAATTGGGGTTCAGGGTAATAAACCCCCCTCCCCCTCAAAAAAAAAAAAATCACTGAAAGGACATCATAAATGATAAAAAGCGCCCCTCCCCCCTAAAAAACACTATCCCGGTATAATCCTGTTTGGATTATAGCACTAAAAACATTAAAAAAAAAAAAATTCCCCTGTATAGTCACGGATCACTAGACACCTGTAAGTAGTGATCAACGGACATGTTTACTATCAATATATTTTTTTGTTAGTAGATAAATACTTTAACAACCAACTCATAGAAATTTATGTCAATTTAATTTAATTTTGGTATAACAAAAATTTTCCATAGACCCCATCCAAAGTTTCATCTTGTTATAGTATTCAACAGGTTACACAGTATCCTTTCAAATTCCCCAATCCAGATGAAATTTCATTCATTCTGATTTTTCTGTAAAAATGAACAACAAAATTTCATTTTCTGCCTATTTATTTTTCATTCTTTTCAATCATACGTGTCCTATCTGCCACCTCTTTTCATGCAGGTCAAACTTCCACGATTTAACCATGATAGAAGGTCATAATTCACACAAAAAAAATATCTGATTCCCATCACAAATTAATGAGAATACTAAAACAAAAGAATCTACAAGAAGAAGATAGATGAAACACTTAAAAATCATAGCTAAAGATAAGTCAAGTAAGAGCCTGGGACCTCAAAAAACATACATTACCATTAACTTTTCAAACCTGCGTAAAATTGTACAATACCCCTAAAAGAGAGACAACAATCAATACTTCATTTCAAACTATGACAGGTTTTGTGCAAATGTGCAATTATACATTTAAAGTTTAAAACCCCAAAGGTAGACAACTGTCTCCACCAATTGGAAATGCCGATCTGTACTTTTAATCTCAAAGTCAAACATTGACAAGGGGATGGACTTTTGAACTTTGAAACGTCAGAGACAATGGCTAACTGAAATCGAGGTTGATTTTGTCTGTTTGCCATTAAAAAGAGAATAAAGGGAAAGAGAAGCAAAAGTATATCAAGAGAAGCAAAGTATATCACGCAGGTAACAACCTGACTTTGACCCTGTTTGCAAGTGAAATTGGCTTTGAAGTGCCTATGAAATGTCACATGTCACTCATAAAATGATATCCAACACACCATAGCTTTTCTTGTATACTTACAAGTCACTCGCATCCACAAAAAGTGGTGACAGATTTATGGTTACCTTTCGTGATGTTCAAGTAAATTTTCTAATTTGCACATTATTTAAATGAACAAGTAAGAACAAAAGTAGGTATAAAAGAATGAGGTTAAAAGTACAAACTTCAAATGTAATTTACAGAAGTTTATCTTTAGATGCATCAATAATCAATATCAGAAATTTCATAAAAATTAGGAACAAGATTATTGGTCAACAGAGTACAGACTATTTTATAATATTGGTCCAGATTCATGAATAACACAAAATAATTAGATCTTAACTAGCATGAACACTTGAAATTTTGGCAACAAAAACAGCCATTGTCAATGATTTGCAAAAGTTTCATGTAAGAAAACGTGTCCAATTTCAGACAAAACAAATGGCTGCTTAGTGAACTTGTTTACTGTAGTTGATTAAATGGGTTGGATAAGAGCTTTGAAGAAAAAAACTTGTCATATTTGTAGTATCTACATGTACTTCTGGGTTTAACCACAACGATCGCTCGGCGTGTAGTTTCAGCTCATTGTTTCGGGCTCGTGTGAACCCTCATTGCGGTTAGGGAGTTGTGGTTTTGTTAACTTAAAGTTTCGCTAACTTAAAGTTTCAAAACCACAAGTCCCTTATGAACGTAGCTATTGATTGACTCAGCTGTGAATTGGATTTGAGTAAGAGATTTGTATCAATGAATTGGTGAGGAGACGAACTGAAACATGCATTTTGGAAATAGGATAACTACTGTACGCCATGTCATGAAGACTGATCCTGGACAGTCAATATTCACTCATAATTGCAAATTTGCCCCCCTCCCCCCCAAAAAAAAAGGAACAAAAAAGATGGAACTAAATATTTGGCTGTCTAGTACACTTTCATATCGCTGCATTCGTTAACTAGGTCAAATGCTATAAATAATGCTACTGATATTTTGGCAACATGTCCAAAATAGTTTGGAAACCGGTATCACTCGGCACAAACAGCCACTGAAATATTAACTAACCCTCTCTGTTTAAAATCATGAATAACTTTCCAGGATGCGGGCGATATATCACACTTCTCATGCTCATATTCAAAACACACTATTCATCATTGGACTATCTAGACCTATAAATACAACATTACTTTACCAAGGGGAGACACCACTTGGAGCCAAGGCATAATCTCAACAAAATGGACCCCCTCTACCCTTTAAACAATAAATCATGGAAGACATATTTCATGGTGAATGAATTACTTGTGAGTATTCTCCAATAAGGGGGAAGTAATGCTCTTTCAACAGATTGTAACACTTCGGCTTGGCAATTTATTTTGGCTTTTACTACACGTTGATAATATTTAGAAGTCAAACTCAATGCCACTATAAAGTGATGATTATTACTACAAAATAGGTTTAAATACAGACATACTGAATATGAAAAGCGGCAGTCTGTATTTATCGTTAACAATGTCTAGGGAAATGGAAAAATAAAAGCCTGGTGAACTAAATGTTTAAAAATAAATACCAGTCAAAAAAAATAATTGCTTCAACAAGTTATGACAAAATTCGAAAGTTAAAAAGAAATTTCTTTTATGAGAGTCGATTGGTCAATCCTAAAGTTATTTCGATAGACTTTTGTGCTTCAAGATGAAAAAAAACAAACTAAGTGGTTACCTCAATAACAGTGGGTTCAGCATCTGGTTGGCCAAAGAATTTACACCAGGGTTTCTTGTAGATGAAAGAGAGAGCCAACATACGAGACTCTCGTCCAATGGTACCCAGCGGCGATCTGGGTCTCGAAGTGGGCATGTTGGCATATCACAGAAAAGTTGGAAAACTTGTACGATGATGTTTGAATGATGCCCTGAATGAGAGTTCCAATTCTCGATTTGGTGCAAGATATTTATTAAGAGGTGTCTAACTAGTACTGAAGAATGCTTTTGAGAGCAAACACTTCCAGGAAACTAAACACGATGAAAAATAGCGACCCTTGACTCTAGTAACCTAAAAGTCCTTTTTAGAGTCTCAATTGCAGCACCACTAGAGGTGTTGTTTTAAAAAAGCCTGGAGAAGTAAAAATCCAAAATTTTGTAATGAGATGTTGATGAAATATAATAACAATCTAGACAGCTGCCTTGATGAAGTAAAGAGGTCAAATAAACCTAGCTTTGGCAATACAATAATTCACATATCATCAGAGAGCAATAGATTAGACTCCACAAGGTTCTAAGAATACTAGGAGGTAGAGTTGATCCAGTGATGAGGAGAGAAGATGCTCCTTGTAAGAGGATGAAGTGAAACTGTTCAACTTCCATGAGCGAAGGTCTATATATATACTCAGCGAATGATCATTTCTCTATGAACATGAAGTTAACGTAATACAGGATGTTCCTCGACTCTGAGTGGTGGGAAGAATAACATAACCTTTACTCTAGAGGTTATGTCCATTCAAACACACTCCGGAAGGTTAGTTGGAGGTCAAGAAGCAACAACCACTGGTCTCGAGGAATGGTTCTCCAGGCAGCAACTCTGAAAGCAAGTGGCTGCCACGCCTACCACGCCTACCTGCCCTGGTTGTTGCTAGAAAGGTGGTAGAGCCAGACCCCATCACCACCGCCTGCTGTCACGCAGGTCAGAGTGTGAGAGAGACGGCAGGAATTAGATTGTTGGTTCCAGACTGCTGCCGCTGCCTCTGGCCAACGTCTGTTCCGATGCGGCATGTTGTTGTAAACAGTACACTCAACCCTTGCCCTGTGCTTAATCACCAATACCCTCCCCTCTCTTGCACTCTCCCTAGACAGAAAACGACCAAACAGCTGATAAGGAACATGTGCTCTAAAGATGCCATTCACATGATCAGCTGGTTGGGGCCCATGTACAAGCCCATTGTTAAGCCCTTTTTCAGGATCCAGGTCCACCACTCCCGTTCCACTGTTGTCAAAGGCTTCCTTCAGAAGTCACTCAACCCTAGCTATCCCTATTGTATGCACAATTTTCACAACACTCAGACCCTACAAAGGACGGTTGAGTTAACACAAGAAAGAATCAACTCTCTACTGACTTCCTATTCTGCTGATTTCTATCTCGTTTCACAGCCAGCTGATAGCGCACACTTGTTACTTGATATACTTCACTAATCATTCCTTTACTCTAGAAGGGGCAAGTGCTCATTTACATATAGTGGTCAACAGAGCTTGCAGATAAGATTAGACATTGTCAATGCGTTCCAGGTGAGGGGAGTTGAATCCGGTAATTTGGAGTCTAGTATCAGATAGTCTATCTTTCATTGTCAAGAGCCTAGTTCATTGGCAGTTCATGACAACTCCCGCTGCTGACTTTATTCAGGTCATTTTTTTTTTTTTTACTAGTCTGTCCAAAAGAACTATAAAAAAAAAATCAAAGCTATAAACAAATCATATAGGTACATTCTTTTTTCTTTCACTAATTGTGACAAAGATTTTTTTTTTTGGCAAGATCTTCAACAGTGCTTGATACTATGACCATATTTGGAAAGGATTCAATCAAAGCCATAAGTCACAAAAGATAGATTCAATTTGTAGTTCAAAAGCCAATTTGAGTCCAGCTAGCTGACTCTGTACCTCTTATGTACATGTACATTGTAAAATGCTTTATTTGGCACGATTTTTCATTGCCCTTAAATAAAACTACAATAAATCTGATTTTTATAACATGTAACACCTAATCAACATGAATTCCAATGGAGTTCGATACCATAACCTACATCTATCTATCTATCTGTCAATCTATCTGTCTTCTCTCTCTCTCTCTTTCTGTCTATTCTCTCTCTTTCATTCAAGTTATGTAAAATACCAGTTTGATCACGCTCTCTCTCTCTCTCTCTCTCTCTCCTTCATAACAGTTAAACAGCTAAAATCTATCTATTCTAAAGAGGAACCGTATAAGATCCTGAACCAATTGTGCCATTCAATTCCAGGAAGTACTTGTGCGCCAGTTATTTTAACAATTGAATTTAGTGGTAACAATGACCATGAAACACTTCCTATTGGCGATTACTGACAAGCAGTATTCACGTGCATTTTAATAGATCATAATTTGGGCACCACTAAAATGGTAGCTTACAAATAGGAAAGTGTAAGAAAATAGTGCTACATATACACTATTTTCAGCAGGCATGTTTGTCAAACTTTGTGATTGTGAGAGTCCTCTGCATTTACGTGTAGAAAAAAATATATATTTAATCTTATTTTTTTAGTTTCCTGCTTTACTTGATTGTTGTAGTGATTAACTTGTACATATGTTGACTGAAAAACAATAAAACATAAATTTAAAAAAAATATATGTGCATGATATCATCGCTACAGAGAGAAAGAGAGAGAGACAGACAGACAGACAGAGAAAGAAACACAGACATATATATATAGACAGAAATGGAAAAAAGAGAGAAATAATTAAATAACAGAGGAAGGAAAATAACAATGAATCATGATAGAAAAGGGGTATGAGCAAAGTGAACAAATTCATGTATTCTAAGGCTTTTTAAGTACCTATGCAGGGAATCCCCTCATCTATCTCCTAGGAATAATTTAAAGATAAAGTAGACTTCTGGTCATGTGATTACATTGGGAAAGAAACTGTCTACAAGTAATTGGGAAAGGTTGACTATGTCTACATAAGAATTGTTTTCATACTGTGAGGTTTTTGAATTGTCAAAATGATAAGTGATAGACCCAATTTAACTGAAAGACACATATACTGCACAAAGAAATGGGTATATGGGACTGCACACTCAAGTGGCATGGAATGTTTGGCCCAAACATTTCAGCTATTTCTCGTGATATTTTGAATATGAGGATGTCTGAAGAGCTATCCTTTCAGTGGACATTTCTAGTATGATGTTCTTCCAAACCGACATAAAAAGAATGAGAAAGCTCACAAAATCATTTTTCACCTCTCCCAGAACTTAACCTTCTCCTTAACTATGAATAATTTAATTCATATGTGACCGAGATGGGTAAAAGGTTCATGAGATGCTACTTGCAAATTAAACATAGTTTTAATTCAATATGTGTTTAATTATGAACACAGTTGAATCACCTGATCACAAAAGTACATAGGAGAGAAGACAGCAAGCATTTCATAAATATATCTGAATAGCAACATGAGTATATTAATTGTCTGTTTGGAGCCAGAAGGACACTAACTCATATACTTTAACACAAAGTAATGCCCTTCTGGCTCTCAACAGATGATTTTATGTATTAAAGGACATATCTGTAAATGTAATAAACAACACAGTGCACAAAAATGAAAATATCATTTCTTTCAGCAATATTGGCAGACCCTTTCCTCAGAAACAAAATAAATTGATCATTACAAATGAAACCTTTTTTTTTCAAATCACCCATGATATGATTCATAAAACCTAAATAATAAAAAAGTAATTATCAAATTATTTTCAACAGAGCATCCTAGCTTCCTTGATTTCAATTCTATCAATGGAAAAAGTGAGATATTAGCTCCTTTATGTGAGAAATCACCTTGTAGTTCACAAGTGGCTCGTTACACATCATGATGCTGATGTAAAAGTCCTATGAAATGTACTTCTAAATGATATCATATTAATATTCATTTTGTACACAAGGGGATTCCTGAAATATTAAACAATTATGCCTTCTTCTAGAATGTTGCCACAACTAAATCTATTCACGTTAAATGATTGACTTTAGATCTGTATCAACTTACAAATAGATTAATACATGGGACTAAAATGTTTATGAATCACAATGCCATTCTATATACAAACCCTGTTTCCACAGTCACATATATGTGCAAAATTGTTATGTACTGAGCAAAGCACACCCCTTCATTTTAATATTACTGGTATAGGAATGATCAGATGAATGTTGAGGTTTACACGTGGAGAGATTAAAAAAACAAATTGATCGATCTAGGAAATACCAGGGTGGAGGGACCATAACAGCTGTCCAAAGACAACATGTCCAACATTTATGTCAACACATTGTCCACTCAATAGGACAGGTCATTTTACTTTTGCACCTTGCATGTGTTCATTGTATAATGGTTTTTAAAGTGGTAGCATGGTTGAACATTAATCAGACGAGTCCTCTGTAGCTCTACTGGTTTATAATTCAATTAATTATTACAGAATTCTCAATTTTCTTAAAGCCTTACTTAATTTGTTCGTACTTAGTCCTTATGTTGCTTTTTTTTTATTTCTCCTTCATTTGGCTTGGTAGTATTTTCTATGAATATTTTCTTAACCTGATTTTGGGAAGAATTTGAAGAATCTAATTTTACCTCCTTTTCATAATGTATTTCTGTTTTATACAAGACTACACTTGTGCATACAAAAACATAGTCTAAATTTAAATTGGAATTATTATTGTTGAATTAGTCTTCTTTTTGATCCACATATCCTAAACCTCCCTATATCCAAAGTGCAACATTTCAAACGATAATTACAATTTAAATGCTCAAAGTGTCATCCAGGCCTGGTAAAAACAAAAAGCTGATAAAATTAGATCAAGAAATATTCAAATACTCGGCTTGCTACATGTAGCTTGCCTTGTACTTTGGCCATATCTCTGTACACAAACCATGAACCCAGGCAACTGACTGATTACAGTTGCCTCGTCAGGATACAAATAATACCTAATGCTCGGTTGTCTGTGCTTATAATAACTGATTATCTCAAGAGATATTTGTGGTTATGCGTAGACGTACCTCTGTATTTGTGAAGATGATTTTCAGGAGACAGCAAGACTGCACATAGCAGCCTATTCAATGAGCAATCGCTCGAAAAAGTTGACAGACTATAGAAAGAACTGAGTCAAGGGTAGACGAAGACATGACTTGACATAGAAACGGTGGCCTATTTCTTGGATACGGAAATACTTTCCGAATATTGGTATTATTTCCCTGCGGGAGACTTATTTCTACGTCGTCAACAACAGCAGATCCAGGACTTCCAGATATCTGTAGGGGGGGGGGGGGTTGAACCTGCCATAAATACTAACAATTGGGAAAGGAAGGGAGTTCTGATGATACCACAGTGTACTAAACTAGGCCATTCAATGAGAGAAGACATTTACTGATAGTGAATTAGAGATACAGGACAATAAAGCAGGAAATCAAAACACAAACTCTGCAAGTTTTTCTGCTAATGAAATATTGCATTCAAGCACAGTCTCTGCAAGTCTACTAATAGATGATGCGCTTATACCATAGCAATTAAGAGAGGAATCTTACAAAAATGACAAGCTACGCAGTCTTGCTGTAAATATAAATTAGACCAAAATAGGGAAATGTATAATCAATTCTGTTCCTTTCCACCGACCAAAATGTATTTTCTGATCTAGCCCCTGTTGTTGGGGCTTCATGCCAGTATGCCTATAGAAACTAAAAATGAGGTCTGTGGTGACATATTCTACCCCTGCGTCAAGTGCCAACTGAACTTGTATTGGCATTTCACCTCAGCACCCTAGAACAGATGGAATTTCAAATTCATTCATAATTTTGCGGCATATTCCCAAAAGAGAGAGGATGACAACCCTTTGAAAAGACCCAAGGGTGCTCTGTGTCACCCTTATCCTGGTGTGTTCTTATGTTGTAGACACAGCTGTGCATGTATGTTACATGGATATATCAGGGAACTGTCTCAGAGACAATTCCCTGGATTATACTGTCAAACTATTCATGGTAGCAATGATTGGAGAAGCCAAAGGGGGCTGGTGGCACAGCATCCCCCCCCCCAAAAAAAAAAATGAAATAAAAATAACAATAATAAAAGATACAAAAAATAGAAAATTATTGTCAATAAGCCTACTTTATAGTAATGCTACACAAGCTCCATATTGCATCAAAATGTCAAATTTCAATAGT
The DNA here is from genome assembly GCA_025618425.1 of Heliocidaris tuberculata. Taxonomy (NCBI): domain Eukaryota; kingdom Metazoa; phylum Echinodermata; class Echinoidea; order Camarodonta; family Echinometridae; genus Heliocidaris; species Heliocidaris tuberculata. The sequence continues at coordinate 1,684,158 of CM046846.1, read as the reverse complement.
TAAAAATGCAAACTTTCTCCCTGCTACAAGATAAAAGTGTATATTTAACACGTTTCACACAAAAAAAATTCAATCCCCCCCCCCCCCCACTAAAAAAATCCTGGCTACACTTGGATAGTTCAGAAACAGACAAGTATTTGTGTCTGCAATTAAGTGCAAACTAGACCATGGATGCATTAAAGGGATACGCCACCAGGCGGCCGTGGGGAGAGTCAGGATTGCGTAAGCCCCATTCACTCGTACACAAAGTTTGTGCTTCGAACGCGTCCGTCGGACTACTGGGATTATATTTCGGACTGCACGAAGCCGACCGAATCTCGCACGAGAGCTCAAGCTCAGGCGGAGCGTGCATGTTGCGCAGCGACTAGTCTGTCCGAAGCCTGCGCCCCACGGGGCAACGGCATGATCAGGTAACGATCACGGTGCCCTCTCGCGGCATAAAAACGTCCACAATCTGCGATTGAGTATCCCTTTAAGTATCACAACAGGACCACTGTCAATGTTAGTTGACAGCCTATGCTATAGTTCAGACCCAATATTAAGACTAACATGGCTTACAAACTAAAGTTTGGGAGGAATTATTTCCTTACTCTTTGTCTATTCTTATAATCATGCTAAAAGATCTGTTATTGAGGTTATCATGTTCCAGCGGATATGTCTCTGGACTGTACCGGTAGATCCCACAGTTTATGGTTCGAGTCCACTGGTGTCCTTTGGCAAGACATTAATCTATATTTGCCACTCTCCACCCAGGTGTAGGAAATGGTACCTAGTAGAAACATTCTTTGAATACCTTCAGTGCCTTAGGGCAGCTAAGCTAAAGCAGGGCAATAATAGTCAGGTTCACATGAGGGGAGCTAAACTTTAAATTTCATTTGTAGTTTCAAAATTTAAAGTTAACTTGTAGTTATCTTGTAGTTTCAGACTGTATGAACGGACTTGTAGTTTCAAAACTAAGTTCACTTGTAGTTCTAGAACCATACACAAGCGAGCTCGTGGTTAACACCAAAACCACGAGCAGCAGGGGGGGGGGGGGGGGGGGGGGGGGTCCTCCGTCGCAGCTTTGGACCATGTGGACAGAATGAACTTTAAGTTTCGCAAGCTTGTAATTAACGACGACCTCTCTGTTCATGTTGAACTTCCGGGTCCTACTCTTCGCGCGAATTATGAACACAGGATCTGTATGTAAACTGTACACACAATCGTTAACAACAACGATCGCTCGGCTTGTAGTTTCAGAACAACAAGCATCGTTGTTTCGGGCCCTTGTGAACCCTCCGTCGTGGTTAGTGAGTCATTGTTTAGTTAACTTAAAGTTTCGAAACCACAAGTCCTGTATGAACGTAGCTAATAGCACTATGTAAGCAACTGGGGCATCCCCTGGGATGGATATGTGTGCAAAATACAAATGTAGCTATTATTATTATTATCATCATCATTATCACCATCATTAATATTATCATCATCATTAATATTATCATTATCATTATTATCATTGTAAAGAAGAGGAAAAAAAATAGCATGTGGTGTAGCTGACATGTCGCTTGTACAATAATCAGTCGTTAATGGTTGATTCTTTATGGCACAAGCCAAGCAACTTTCCTAATAAATCTACCCCCATTTAATTAGTTCACTAAATGAACATGTGGGAGAAATTACCAAATTCCCAGCTGCCCTACCCTAAATCACTTGTAAATAGAGGTCATAAATATTTGAATAGTCTAACATGACTCTGTCACTAATGACTATTCCTGAGACACATACATGTACACAACAATACCTTTAAAAAAAAATAAACGTGAGAATTAAATGTCTTTATGCAAGCTGACATAAAAGGAGCTCGGGGGAAAAAATTGCTAATAGCTAGGAATGTGAATCATTAAATGTTAGATGGTGTGAGGAAAACTTTACTCAGAAGAGAAACATTTCCATTAATACTTAAAAATTTTTCTTCACCCATAGAAAACGAGTTTCAGGGGGCAGATCCAAGATTTTCATAAAAAGGGGGTGCAAAATTTCCTAATATCATTTATTTCCTGCAGACTTGATGAAGGGGAAGGGGGCTTTTTCCCTTTTTTTCCTCACTGGGCATTTGTGGCTGTTTCAGTCCCATGGATACACCAACAGTTCACTGACAATGATCATGGTCTTATATTGAGAAAATTCTGCCACGATAGCTAAGAAATAAGGTAAAGTGTTCAATCTTTTTTAAATACAGGACGTAAAGACATCTATTCTACAATTCCTACTTCAAACAAGTCTTTTTGAATAAATCTTGATTTTGAATGATATACAATCAATTATACTCTCAATATAAGAGTAACTCGACTTTCTATACCTAAACGCATATATGTCTTATCTGTACTAGCTGAATGTGAAATTTCTCTTCATGCAACATGACTGCGTTGTGGTCGGGGAGACATTCCTTGGGTGCTCGGATCAGGGAATTCAAAATTGGGTATTAAGTCTGAATTATTGATGCAAAACAGAACCACATGTCATTTCTGCGGTATTAAGTGAGGCAGAGTGACACATTGGCGTAATCAATTACCATTAGATAAATCATACTGTTAATCTTCGTAGGCTGCTTCATTTCCTGGCAATAGGCATTCGTTCAAATTCTTAATTCGTTTGATGACCGAGGCATATATAACTATATATAACAATTTGGGTTCAAACTTATTGGAGCTGAAAGTGAAACATCTTTGATGGGTTCCTTTGCAGTTATTAAGATATAATTTTCTATTTCTAAACATTTGTCTTTCAATTTAAGCATAATAATACATACTATAAAAAGGGATGCTATTTCTATTAAATTTACAATTCAATTAGTATGAATAAATTCATCTTATATGAATGTACCACAAGAGCATAGTCTATATTTGATTGTGAAGATATTAATCATACTATAAATCTGAAATGTCACTGACTTCAGTCGGAAATGTCACTGACTTTTTACATGACATTTATGCCTAATTTCTTATTCTGTTGAGAAGATTAAAGCACTCATCTTCACATATCTGCTAAAGCAATTTCATGCAAACAATGTGATTTCCATATCTCATAATGCTAAAGTCATAATGTTTATTGAGCTGGACATAAAACGTTTGCTTCAATTTGAACCGATCTGAAAACAAGACACAAAAAGAAATATCCTTAAATCAGGAAAAAATGTTATTTAAATTTGACATTTAATTTATCCAACTTTCACCACCCATTCAAAATTATTGTTCTCTTTATATCTCAAGAATGTCTATTTTCATGAATATTCTTCAATCCATGCATTCCCATCATCAGATTTGTGGTCTTCCATGCTAAAAAAAAATTAACATTTATACTTTCAGTATCAATCTCCAATTTTCATCAACATAATGACAATAGACAGGATAGATGCAGTGTATATACTAAATATACCTAGTTTTGCCCCCCTGGCACACATATAGAGAAGGTTGACTTCTGGGAAAGGTAAAAAATAATTCATGAGCTCTCTCATTCTCTTTAGGTCAGTTTGGAAGATTATCATAGTAGAAATGTCCCCTGAAAAGGATTTGCTCTTCAAATGCCCTCATATTCAAAATATGACAAGAAACATCTGAAATGTTTGGGTTGAACATGTGTGTGTGTGTGTGGTCCCATATATACACATTTTGGTGTGCAGTGCATGTGACTCACACAGTCTCAGGAGCATTGAGAGTCAATTTATTCTCATTTTTGGTGATTCCAAAACCTTACAGCATACAGAGATTCTACCATATAATCTACCTTTCCCAATTGCTTTGAGACAGTTTCTTTGACAATGTTCACCAGAACTCAACTTTATCTTTAAAGTACACATTCAAAGAAAATCACAAATATGATAAATAATGTATCACTAGAAACTGGCAAGTTAACAGATAGCAATCGTATCAGTTTAAAGTCAACTACATATCAGGTAATTAAACAATAATACAAATAAAACTACCTCCCAGCATCTGCGATATACAAGCGCTTCGCCAAAAAAATAACAATGTTTCAATGACGTCAATAAAGGGAACAATCCTGTCCAAGCAGACGACGTCCCATAAAGAATGAACATAAGTGCAGTGCAGTTATTTCTCAAATTATAAAGAATTTAGTGTATTCAAACGTGCCCATATTTCACACCATTCTAAAATGGGAATGAAACAGATTCTGATTACTGAAATCTTTTGTTTGTAAATATATAGGATGAGGGTTAATGAACAATCAAAGAAACCACACTTTCAAATTGAAAAGCCCGCTGAATGATTGCAAGGACGGTATTCATCCCTCATTCAACGCCGAACGTCCAGCGGTGTATGCAGCTGTGAATGCAATGGCGTCTATTTTGTTTACAAGCAACTGATTCCTTTATTCTTGTAACGCTTCATTTTCCATCCAAATAAACCCATGCACGGGGTTTAGAGTGAGGCAAGATATGTATTAAACATAATAGACTAATGCTAGTGAAGTGAAATGACTGAAGAGAAGATGACAAAACAGGCACTGAAAATATGTGAGATGTTATGGGACATCGTCTGCTTGTGCAATTAACGTCCTGTCTTTGACGTCACACATTTCAGTGGCTTTCGGAGAGCTGTTCAGGTGCTATGTCGGGGCTGTATTTTAGCAATTTGTAATTGATAATAATCATTACTTCGAATGTTTGCAAGCGTCGAATTTTGACAAACTTGTCCGGTCTAAGCTTCACCTACGCAATAATGAAACTTAAGTCAGTTTTAAAAATCAATGAATATCTACTTTAATGGTTTACTGTGTAAAATAACACTTAGATACTAGCTCAAAATACCCTCTTTATGACTTCTTTGATGTAGACTGGGCTCGACACTAACAGATGCCTGGGACAAATTGGGCTCCTGAATTATTGTCCAGACCCCAGAAAATTTCACAATTTTAATAATGAGGCTCATACAGATCCTACACATTTCAGTCTGTACCCCCTTTGGAAAAAGTTAGAGTGCAGCAGTGAATGGCATGTAGCCAACTACATCTACCTGTGTGTACATATTATGTGCAAAGTTGTTGTTTTGTAAAGTATTTCTTCATTTTAACAAGAAAACTGCTGTTAGTCCATAGGTCAAGAGGAGCATATTGATTCCTGATTAGACAGCTTCGGGGGGAAACTAACCATTTTAAAAGAAAGGAAGCAGTAATTCATGCGCAATCACTCCTGAACCTGGACCATCTAGTCAGTCAGGATGGTCACATCTTAAGTATTATGCACTTTTTCAGGTCACTGTCTTCTTTATCTAAAATTTCAAAAAAGAAAGTCAATAGTATTTGCAATCAAGGGCTATTTTTGAGTTTGGTGAAAAGCTGTCCGTTCTATAGTTGAATTTGACATTATTTTGTTAGCTATTAAGTTTTGTGTTTTCTTCTTTTTTTCACTATATGCTGGTATACAACTTCAGCAGTCACACATTTACTCTAAAGAAAAAACAAACTAAAAAACGAAAAAAGTGTCAATTTATGGATTCAAAATATTAAGATACTCAAAGTTTGTAATGAAGAAGAACGATGTAAAGATGAGCATTAACGCAAAGTTAAAGTGTACCAATCACCTAAAAAAATAATTTGTGTACAGCTAGAATGTATAAAATCAACCTCAAAACACAATTCCTGGCCTTGAATGGGTTGACGGTTAAGGAGTATGAAGAAAATAAAGGAAAACACAAAACCCCCTTGCGCGGAACCCAACTTCAAGTTCGGTTCCACACGGGCCATTATTCTATGTGAGCACGTATGGGTGCATCAACTAATTTCCTCACAAGTTGCTGTTTTCTTTATTGGGAGTGTATTTCAACTTGCAATATCTCTTTACAGAATCAACATTTGAAGCTCATATTTCAAATATAGTATAGCGACATGGAACACCTAATATATACAGAGCAAAATATTTTTTTGTGATTGGTACACTTTAAATATAACATGTTTTCCATGGAGCCTTTAGAATGGTGTTGAAGAGTTTTAGAAAGACCTAAATATTAATTTTTCATCTTTCTCTGATCTCAGTTGGTTGGCCTAAATAGCAACATGTAGTTTAAACAATGCAGTCTTCAAAATCAAATGATTATGATGTCATTGTTGATGTGTGGCATGGGCGAGTAAGAAACACATACCGGTATTTTCTTTATTTTCTTGATTTAGTGGAAAAATAGCCATCTATCAATTTTTTTTTTTTTTTTTTTTAATTTTCACTAATTATCATTCCATGAAGTGTGAGAAATTCAAACTTTTATCATTGGGATATATAAACTACTGGTTAGCGTATATAGGGCATGGACAAAATTTCAAAATTCTAAGGTGGACCATCCCTTTAAGCGAAGGGTAGAATACCATCTTAGCCAAGAATAGGACAGCCCCATACAGGCATTTAGTCAGCGGAATTAATGAAGCATCGTAAAATCAATACCAATATTTGGGAGACAGGGTCAGTGTATTTGATTAGCAAATGGAGTAACATTGAAAGAAGGCTCAAAGGGAAAAGACAGGTATGGAATAGAGAGGCAGAGAAATTGAGATACATGGTGAGAGACACAGAGAGAGAGACAGAGAGAGAGACAGAGAGGGACAGAGAGAGAGGGACAGAGAGAAAGAGAGGGACAGGGAGAGGAGAGAAAGAGACAGACAGAGAGAGAGGGAGAGAAAGAAAGAGTGAGGGAGAGAGAAAGAGAGAAACAGACAGAGAGAGAGAGACAAAGAGAGACAGAGAGAGAGATCGAGAGATATGATCATGATATAGGAAGGGAGCTGAAAGAGTTTTAGGGAGAAAAGCAAAACTCAGATGGAGACAAGAATGACAGAGGAGCGATAAAAAAGAGATACAGGAAAAAAAAAGGAGAAAGAGAAAAGATAAAGATAAAGAGAAAAATAGAAAGAGAGAAAAATAGAAAGAGAGAAAAATAGAAAGAGAGAAAGAGTGTGTGCAGAAATATACAATGTTTGACAAAGAGAAAAGACAGAGACACACAGAAAGAAACAGAAAGGATTAGGTATCTAAATCTACAATCTCCAACAATAATAGAAATTATTACATTGACAACCAGTATCTATAGAGATAATATCAATACTACATGTACACGCATGGTATTTCTTAGAATATTGAGATGACAAGGAATATGATACATAATAAGAGCATCGTGAATGTACATATTACATTTTCTTGGAACGGAAAATTAATGAAATCCCCAGCCATACTCTTAGCTTACAAGAACCTTAGAAAGGCAACAAGAATGCATAAATAATGTGTCTCCAATTCATGACAGTCCACAGACACACTTGTATTCAATCATAACCACAAATGTATTCCAACGAAATCTGTCATGTCTCCGCAACAGATGTAGGCTTACAGTACAAATATCAATATAACTAGAAGCAATACACAAACATACAAAAGACCGATCTATTCATATTTTGACGACTGTAGGTATGATGTAGTAACCAGCAGCTGAAATCAACGCACACTAATACGTCAATTCCAAATCACGTATACATGTGTATGTTTGCATCCAGCCTGCATGATGAGACAAAGCAACATGTCTTCCATCAATCAAGCATACAAACACATGAATGTCTGAGAAAGAGAGAAAGACAACTTAGACAAGTACATAATGCACTGTACAGAAGAACATCTAGTGGAGCCTTAATTGAAGTTGATCAACCTTCTATGTCAGTAATCTGAACTGTACGCATTATACATGCATCAAGCCAGCCTTCTCTTACCTCAGAATAATGCTCCTCTCTCTCCCTTCTCCTCGACTCTAAGATGATGCGCTTAACAAAAAAATGGAGATATGGGTGGATGGCCGCCGCTGCAGCTTGCTCATGTGCAAGAAAGCCAAGCAGTGGGTTTTAAGGAATCGTTGATTGGAAATAGGTGAATGCGTTATCTCCCTCTCCCGCCATAGCAAACGTAAATAGATGGATATATATCTATCAATATTGCTATATGCACGCATTGATCTGAGCGAAGTACACGAGGCCCCGGGACGGCATGCATGTTATCACCATTATCACAGATATGTTAATATGTCAACATGGAGTGCTGTTTGCCTGGCTGGCCGGTCGGTTGGTTGGTCGGTTGGTCGGTCGGTAGGGCAGTGTCTACCGGTATGCTGGGGTTTAGGGAAGCAGTGGTTCATTATGTCATCACTCATGGGCAGCTTGCTTCTTCAGTTTCCTATCGGACACCCTATCCGTTCTACCGTCAAAGAACCGTCTTAATCTACTTCTTCATGTTCAAGATTGCCCTACCTCTATTTGCCCCCATCTCTGAACATTAGAGAGACAAATGCATATTCTTTACCCTCATTTTGATCCTTCACCAATTACTTTGGATAGACATATAAAGTATATCTATTTATATAATAATAATAAAAGAGGAACAGGATACACTTGTTAACTATATCAAGACTGGAGTGCACATCTAGTAATCAGGTTTCACAATTACTTTAAGTGTTTTCTGAAAGACCAGCAGCAACAGTTCATTCTTTAATACTTTCATTGTTATTTGTTTCTATCATGTTTTATTCACATATTCATTTTCAAATATTTTTGATATGCATGCATATTAACAAAATCAAACATTCCTTGAATATATATATATATATATATATATATATATATATATATATATATACAAAATATGTGAAAAACAAATAAAAGTATATTTTCTAATTTGACAAGTTACCCGCCTCTAGACCATTTGGCTACAGCTACTTCTTGGGGAAAGGCATTACTAAAAAGAATGTTCCAGTAGAAATGTTATCCTGTTGAGTGCATTGTGATGTACATGAGAACTATCAACAGATTCATCTATCATCAGTCATAATGTTGCAATAAAAAATTGTTTATACCCTATAATGTAAAGGAAATAAAATTGTAACCTGAAAAAGTTTGAAAAACTACCGACCTCATATTGCATTTTCTGCATTTATCCCAATGCAACTTCATTCCCAGGGCCGAGCTTAATCGATGTTTATCCATTTTAAATCTGTACTTTGTATCGCCTGACTCACAGAACAAACGAATCAATCATTTGATTTTATAATACCTTCACAAACATGAAGCTGATTATAAACACTAATCTTATTCTAAAGTTCAAATGATTCTATGATATAGTCTTATGTTAAATGATCATAAAAGTCACTCCAAAGAGTCATACAAACAAACAAGTCCCGTAAAAGTATTAGCAACATCTGGAATCAGGAATGATGCCATATTGTCAAGTTTCTTTGAAAGAAAAAAAAAAAAAAAATTGAACATCAGCACACAGCAATACTTTAACTCAATTAAAATGTAAAAAATGGCCACCTGAAAATTGTCTAAGAGACAGAATATTATCCAGTACTTTAAGTATATGAGTTAACGGCGTTCTAGCTCTCAACAGATGATATATTCATGGCAACTTACACCTAGGTGAGATGTACAAATGCAAACCTTTCCGTTTAGAAAACAACTTTATCTCATGTCTCCAGTATTCTGCAGTGTCTCGCTATCACATTTTTAAATTCGGATTTTCTTTTACTTTTGCTGTATCTATAATTCCTAAGTGGCATTTTGAAACTATTTTACACTTGATTCTAGAGGGAAGTATTTTAACGTCCTAATAAATCTAAATTATGACAAGTAATTGGTTCATGAATGCTAGCTGCATAGGCTAATAATAATGCATAATGTTCAAAGTACTATTACCGAATTATAAGTGTCTTCATTCAATGGCTCCAAAATATCTCAATGAATCTTTGGTATTTAAGTATGTACCCTCCTGCAATCTTAGATCGGCTCAAGATCGTTTTGTATTGTCCGGTTATTCAGACCAAGTTTTATGGAGAGCGATCATTTGCTCACGCTGCCCCTTCACTTTGGAATACTATTCCATTTCATTTGAAGGATTCATCCACAATATCTCAGTTTAAAACCATCTTGAAAATGTATCTGTTCAAAAAGCATTTTGAATGAGCTATATTGTGCATTTTATAGCATCTGTCTATCCTTATTCTTCCCTTTCTTAAAGCCCATAGAGACGCAATGGCAGTGATATGCGCTATAAAAGCATTGTCGTATTATTATTATTATCATTAATAAATTAATAAGACATCTGCATAAAGCAAACACCAATGAGAAGGTGTAATTTAAAATCAATATCATGAAACTTTAATATCAGCAATATATTCATCTGTTCATGTTTCTAAATATCTTCTACACCTATCTACTACTATCAGATCTCCTAGTATTTTCTGGTGAGAAAAAAAAATCTCATTGTGGCAATGTAGGTCAAAGTTGGACAGAAAGTGGTAATTAATCAAACAAAAGGAAATAACTAAGAAAATGTAGAAAATACATAATCCCATCAAGTGGCAATAAATGCAAAGTCAATTCAAAACAAACTTTGTTGACCATTCTCCTCTCTCTCTCTCTCCCAAAATTGTGACTCAATCATGCATCTTAACCCATGTCTTTGTAAGCATTGTTGAACCAATACTGCCCTAATAATTGGTTTATGCAGACAGTTATGTCAATAAATTATTCCTTGGCTTGGTGACACGGGGATATTAAAGAAGGTAATTGTTGGATATTATGTTGATATTAGTTGATCTCTAGTGGAGACAACTAACATAGCTTGGTATGGGGCATGGTGGAGAGTTAGGAGGCGGCTAAAGTCAACAGACTTGGCTTGGAAATTAGTGGCATTTAGCACTTCATTCTGTCACATATCGCTTCAAAGGAAAAACTGAGTACTGGCTCCAGCGACACAACGTAATAAAGAACTTTACAGGTCTTTGCTTTCTTTGATAAAACAAAATAATTCACAAAGACATAAACCATGAACAGCTTCGCTTCCCTTACTATGAATGAGTGATTAAACCATTAACTACATTGTAAAATGTTATTGATTACCTCAATGACATTTCTGACTGTGGTACAGACAAGATCAATATCATCATGAATGATTGGCATGAGTGACTGATTTAAAAATTGTCATCCATCTACTGTTATATAGAAGTCTACATTCTAAATTTTCATGCACCAAAGCCAAAATAAACACATATTTTGTGCAAAAAGCTTCTTTTTTTTTTTTTTTTTACTTTGGTGGCCATTTTGTATTTGGCTATTGGGTAATTTCTTTTACATGCTTGAACATTTTAGATGCAAATAGTCATACAAACACACAAATGGCAATTTTTGTTTTCTGGCGGCCATCTCTGGAAAAAAAAATTCCTGTAATGTCAAATTGTCAATTTTTCATGCTTTCATGAAAAAGTGCACAATTTCTTCCATATTCAACACCCTACTGCTGGACTATTACTTACATTCCAAACTCTTATCAAGTCCAAATTCTAATTTAGCTTTTATAATTATGTGGGTTTTTCTTATTAAAGAATATAGAAGTATGAAAGATAACAAATTTTTAAAAAGGAAACATGTTCTTTGGCTTTAAATTCTCTGGTGGCGAATTGTCAAATCATGGTTCGTACCAGCCATGTGATAGCTCTTGCACCTTCTTCTAGACATAGACATATGAGTGTTATGGCAGTCACCTTGGTAAATACAGACCCATCTGTGTTTACTTCATTTTCTTGTATGATTTAAATGACCTACTTGTTTCATGGTTTGTAATAATTGGAATGAAAAGAACAAAGGAAGCAGCATAACTTATAAAAATACATGGGAGCAGTGAGCTGAGCGATTTAACCCTGGAAAGCTCCAGCAAAGCTCTGGTAAACTGAAAAAGAGCTCCAGTGAAATACAATGAAATATGGAAATATTGTGTGAGTAGTTCACACTTTTACAAGACAAAATCTTCAAAGAGTTCCTCTGGAGTCTGAACAGATAAATATATTTCACAATGGTATGCATCGGAAGAGCGGCTTAATATGAACATATCATATTCTTCTAAGGCTTCATGTCATGTCTGTATAGAGTTATTTACATTTTATGCTTAATATTTACTGCAACATTCACAACTGACATTAGATCAACGGAGACAGATTCATACAAACAGTTATAAGTCTGTGTGTCAGGGAGTGGGACATTCTAGATACCTTTATTATGCATTCATGAATGCTTACTCCGATTGGTGTATTAGAATAGCATTGATATTAAAAGCGGAGGAAGGTAGCTGGGAGAGTCATATGGGAAGGAAGATGATGCTGGGTGGATAATAGCGGTAGATCAGATGAAATACCAAATGTCACTGGGTCCAGAGGTTACATCACATCCAGCAGGCCAAGCCACGCACAGCTGCCGTACGTAGCAGCGATGCTGAGGGGTGGGCCTCATCTTCACAATGGCTTGAGATATATGAAAGATGCAGATGAAGAGAGATGGAGAGAGATGATGATGATGAGAGATGGGGAGAGATGAGGAGAGATGGCGAAATAGAAAAAAGATGAAGAGAAAGAGGTGAAAAGAGATGATGAGGTGTGAGAAATGGAGGATTAAGAGAGATTAGAAGAAATGGAGTGAGATGGGAGAGAGAGAAAAACATGGGGAGAGATAGAGAGAGGGAAAAAGGAAGATGGAGAGATTAGGAAAAGTGAAGAAAGAGGACAGATATAAGTAAGGAGAGATGGAGAGAGGGCAGAGAGATGGAGAGAAATGAAGAGAGATGAAAAGAAATAATGAGAGGTGAAGAGAGATAAAGAGAAGTAATGAGAGATGAAGAAAGATGGAGAGAGATAGAGAGAGTTTAAGAGAGATTAAGAGAAATGAAGAGAAATGGAGGTAAGGAGACATGGGGAGTGGTGAGGAGAGATGAGGATATTTGAGAGACGTAAACAGAAACCAAAAGGGATTAAAAGTGATTAAGAGAGATAAAGAGAAATGGAGATGGACAGGGATAAGAGATGGAAAGAGATGGAGAGAAATAAAGAGAGGATACAGTACAAAAACGAGTATTAAAAAGGGAGACATTTTTCCTGATTTCACAGAGGTAAAGCATATCTATTTTAAAAAATAGGCCAGGAGGTAGATGAAGCAGAATGCTACCTGCAGAACAGCCTAGGAATTAATTATTTTTTTTTAGGGGCTACTTTTTTTTTTGCCTTGGGGCTACTTCTGAATTTTATGGGGCTATTTCTTATATCATTGGGGCTACCATTTTAATGGAAAAAGCAGACTGGTTATCAATTTGGGTTTTTTGTGATATTGCGATTGCTGTTACATTGGTACTAATCGTACTATCTCATGCACAGGTTTCCTTTACGTCATACTGCCCAATTTAATTTTTAAAAATAGATTTTTAAAATTTTAACTTCACCCCCCCCCCCCCCCCATCAGATTTTTTTTTTTTTCAAAACTTTGAAGGAATAAATCAAAAATAGGTCAATTCAACAATAGGTCAATTCAACAATAGGTCAATTTCACTCGAATTTGCTGTCATTAGGCGTATTTCCCGCGGAGATGTTTATTTTAAGTGAAAAGGCGGGCTTGGCGTGTTTTTTCTTTTCTCGCACATAATACTCCTAAATCTGCTTGGACGTACGTACGTACATAATACTGTGAATGCGCACAGTTCCGGGCGATTTTTCTTTTCCAATTTGTTTTTCGCGGATACCATCACATTCGATGAGCTTCGATCTCGCGCGCGATAAGTAGAAAACCCCGTCATAAATCCACCGATTTCCTGATTTGTAGAGCGTTTTCGGTGACTCTGTTTCTCACAACCCGACTTAAGCCCCGCGTGCTTTGAAGAAATGGCACTAATTCCGCATTTTTTAGGCAGGCTTTGGCTTTACAGATTGATTTTTTGAGGTGACTACGGACTTAATGTGGTAAGGGACAATTTCTCTGTGTGGTGTATCCGGTCGTAGATCTAGTGATAGTCTCATTACACGGATGATGGTAATTTTAGACCTATCATTGTAACAGTGATATTGCGTTTCGGAAAGGAAATTTTCACAAAAGGTGTCGTGCAAAGACTAAGTGAAATGAAGCTGTCGCGTCGATGAATTTATACAACCCTGGTGTTCTGTAGTATGCATGAAAAAAGCGCTATCTTCAGTTTCCGTGCGATATCTGGCTATACAGTTATTTGGTCTAGCGCTCACGATGCTACACATTCGCGATGTACTAAGCTCCGAGTCAACAACGAGATAAAAGGTTGAATTTAGCTGCTTTTTGAGCATAATAGTGATTTTCTTTCGAATCATTGATGGGGGCGACTCGTATGAAAACGGTCGCCCCCAAATACAGGTTTTCCAGCATTTATTGGGGCGATATGGGGGCCGACGAGGGCGAAATCGCCCGTCGCCCCCGTGTATTTCCGACGCTGCTGCAGAAGCACCAGACAAAATACCAGAAAGATAATTGTATCTAAATAAAATACTGAGAGATAGAGAAGAAAATCAAAGAAATATTTTCACAGAAAACCTACAAATACATGTATTTGTATCTGATACAATACAATAGAGACAAAATGGAGGAGCTGGTATTTAAAAAAAGGGTGAGATAAAAAAGCTGGTAAAATGAAAAGCCCTACAATATGAAATCCAGAATAGAAAAAAAAAAACTGAGAGAGTAGGATGAAACCATTATTTTTCTCTTCTCACAGGTAATCATAATTTCCTCTCAACCACGCCATACTCCACGTTTTCGTTTGCATTTGACCATGGTCCAGCCCCATTACTTTCACATGGGTACCTCATGTACTACAATGGTGCTCTCAATAACCAATCATAGGCAGGAAGTCTGACTGATTACAATGCTTTTTGACGTTTATTCTCAGAAAGTACAATTCCTCTGTCAATTCTCGCCCTAGAATAGTTATAACAGATATTTTTTAATCATTCAATAGGAAGTTGCACTTTCCACAATAGGAAGTATAAGGGACATTTTTTTTTGGTATTTCTCTTCATTATTTTTCCTTTAGAGAGAAAGTTGAGTTCTGGTAAAGATGAAAAATTTTGGGAGAATTTCTCGTTCTTTATAATTTCACAATTTCACATGAAAAGGGTTTCCCTTGAAATATCCTCATATTCCAAATATAACTAGAAATTGCTTCAAACTTTGGACCAAATTTTGATGCGGTACACATGTATACAAGTGTACTGTGTAGTCCCATAAACCTATGTATATGGGCAGTGATTTTCAATGTGTATGATTTTCAGCAAAATACATTTAAAGTCAATATCTGATTATTTTGATGACTCTAAATCCTTACAAATTCAATTATCTGCATACAATGCTTTTCTAAACATATGATTTTCAGCAAGATTGGAGCAATATCATATTATATTGATAATTCACAAAATTTGTTCTGTTCCACACACAATCAACCTTTCAACATAACTTTGAGACAGTTCCTTTTACAATACAATCCAATTACCAGTATTCAACTTTATCTTTAACTGCTCAGAAGGATTTTAAAGCTCATGGACAGTTTTGGTAGCAAAAAGTTTATTGGAAAGAAACGTGTTCATTATAGTCTCATGTTGTTCTCTTTGTATCAAAAGAGGTTTATCCAAGATAATGTGGTATTCGATCAATGATTTCAGGTGAATTTTGGTCTAATTTATTCTGTGAGGAACGCTAGATCACGGTAAAACACTGCCCTACACTAGGCCCTTTCCACCCTGATGGCTCCCCATGCACCAGTCTCGGGGCTTTGCGTGGAGATAGCATGCGTGTCACTGTGTGTGGAATATACACATAATCCTCATAGGCCCGGTATATAAATTATTTTTTACCTCTCATTTGTAAAATATTTCACTTTAGGAGGTGAAATCTTCACAGCATCTTAGTATTGCTAGTATCTTGCTATTTATCAACAAAAATCCAAGAAATCTGATGAAAAGTTTTCGAGGGAGTACCAAAACAAATATCATCTTTAAGCAAGATTTTCATGTAGACAATGTCCTATTATCTGATGATTCCAAAACTACGGACTATGCAATAATTCCTATATCTTCTACATAATCTACCTTTCTTTATGGCAGTTCCTTTCACAATACAATCAACTTCCCAGTACTCAGCTTTATCTTGAACTGCTTGGCATGCAGCAGTCACTCAACTTTGGAGATTGGCATTAAGGTGCAGTGGATGGAAGGCACCCTTCTATCGGCTCTAATGGTCATGATGATAGGTTTACCTTCCCCAAAAAACTTGGTCAAGAAAACAAGGCAAGATGAAAGAGACAGATCTACAGTACCTGCCAAGGAACACTTACTGCAATATTCAGTGTATAATTATGATTCGAAGCACCTGAGCTGAAATTCCTTGTCAGTTTAAGGATGAAAATTAATATTTCAAACATCATGAAACTGAATACATGAGCAAAAGAAGGAGCCAAGTCTATCTAAATAGTTTTTTTTTAGCCAATAAGAAAAAAATCTTAATATTTCAAGATATGTTCAAGAGAAAAAATATTTTTATTCTCAGGGAATCATTGATACACGAACATACCCAAACAGTTTGTGTTGGACTTGGGCCCTTCTTCCTCTCATTATTTAATTCACACCAGAACAAATATTTATATTTTTTGTCAGATCCTATTCTATCACTAACTTATCACAGATAATCTTTGGAAGATAGGGCAGTGTCTGAGGAGAGTATACCATAGCAACAACATCAGATGATAACCATCATATTAACAGTATCGACAACACATGGGAAGGGACATTTACAAAGCTTGAATATATCACAAATGATTTTCTATCTATATTGTGCGACTTCTAAAAATATCTCAGTCAGTTAACCCTTTGCATACGGGAAGTGTGTGGTTCCTGTGTTAAGCCTATGGGAGTTAGAGAATTCAGTAGTCAACTGGTTAATAAAACAATAGCATAGTCAAAGTGTGCAGTACTGCTGTTTAAACAATAACTATCTTTCAATCATACACCATGTTTAATCAAGTTATGACAAATTCTGCATCCCCCCGGCAATGTAATCATTAACCAGGCCATGTGGCCAACATGTGACAGCTCTCAGTTCAAAGTTTGGTATACGACGACATCATACACCAAGAACATAGCGTTAATTCTCCCTATTCATTTGCAAAGATAATACATGTGGGGTCAAGAGCAGGAAATTTGTAGGAACATGCATTTCTCATTGCATTTTGATAGCTCAAAGCCACAAAATATATATTTCACTTGTATGGAAAAATATTGAAATCTCCTAGAAACTACATTCTTGCTTGCTATTTTTCATATTTCTTTCAATACAGTACCAATAAAAATCCAAAGTAAAAAGAAAGAGAAATCCAAAGTAAAAAGAAAGAGAAATCCATGTTTAAAAAAAATGAATAGGCTATCATATATTTGTGCTTGTATGGATGGTGTGGATTACAATGAGATAGCTAAGCCAATTTATTTGTATATATATATATTTGCAAGAAAAAAAATGGAAGTCTGAATCAAAAATCTGTCTGTTCAGAGCAGGAAGGGCCTTAAATCAAACAGTTTATCAGAGCTAACGTCCTTCTGCCTCTCAACAGACCAATTACTCATCCTTCCAATTTCTGCACACCACGGATTACGTGACAGGTCTTTAGGTTCAGCAAGATAACCCGCCATCAAGTGTCAGCTCAGCATAGAGCGAGTATGAATGCTTGCACCACATAGGAGAAGGGAGCTATATGTCTTGATATGGAACTCAATTCGGTAACTAATCGTGATAATTCAGTTACTCGTGCCCCGATGCCCGCATCTCATCTCTACAGGGGATGCTTAAAATAGACGACGGCTACCTTATCGGTTTTATTTGATGCACTATAGTTTAGAATAGGGATCTTCTTCTTCGTCGTCGTCGCCTGACATAATCTCATCTTCAGTAGCACTGCTTGACAGACGATGTGAAAAAAAGAAGAAAACCCTGCTTTCGGATTCCAGACACAATAATTTTTGCTTTTGACAAACTGCAGAAAATTCCTGGTACCTTCACAATGTAACAAATCTCTAGAAAAATAAAAACCCCTCAAATATCACTTTCATTTTTTGAACATCTTCATCATTTACCACGCTATCCCTCTTCATTGAATTCTCCATGGAACACCAGGATGGGATTACTTTTGACAAAGTGATAAATCTAGAGATTCTTTTTTTTGGAAAGATGAAAATACAGTACAGTATACATCTACATTCTTCAATCTTTCAATACCCCAGCACTCCTTACAGACACCCACGGAGGACATCCAATATCTTCCCAAATCACATAAAACATAATTATGTTCATGAACTTATTACTTGAAATCTTTCTGCAAAAGGAATATTACATATAATTGTCTCCTGCAAGACAGGCAGGCACTAACTCTTTGACTTCATGCCTTTCAGACTCAAAGCAGACACCTTGTCCACTGATTACAATCAAACATACAGCACTATAACCTGAGTAAGAACAAACATTCATCACACAATTTCTCACTACTGTAAAAACAGAAACGTTCGCGGCATGAAACTTTCATGAAGTGTAAATGACAGCCATTTTCGCAGCAAGAAACTTTCTCGAACATTAAATGCACACAAACGTTTCTGGTTTTACTGTAATTCATACATAGTTATACTGCTACCTACAATGAACGGACACAGCCTTATAAGTTGCCTTTAGCATCATACTATCATACTATAAAAGTCTGGAAACTGCAGACTGTCCTTGCCAATTCTCTCATACGTCTGAGAATGGACACCAAAGGCAAGACGTTTAATATAATCTACTCGATGTCCACATGTAATTTACTGAAAAACAATACTATGTCAAAAAAGCTCACTGTGTAAAACAAATGATATGTCTATAAAATTCAACACTAACCAATAGAGCAGTCTTTGCTTTATTCTACCTAACATCTTCGTAACATGACACCAGAGGGAGCTAAAAAATTAGAAACAGCATTTCCAGATCCTACTTGATACCTGGGTGTAATATCAAGGCACTTGGGAGACGCTCTGCACACCTAGGCTACTCTTTCTCAAATGATTATTTGTTCGGTAAATTTGCATGAGGAGCAGAGAGGTGCGCGCCTTACCTCATCTCGAATGTCCACATTATGGAGCCGTCGTAAGAGGTCCCTGGCGCTGCCAGTGTTGCCGCTGACGATGTGGCCAAAGAGAATTCCTGCACCAGACACAGCCGCCATGTTGGTAATGGTGGCTAGGACAGGTGTTTATTCCATGAGCGTCCAATCTTTGTAAAGGATTGGTGGTAATTCAATGCATCAATAGCTGGTCCTTCCTTCCTTCCTAAGGACTGATTATGCCAAGCAATATATACCTGTAGAAAAGGACAAAATATACAGGGAAACAATATAACAGATCTTAGTTTCATTTTATCCATTAGACGACAAAAATCAAAAGACAAACAAAAACAGACCACTGTGCTATGCTATTAGGACCTCAAAGACTGGTATTTATTTAATGTACAGGTTTACAGATTTGCCTTTCACCTTACCAACATGCAGTATTAGATTCATGCATATATTTATCTAATAAAAGCTACTTGGTTAAAATGGGGGGGGGGGGGAAATATAATTTTGAAAGATATATTACTACATAATGTCAAGCTGAGAATAGAACAAACTGCCATGCATCAATTTCTCTTTCAGCCTCCATGTTCATGCCTGAATACACATTCCTTGATAAACAAAAACCTGATAATAATGCACAGAATATGAATAATAAAAGCATGTGCTATAGTTCCACATCTACCACAGATCAGAACTAGGATGATGAATCTATTATTCATTTTCAATTGCATCAAGAAAATTGGCACTTCCAATAAGCTCTACAATAAAAACAATTCATCACCCATAAAGTAATGACAATAACACAGTTCCTGTAGTACTACAATCATACATGCAGTTGTTTGGTTTGCCTTCTAATTTAGCTGTTGTATGCATCAATATCTCATTGAAACAGCTACATGTGAAACACACACTCAGCCTTGTAATATTTCAAGCTTTCAAATCCAGACACCTACCAGAACTTCAGAAGCATTTCCACACAAGAAATGAACTTGCATTTTCGTTTACATTCGATTGGTCTGTTGTTCTGCAACAGGAAGGTGTTATTTCTATTATATTTGAAGCAGTGATCACACTGCATTACATTAAGAGGTGAGAAGGTGAGCTATCTCTCCTTATAAGTAGCCTTTCCTGTATATTTATAACAGACCAAGTCACTATTCTTCAGGTTCATGGCACTGAAGTCACTCTGGTCATTCACACTGGACCCTGCACTGACCTACTCATAATAATAGCTGAAGGGGGTCAAAAGGGGCAAAATGCCCTTTACTTCTGTGTATTATGCTGAAAAAAGTGGCGGATGGGAGGGGGGGGGCACTTCCGGCATATGCTCCCCCATTTTTAAGCAAAAGTGTTCATTGTTCCCCCTTCCCTTCAACTGTTTTAAAGTCGATAACTTTTTTTTTTGTTTTTTTGTTGTTGCTTGATTGCTTGCTTGCTTGTCAGAGGATACCAGAGAACAGAGGACAAAGACACTCTAAAATGACCTTTCTGAGATTTGTGCCCCCTCCTTTTCAAAATCCTGGATCCACACGTGCTTAAAACACAGAAAATAGCTTGAAGTAAATGACACAGCTTGTTATGATATACATATATGTAGACACATTGGAAAATACTTTTGAGAAAGATAACAATTCTTACTAAAAAAAACTGCCCCTCATGTGCATGTATTTGTAAGAGATTGTAAACTTGGGGTAGAAAAACATATATATGTATGGAAACAAGAAAAAAAGGAATGAGGAATTTACTTTGTGAATATTTTAATGAGTTACACATGGAACATTAGCATGTCATTTTCATGTATTTATATATTCTCTTTAAAATACTTGTCCATTCACATTTTCATTCCCCTCTTTTTATATGAACTATTCATTTCACAAATACAAAGCTAAAAACTAAAAAGCTACATCAACTAAGAGAATCCTATCATGGAACACTGTATCAAGAAACCATAAAATCATTTATTCATTTTTTTATTCCTGAGCTACTGAAATACCACAGCAATGACAATTTAGCAAGTACAGCAAAAACATAAATGTGTATGTAAATACATGGGGCTGAGTGTCATGAGTCTGTGTGACTCTATACAGCTAGAAATGTGAAAGCACACATGAAGCTGAAAATATCCAAAATGGACACATGTGGCCCACAGAGGGCACTAGTCATATTCTGCTACAGTTGTCAGATCAACAGCTAGCTCTGGTGACCCTCTCTTTCTTCATGAGTTAGGACCTTCATTATCGTGAATTGCGGTTTGGCTCACAGCTTCTCCACTCACCTTCCCCCCCCCCCCCCCAAAAAAAAATAATGTCACAATACCATCTCTAAATCATTAAAAAGAGATTGTTACTGTACAAATTCTCTCGAATAACAAGCTGCATATTAGAGTTTGATATTTGATGTATTCTTTAGACCTAAATGACATGAAAATCTAATGATTTTTCAAACTCGATTTCTTCTAATATAGTCACATAAAACATTGTAGTTGAATCAAGGAAACAGTAGATATACTTATCCAAGTTAAACTAACCTACATTTAAAAAGACAAATAAACATAGATACCTCGGGAAAACACTGGAAAAAAAGAGACAGAGGGAGAGGGAGAGAGAGAGGGAGAGGGAGAGAGAGAGGGAGAAAGAAACAGAAGACCCTATAAACAGCAGTATGACACATGGACAGACACAGAATACAGATGTACAGATATACACCTCCTATGAAGATAAACACTGTTTAATCTTCAAGGCAACAAGGAATATGATAATTTGACAAATCATTGATTGCTTTCCTTTCATATGGAAAGAGAGAAAGACTGAAGACTCTAATCAATTTTTTTTTGCCAACCTTGAGGCCTTGTTTTTAGCTGCTCACCAGAGAGTCCTATCCATCACACCTAAGGCACTACCTAACCCAGATGTATTACAGAGGAAAAATCTAACATGTCGTAATGTCATCCATTACCATGTGTTTCAATTCACCTAGTAGTGTAAGACAACTAAATGATAAACCCTATTACATTAGATTTGCATGAATTCTAAAAATTTCTACAGGACTGTATGAATTTATCAATATTCTAAAACACAAAGAAAATAGAGCCTAAGGCAGGGATCAAATATAACACAGATACAGTCCACACTGACCCACCAAAGTTCACTCTTGGCTCTTCAAAATGCAAAGAAAGATCTCATGATCAATTAAAGTGAAACCCTACTTACAAAACAAAACAAAATCACTACAAAATGAGTTTCATCTATAACTACATTGTAGACTATTTTCAACATCATTCTTTGAAATACAATTAAAACAACAAAATAGTGAAATTAGAAAAATTGTTTAAAAAATTGGTGATTTCATGCAGCAGTATCTTACAATATGATAAATGAGGCATGCTAATGGCATATGCCTGCAATCCTTTAGAAAAGCCCTTATGAATTAATAAAGAGCTGCTGGGAAAAAAAAAGTTTAGTCAATTAACGGGATGTTGTAATACATAAAATCTTTCAATGCAATAGTCTGACTTTAAATTAGCCCTCGTAGATAATATTATTAAAAAATTTCTTATCCCGATATCACATTTAGGTGCATGTATCGTAATCCAGACCCACACACCTGAGTGTTGCCATGGTAAGTTATTGGTATTGATTTCTTGATCTTTGCCAGTGTCCTTGAACACTTCACTGGATTCAAGCCTGGGAATTAACTTTGGAAATTGGCTTGCATCATAGCTTGCTCATACCACACCGTCCTTAAAGTGAAAGTACTCCCTGATTGCAAGTTGATTTTAAAAGAAGCAGAAAAATTAAAGAAACAGATCAGTGAAGGTTTGAGCAAAAAAAGATAAATTTTTCTAAAAAGTTATGAATTTTTGAAGTTGCAATCAATCATCTTGCGAGCTCCTCTCACATTTTCCCTGTACCCCAAAAATCATTAATTTCCATTTTCTCTAAAGGAAATATTTAATCACACATGCACCTTAGATATAATCATTGCTCATGTTTTTTTACACAAAACCTGTATGAAACAAATCAATTCCTTTATCAAAGGAAAATCAAAAGAAAATGAACATTTATGAAATATTCTGTAAGTACTAAAAAAAAAATAACAAAAATAACAAACTTTGTCTTATCAGATTTTTCTCAAATTTTCAGTAACATGTTTCTCTCATTTTTCTGATTTTATTCAAATTAACTAATGACCAGGGTGGACTTTCCCTTTAAAGGAGGAGGACATCAGGTATCTTCAGGGGTGCTCAGACATAGGCTATGATGACAACTGCTCCAGTCTTTATTTGTCATGGATATAGGGTTAGGGTTAGGGTAGAGCAGGGTTTTAGGTTAGGTTTAGCATTAGGGTTATAATAAGGTTAGGTACAGTGTTTGATTCAGGGTTTACGTTTTTCATAAATTAATTTAGTGAAGGACATTGACCTGAGGGCAATGGTTGCCAGAACATGTGCATACAACCTCTTCAGGATATCATTTTATATCATGTAAAGCCAAAGGTACCTATCCCATAAAATATTACAAGGCAGAATTGATTTCATGATCTGGAATTCAACTTTGGAAATTGGCTTGCATCATAGCTTGCTCCCACACACCCTCCTTAAATAGAAGGTTGAGTTCTGGGAAAGGTGAAAAATAATTTGTGAGCTTTCTTATTCCTTTTATCTCAGTTTGGAAGAACACTAAGGATAGTAGAAATGTCCCCTGAAATGGATTACTCTTCAATTGCCCTCATATTCAAAATATGCATGATAAATAGCTGAAATGTTCGGGCCAACCATTCACGCCACAGGTGTGTGCAGTCCCATATGCCCATTTCTGTGTGCAGTACATGTGCTGTTCAGCAAGATTGGGTCAATTTTCTTATCATTTTGATGATTCATAGTATACACCAGTTCTTATGCAAAAAAAGTTCTTACTTTTACTTTACTTTAGCCGAGTCCTTGCAGTTCCTCGTGGAACATGATCAACCTTTCCTAATTGTTTTAAGACAATTTCTTTCACAATGAGATTGCATGACCAGAACTCAACTTTACCTTTAAAGAGAAGGTTGAGTTCTGGGAAAGATAAAAAATAATTTGTGAGCTTTCTCATTCCTTTTATGTCAGTTTGGAAGAACATCATAGTAGAAATGTCCCATGAAAAAGATTTGCTCTTCAAATGCCCTCAAATTAAAAATATGACAAGAAAAAGCAGAAATGTTTGGGATGAACATTTTTGTGTAGTCTCATATAAACATTTCTGTGTGCAGTGCATGTCACTCTCAGCAGGATTGAGTCAACTTCTTATCATTTTGGAGATTCCAAAATCTTTACAGCATACACCAATTTTTATGTGCTATAATAATCAACCTTTCCCAATTGCTTTGAGGCAGTTGCTTTAATGGACAGAGACATCCAGCATCTGCAGGATTTTATTTCACATCATTTACCCATTGGCCAATTTTTATGTAGACATGATCAACCTTTCCCAATAGCGTTGCAACAGTTTCTTTCAAATTGAAATCGCATGACCAGAACTTAACTTTATCTTTAAAATGTGCTATCTTATCTGCAGAGAGTCAGAAGGGTGTCACATGTAACTTTGTCCCAAATGATATGAATTGGCACCCTTCTGGCGCTAAGTAGATTCATTCATTTGTTTTAAAAGTTATCATGAATAGAAGGATAGCCTTGAACTGTGAGATAGCCCTTGGAGGTGCTCCAACATACATGTATATGCTTCAGCCAATCACTCTGGGCTTTATTTTGTCAAAGACAAGGTTACGAACTGCAACAGGATTTGGGGTTAGGTTTAAGTTCAGGGTTAAGGTTAGTGTTAGCCAGGCTTCTGGGCAGAAATTTTTTTACACACAGTTCAAACTGACAGAAATGTGGCTTTACAGAATCCTGTGGGGGGTGATCTCAGAGGACCAAAGCAGATTTTGCAGGATGAAAGTATATGCAGAGACACATTTATTGGTCCATATTGAGTGAAATATGGCCTAATGACATCCCAGGAAGGTGGTCGGGGAGGACCAAACCAACTTTGGAGATTGCAAGTAGGCACTCACTGATTTATTGCCCTTGTCAGTACCCTGGTTGGAGAATCTACACACGGTTTTTATTTTCTAAAATTCCTCACTCTTGGTATCAACACCAAGGGTGTTATGCAATGTTGAGAAGGCTGGGGTTAGCTACATGTATATAGTGTTTGGTTCATGGTTAAAGGAGAATGAAACCCTGGGGAAAAATCAATTTTAATGAAAAGAGAGGATAGAGAGAAGCAATTTAAAAAAAGTTCCATCAAAATCGGTTACAAAATGAGAAAGTTATGAAAGTTTGAAAAGTCTCAATTTACTTTCTATGGCGATTCTCAAATTGGCAATGTTGCTTCAAAGTGGCAGGTTTTTTAGTAGTACAACTCTCCATATGTTTTGTACACAAAATTTCATATTTTCTCCATTATCTCTAAAGATGCAGCTTGTCTTTTTGTGAACTCAACATATGTTGTGTCAAATACATTTTCCCATGACATATCTTGAGCTAAGAAGGAGACAAGCTGCACCTTGAGAGATAATGGGGAAAATATGAAATTTTGTGTACAAAACATATGGAGAGTTATACTACTAAACCTGTCACTTTGAAGCAACATTGCCAATTTGAGGATCACCATAGAAAGTAAATTGAGACTTTTCAAACTTTCATAACTTTCTCATTTCTTAACCGATTTTGATGGAACTTGTTTTAAATTGCTTCTCCCTATCCTCTCTTTTCATTAAAATTGATTTTCCCCCAGGATAGTGAAGGATATTGACAGCAGAGCATGTATTGTACAACCTCCTCAGGGTATCATTTAAAATAAAGCAATCATTGTCATATTATCTACAATATTACAATAAGAATTATTTCAAAGTGCTGCAAGTAGCAAGAAAGCCATTAAACCGCACATCTTGCATTAGGCAGCTTAGCGAAACGTGATGGTGTGTAAAATCGCGGAAAAAGATGCATATGACAAAATTATTCAAAATCAAAATTTCATTTTATAGAGGCAGAACCAAAATATTAGGACGTAAAATTAGTATATACCTCTTTGAACACTTATAAGCAAAATAATATGAAAAATTTTATTCAGAAATGTCTGATTCTAATTTTAGAAGCACAGACAAAACTAGCAAATTTCCTCTTTACGTCTTTCCCGCATTTTTATGCGCTTTAGCTCTCCCCCATGCACCCCCAGCAACAACAACAACAAAAAAAAATATATATATATATATATATTTTTTTTTTTTTTTTTTTTTTTTTTTTTAATGAAGGAAGAAAATCAATGAATAAATCTATGGCATTACAAGTCAAGGTTAATCCCCTTTTGGCTTTTGAAAGTAAATTTGTTTAAAAAATTTAAAACTTGTTTTTTATAATACAAGGATAGACTTATGCACTATTGAACTACAGAATAAAGCAATTTCTGATATATATTTCAAATAAGCATGGAACACTTTGCTAAAAATACCTGACACTAGACAATACCTGTACCTGTATCTTTGAACAATTGCAGGAAAATGCTTTCCTGCAGACAGATAAGATTAGGTTAAACAGCTTTTGCTAATTTGTTTTTGCTTCTTTTTGTTGTTAAACATGATCTAATTTCAAACAATATTTTAAGTTTCCCAAGAAATTTGGCACTAAGACAATACTTGCACCTGCTTTCTTCTAATAATTGCCGGAAAATGCTTTTTTAACAGATAAGGGTGAGGTGAAATGCCACTGCCAATTGCTTTAAAGCCCAGGCCCAGTATGTACTACAGTACAATGTAGTACAGTATAATATGCAGTGACACCTGTGTATAAAGACCGCATAAGGGAGGCAAGAAAAGTGGTCTTTATGAGCAGGTGGTCTTTATGTACAGGTTCCTTTAGTACACGTTTCAATGAGAAACATTTTTAAAGGGAAACGTAATATAATATAATACAGTATAATATATTACAATATAATATATAGTACACTATAATATATTAAAATGCAATATACCGGTAGTATAATATAGTACAGTGATATATTACAATATAATATACAGTCAAACCTGCTTTAGCGACCACCTGTTTACAAAGACCACCATTTTCATTTCCCTTGAAAAATGTTCCTCACTGAAACGTTTACTAAAGGAACCTGTACATAAAGACCACCTGCTCATAAAGACCTCTTTTCTTGTCTCCCTAGAGCGGTCTTAATATACAGGTTTAACTATAGTATAATATAGTGCAGTATAATAGAGTACACAGTACACATCGCCTACATGTACGTCAGCCTCTCATGAGAAGGGGATTTCCCTACCCAGCGTTGGAAATACACGGGGGCGACGGGCGATTTCGCCCTCGTCGGCCCCCATATCGCCCCAATAAATGCTGGAAAACCTGTTTTTGGGGGCGACCGTTTTCATATGAGTCGCCCCCATCAATGATTCGAAAGAAAATCACTATTATGCTCAAAAAGCAGCTAAATTCAACCTTTTATCTCGTTGTTGATTCGGAGCTTAGTACATGTACATCGCGAATGTGTAGCATCGTGAGCGCTAGACCAAATGACAACAATTACAGTATAGCCAGATATCGCACGGAACTGAAGATAACGCTTTTTTCATGCATACTACAGTAACTACCCGCATTGATGCATTCTATATCACGGTTGTATAAATTCATCGACAGCTTCATTTCACTTAGACTTAGACACTTTTTGTGAAAATTTCCTTTCCGAAACGCAATATCAATGTTACAATGATAGGTCTAAAATTACCATCATCCGTGTAATGAGACTATCACTAGATCTACGACCGGATACACCATACGGAGAAATTGTCCCTTACCACATTAAGTCCGTAGTCACCTCAAAAAATCAATCTGTAAAGCCAAAGCCTGCCAAAAAAATGCGGAATTAGTGCCATTTCTTCAAAGCACGCGGCGCTTAAGTCGGGTTGTGAGAAACAGAGTCACCGAAAACGCTCTACAAATCAGGAAATCGGTGGATTTATGACGGGGTTTTTTACTTATCGCGCGCGAGATCGATGCTCATCGAGTGTGATGGTATCCGCGAAAAATCAAATTGGAAAAGAAAAATCGCCGGAACTGTGCGCATTCACAGTATATATGTACGTACGTACGTCCAAGCGGATTTAGAAGTATTATGTGCGAGAAAAGAAAAAACACACACCAAGCCCGCCTTTTCACTTAAAATAAACATCTCCGCAGGAAATACGCCTAATGACAGCAAATTCGAGTGAAATTGACCTATTGTTGAATAGACCTATTTTTGATTTATTCCTTCAAAGTTTTGAAAAAAAAAAAAAAAAATCTGATGGGGGGGGGGGGGGGGTGAAGTTAAAATTTTAAAAATCTATGTTTTAAAATTAAATTGGGCAGTATGACGTAAAGTAAACCTGTGCATGAGATAGTACGATAAGTACCAATGTAAACAGCAATCGCAATATCACAAAAAACCCAAAATTATAACCAGGCTGACAGTCTGCTCTTTACATTAAAATGATAGCCCCAATAATATAAGAAATAGCCCCATAAAATTCAAAAGTAGCCCCAAGGCAAAAAAAAAAGTAGCCCCTAAAAAAAATAAATTAATTCCTAGGCTGTCCCTACCCTATAATACATGGATATATCTCATTTCAATGGAAGGAAGTGGCATATCATAAGACAATTAGTATCTGAAGTACATGCGGCCAAAGTCAGTTTCATAATAACGAAGCCAAGATATGCATTTTTTACCATAAGCTCCTATTCTAAGGAATTTGTTTGAGAATTAATTAAACGGTATTACGTTTTTTAAAAAAACTATACACATGTATATATAATGCAGAACTGTCCTAAATTGTGTATTCTTAGCAATTCTACTCAAAATGAAATTTGCTGTTTTATCCTTTGCAAGAAAGATTTTTCTCTTTAAATCACACAAAACATGTAATAAATAATTGATTAAAAATATAACATACAAATGACTAAGCATTGCAAAAGCTATTCCATCCCCATATACACATAGGCCTACACTAGGCCTGAGTCATAACGGTTTTTTTTTTTGACCGGTGCCCGCCGGTGATTTTTCGGTGGAGACCGGCGGACAGATGAAATTTCATGAAAAAATATGCGGTGCAAAAAAGCTGCATATAACGCGCCGCCCGCATCGGGAAAGTAGCATGTTTTTGATTGTTGAAGAGGGAAAACATGAGAGATCTTAAAAGAACATAATATTTATATACAAGTAGGCTTGAGTCATAACGGTTTTCTTTTTTTGACCGGCGTCCGCCGGTGATTTTTCGGCGAGACCGACAGACCGTTGAAATAAAGAAATTCAGTGTTAATGAAAGACTTTGAAAATCAACCAGTTTAAGAACTAAATTCCCTTATGCTTATCTATATTAGAACTTTCTCATGATATTAAATTTCAAACCATTAATCAACCAAGTGGGACTATGGAAATAAGATTACCGAGCAGGATTTCTCAATTTTCTTGCTTGAATTTATCGGCCCGTAACATTATGATATTGTTGCATTCTGTATACGTGTATGGGCGCTGCCATCTTTTATCTGTTTGCTTGCAAACTCGTGATTACTCCACTAGAGTTAGCCTGGAGTTAGCGCCATCTCGGGGCAAGGTGCGCAGAATCGTACCAGCAGCGCTCACACAGAATTCAATAATAATATACGGGCCGATAAATTCAAGCAAGAAAATTGAGAAATCTTGCTCAGTGATCTTATTTCCATAGTCCCACTTGGTTGATTAAAGGATTGAAATTTAATATCATGTGAAAGTTTTAATATAAATAAGGAAATTTAGTTCTTAAAACTGGTTAATTTTCAGTCTTTGACACTGTGAATTTCTTATGTATTTCTTTATTTCATCGGTCCGCCGGTGTGCATGAAATTGCACCGGTGACCGGCTGCATCGGTCAGGCGCCGGTGGACCGACCGACTCGACTCAGGCCTAGCCTACACCCTTCTCAAAACAATGCAAATGAATGGCAGCACTGACCTGTATATAATACATCATTTAAAACTGCCATTCAAACAATATACAACACAATGCAGTTAGAAAATTAGTACTTTTTATTCAGGTTATAATAGTACACATTAGGCTCTTGTAAGTTGTAGGTCTACAGCAGTGAAAAAAATAAGTGGGGGCTAAGGGCGATTAGCCCCTGAAACTCTTGAAAAAGCCACCGTAAATGAAAAAAGAGCTACTGTCAAATAATATTTCTGCCCATGGGTCGTAGTGCATTGAAATCTGTGAACACAATAAATGGACTTCGAAGTAGCCCTCGCGAAAGAAATTTTAATTTTTACCCTGGTCTACAGTTAAGGAAAGTACCAGCTCCCAACCCCACCCCCCAAAAAAAAAAAAACAAAACAAAACAAAAACGACAACAACATACAAACACACATATTTCCTTTATTACAAAATGAATTGAATTAAAATGGTATTCATTTACTATAAATAAAAAACTTTTGCAACCCTAAGGCTGAATGGCAGTAGGATGCACAATTTAGATACATGGTATACAAAAACACATTAACAGCAAATTACAACAAACATTAACAATTCAGTGAAGTTCATTAAAGTAATGAGGTAATAATAATGAAATGGAAAAAAATATCTGGAGGGTAGATGTAAACAGGAGTGGGATAGGAAAGATGAACAAAATATAAGGTACAGAACTGATGAAGCATTCACCATGACAATGATGAGGATAGTCCTTATGATGCTAACATTTAGACCCCGTTCTCACTCACTTTGAAAGTGGACTTTTGGAGCGGTCTATCTAAGACCCGTTCCTCAGGAACGGTTCTTAGGTGAGTGTGAACGGTCAAAGTGGTCCAGGAAGTGGTCTTCTGGACCGCTCCAGAAGACCACCTCGGGGAGGTGGTCTTGAGGAACGGGTCTTATTAAGAGCGGTATGGACCGCTCTAAACGTGCAATGTGAACGAAAGCGTACTTCAACCGGAAGTGAGCTAGTGACGTTCCGCGCGGAAAAAAAAGCAAAAGCAATCGATCGGGCAGCCGGCAGGCACGCTACGGTACATCAGTTTGTATTCCGCGCGAAAAATTTGACCCGCTGACCTGAGCTGCCATAGCAACAAGGCCACTTTGAATCGTGGAGCGGTTTGAGCGAGAAAAACTGCTCGGAGTGTGAACGCTAGCAAACCGTTCCTCAAGACCCGTTCCTCTGGAGCGGTCTAACTAAGACCACTTTCAAAAGTGAGTGAGAACGGGGTCTTAGACAACTGATTAAAGGGAGCCATCGCTCGATATCCATGTACATGTACATTCAATTTCATTCGCTTGCCCCTTTTGCAAGGCCGTGTATAACAACAATCTTGGAGCAGCGAACAAAATTGCCGTCGAGGGTGGAGTAGTTTGTTAGTTGGGTTTTTCAGTTCGTCTTTCCTCGGTCGAAAGCGTATCACTGCAATTGCGTGCTCGTTTACCAAAGATGTACGGAGATTCCTGAATATTACCCGAGCCGGGCCAAGCTCCAAAACACCACGACTGGCGACTTTTCGGTCCCTTTAATATATTCTATCTCTACTTGATGATAAATTTCAACATATTTTATGCTTCTCCATAATATTTCCTTCTCTAAGAAAGTAAGAGGTGAATGGATCAGAGATGATAATCTATAATCAAATGTATGTTTTTCATTTGTTTCTGTATAGGAAAGTATTTACACAGTGGATTTCAAGACAACAGCTTTTACGAAAATTTTTTAACAAGAACAAGATAACACCATATCATGTGGAATAATGACTCCTTCAATTAATGAAGAAGGCCTTTAAAGGTACTTCATTCTTTTTGCAGACTTACACAAAATTCTGCGAAACTTTGCACAGGTTTAGTAGACATCCCGTAGATACTGCCTATGAGATTTCAAGGTCACAAGTTCTATAACTCCTTTGTAAGAAATGAAATCTTGCTTTGGCCTAGAGGGGGCTATTCAGAAATCAATGCAAGTACATACATGTATACAAGTAACGGTCAAAAAAATCATTTTCGAAATTACGGGATTTTTTTTTCGAGTCGAAAAATATACAGTGTTACGAAATTGTTATTACTTACTTCAAAGCAAATTATAATCCTTTTCACATCCGCACAAGTTTTCCAGTTACGATTCTTTTGTAATTCATCGCGTACTCACACAACTTCAAAATTTAGGGCTGGAAAAGGGATGAATTGCCTTTAAGGAGGAAGAGTTTTAATGATACAGAACAATGGTAAGAAGGATTGCTAAATAACTTCCTCTCATACACACTTGAACGTCTTCTCTTCTTGCCAAATTTCCTCTCACGTGCCTGTACCATTAATCCAATTTGTTATATATCTTGCAGACATTATTATATTCAAATCAGGGGTAGCCTTCATTAAGTCAATACTCATGTTGAAGGCCTGTTTTATGTACAGCTACATGCATATGAGAATTACGATATTGGAATCTTTCTGATTTACACTATAAAGATAATTACAAGGCTATTGGTATAAGTTTTTGTATTCTCTTTGAATATCGTTTTAAGTGCTACCACTGGTTATATAACAGTGGACATCTTGGTGGCTCATGAAATCAAATGACGAATACCACTGGATGAAAAGAAATAATAGAAACATTATGAAATTTACAGATGACCATATGAGAGCACAGTGACCATGTTCATATTTAAATCCAGAGCAAATATATGCAAAAAGCTGTCCTATTGAAATCCACTACGTAAATATTTGTAAATAATGATGACCTACAGTACATATCCAACTGTTGAAATAAATCTGTCATAGTGAAAAGAATGAAGAATTGTAGAAACTGTTTGGAGAAAAATGGATTACAAACCTGCACAAAGATGATCCTATGTATTCCACCAGTAGTGTCTTTCATAAGATATTCACCAAAAAAAATATACAATAATGAACCCTCTTCCTTCAAATCACCATACAGAATAGTTCAAAAAGAGGTAAGATGTAAACTGATGATATTCAAAAATTAGCAGCAAGTTGCCAAAAGAATTTTCCCACAAAATATGCAAGAAATATTCCTTTTCTATCAATTACAACAACAAAAATGTCAAAATATCAGCAATCTTAGAAACACAAGTGAATCCTCAAATAATAATTCTCAGATATCAACTTTATCTCCAAAGTAGTCCAAGAGTCCAAGAGAAGTGAACAGTAGCATGTGTACCATCAATAATGTCTGTCCGCGATTGCACGTGTAGTACCAGCGTTGTTGGTGATAGCATGTGTGTACTTTGTTTCCAACAACTTCCTGACTCTGTACCGTCATCTTCCTATTCATCTACATAGATCAGGTGACTGCTCTAATGAACAATGACCTTCTTCCTGTTTACTGAGTAGATTGGCATAGTCTTACAATTAAAGGTCAGGTTTAAATTTGCTATTTTCAAGATTCATTTGAAATCTTCCAAGAATATTTGCAAAGATCTATTTATAGTTTGATGGAACAAAGTTAAAGAAAAAAAATCTGATGGAATGTGTCCCTTACGACATATAATTATTATCCATGTATTTCATCCAAAAAAAATCTCTTGATATGACCATGACTAATGGTAATGATACCAGGAAGAACCAATCTTCAATGGTTATATCACAAGGCCTTTCATTCTTTGATGAAATATATGGAGACAGGACAAATGTCCTACAGGACAAATTGCCCGGAATAGCCCTGATGCATGTGGGGCATGGGGTTTGAAGCTTTCTGGTGAAATATAAATCTCATTGCAGTGAAAAACATGCATGGGAGCGATGAGTGATTTATAGTTCTGGAAAGCTCCAATAGATTAAGGAGGAAAACTTAAACAGAACTTGGTTTAAAAAAAAAAATTACTTAAAAAACACTATAAATCACAAAAGCGCTCCTGTGAGAACCGAAAATAAAAAAATAAAATAAAGAAGAGGCTTTTTATGCTGTCTTATTGTGAAAAGAAAAATTCTTTAAAATTGAGTGAATATCTACTTTAAATTACACTTCTAGAGGACTATTAGGTCCTGTTCGTGCCGTCATCAATTTCCTCTTTTCAGAGACAGGTGACCAGAAGACAAATATGACTATACCTAAACAGCAGGCTAAATTCATGGATAGACTGGACAGCCTCTCTCTAGAAAGATAGAAAAAATATTTTTTGAACTAAAATCCTTTGTTTCTGTCCCTCATTTTTGTGTTTTTGACAGAGTCCGTAAACTATCAACAACCTTTGTATACACTGTTTATGTACCCTGCAGTTGCAATTTACTTTGAACTTTTGGCTTACAGTACTGTGTCAATATGCTATCACATCACTGATCAGGCATTAGGATATGATCCTGTAATTAGCCTCATACAATATGATGGGTAAACATATTAGCATTCTACATCAGGTCATTTGGACACTTAACAACCTAATCACATGAAAATATAGCCATATTTACCCAATTAAATCAGCAATAAGAGTGTATACAATAATCAAAATCTATCCGTATTGATATGGTCAATAATCTAAACATAAAATTATATATGTTTATCTATTTTCTTAACATAGTGCCAACTTCCTGAAGAATTATTTTAGTGAATATTGACAGCATAAAGCAATGAATGCATGAATATATGGATATATTCCAACACATATATTCCCTTATTTGGGAAAGCAAAGTTGCATGTATATGAATATCATTATAATTCTGTGCACTACCAAGCTTTTGATAAAACAGGAACAAACAGTCATATGCAATATACTCTCTAAAAAGAAGAGTGAATTTTCACTTTATTTTTCACTCCTATCGGAGATCACTTTTTAAGGAGCAAACATCAACTTTCTTAAGAGGACTCTTTAAAAAGAAAAGAGTGAACATTCACTCTATTTTCACTCTATTTTAACTCCCCTGGGATGTCACATCACTGATGACTCAATTGTTTTGTTGTGTAGAGAGTAAGAAAGCAGTGTAAAATAACTTTTGGTCATAACATGCTCTTCTCATCCTTTTCTACAGATTTCCTTGGGGTGATTTTTTTCTTTTATGAGCTGTTCATAGCTGATTCATGCTCAGTACTCTTTTTTTCCTTTGCTGATGAGTAGACTAAATCAAAGCAAACATTCAATTTACCTCAAACCCCAGGTGTGTGATGACTCCTATTTCATTCACACAGGCCACAGAATCAATAGGAAGTTTAGAAAGCTGGAGTGACACGGTGATGTTCCTTGTCCCATTCAGTCAATTCACATTACAGGAAATTTATACAAAATTCATATTTGAAATAAGTCAGATAAAGAATCAACATATATTGAAAGGGGCATACACATTGAATAAGAATATCGTACGAAGGAAAGTTGTGTAAAGAGACTCGTTTTGGGAAGGTCGGCTTACAGCCCGTTTAGCTTATGTTATGGGCATTCCCTGTGTATATGCAATATTAAAGCTAGCAGGTCATATCAGTGCATGCTCAGAATAAGCTCCATCCAGTTTATATGGTTTTTGTTTAACACTACATTGTATGTTCACCTGTGCAAGGATCCTGATTTTTTATCAGGTTTTCATTCAAAACGGTGCACAAACCCCCTTTTCGTGAAACCCATCAAGATACGAAAATTTAATCATTTATTTTTGTACAGTTATAAAGTAAGTTTTGCTGGTCTGAATGAGGAGTCAGTGACACAATCCGAATAGGCTGTTCCTTTGACTTCCTGCCAAGAGTACAACGACAGGTTGATTTCAACACCACCAGACTGAAATAGAGTGAGCCAACTCATCCTTAGTTATACGGGGCCATACAAAGGTAGAACCGATGATGCGACATATGCTCCAGCGACATGTGTCCCGGGTTTTATTTCATCTAAGACATATACATATAGCTTTGCAATTCAGTTTTACGTTAGCTTTAGGGTTAGAAATACGATTAGAAATACGGTTAGGTATGGTGTTTGGTCAAGTGTTGAAGTTCAAAATTTGGTTCCTGTGGCAAATTGACTGCAGAGCAATTGTCACCACTGCATTTGTTGTATAACCCTATTCTGTCAACCTGTTGAAAACCTTTTAATTTTGGTATAAACATGCATTTTCGATACACATTATCAGAACAAGATACTTTGTGAATCATCATTCACAGGTTGGAGGGGCGAAACCAACCAAACAGGGCGAAACCAACCAAACAGGCCAAAACCCTGGTGGTTTGCCAGGGTACTTAAGACAAGGAGATGTCTCAAAAAGTCCCTTCACAGTGACAGGGGTACATCCATGACTTTGATCTAAAAGGCCCAATTTCTTTAGATTTGATCTTTTAACCTTATTTCACATATGGGTTTATTTGTTTTAATCACTTGTTCTTCTCCTTTCCTTACCTTACTCTATTTCTCTCTTTAATTCTCCAAGTTAGATGCCTTTAACTCTACGTCTACAATGCTTTGCTTTGATTTGATTTGCTTTGACGGGATCAGAAGCAAAAAAATGTCAATGACAAACTATCAACACACCTAAGGACAATCTTGATAGCCCAGAGTTATCACTGGTAATACTTTAATCAAACAGTGATAGCAAAGGTCAGCAGTTTTTAACAGCCTGATGAGTTAAATGAGGAATTGATTGCGTGGAACAGAGGATATGAATTTGGCGACACATTGCTGACATTTACAAAGAAAAGTTGCTTTAATAAAATATGTCTCTTATTTTAAAAACCTTTTCTGTGATCTGGACAGATTTCAACCTTTTCTGTGCCCTGGGCATAAGTTCTCCCCCCCCCCCCCAATTTTTTTTTAGCAATATAACAATTCATTTGGCTATTAAAGAATAGCTTTCTGCTTGATAAAA
Organism: Heliocidaris tuberculata; assembly: GCA_025618425.1. Classification (NCBI taxonomy): domain Eukaryota; kingdom Metazoa; phylum Echinodermata; class Echinoidea; order Camarodonta; family Echinometridae; genus Heliocidaris; species Heliocidaris tuberculata. The sequence continues at coordinate 1,647,369 of CM046846.1, read as the reverse complement.
AGAATGTTTCTAAATCTATGTGGCATAATAAAAAGTTTAATCAACCATACTGCTTAAAATTCAAATAACATGTTACAAAGTACTATTGGCTAGCAAGATAACCAAACTTTAAATTTGTTTAAAATTATAATAAATATGTAGAAATTACGGCAATGATTTTGACAATTTTCATGTTCCATATCGATTTCTAGACATTTCACAATGTGTCAATACCGAATGCACCCAGAAGGCTATTTCAATATCAGGAGGGGATAGGGAAATGCCATTGATAAAGTCACCAAATTTTCCCTCTAATTTTTGTCACGAAACAAATCTGATGAAATAGATCAAGTAAATACCATTTTGTAACAGAGCATGCAATTTTTTTCCCCAGATGAACTGTTTGGACTCACAACAGAGGCGGTGCTCCGATATATGGTCCGATGACAATTGCTCCAGGCTTTATTTCGTCAAAGAATGAAGTTATAGGGTTAGGGTTAGGGTCACAGTTGCAATTGAGTTTTCGGTTAGGTTCAGGGTTAGGGTTAGGGTTAGGTACATAGTGTTTGGTTCAGGGTTGAAGTAAGGTATCGCTCTGGGGTCAGTTGCAGTACGTCCACAGAGTCGACTTCTTCATCCTCTTGAGGAGTCTGTCCAAGAGGGCTGATGGACAGACGATGAAATCAATATGAAGTGACATTTCTCATTTCCTACTCATTGCTTATTGACACACGAACACAGACTAGGGCTTGCTTCGGGTGTGTTGTTTGGTCTGGCAAGGATCAGTTCGGAATGCTGAGAATTCAGAGAATGAGAAATCAACGCATGTACTGACCACGTTGTTAAGGCTTCAGAGTAAGTTTCTAGAAAGTGTCTTGGTGTCCCATAAAAAAGAATAGGGACTTTTCGATTGTGTGGACGAGGATGCCGTTCTCATTCTCTAGTGGTGCCAAACGCTTGCTGTCTACTCGCCATGTCTACCTTGTTGGAACCCATTTCGATTTCAGTCCACGCAATGGCACTGCTGAGGCTATGCAGTACACTCATAGCAATTTCATCCATTTTGAGACCTGATGACGTCATACGTCCTAGAATCGAGGTGGACGTGAAAACCCTTGTGGACACGTTCTCGATTCTGGTACTGGACATGCTAGAGAACATGGAGCATTCGCAGTTTGTTCAAATGACTTCATCATGCAGCAGTCACAACGTGGACGTGCGAATCGAAAACTCACTAATATGAAATCTTTGAGATGCATATGCCATGTTAAAAGGGAGAAGCAGAGGAACATTACCGATTTGAGATTTCATTCAGTGTAAAAACAGATTTTTTGCACATGGCGCCACTTTCACGGAAAGAAACTTTCTTGAATTGGAAAAATTCAGTGTAGTGAATCACCATTTTGCCATTTGCAAAATGTGAGAATGTTTTATGCACTCAAAGGTTTCTGTTTTCACAGTACTTCAAGCAAAATGCAATTTTCTGCACTAGCAAATCATAATTCACAATGTTCTATAACAATTTGTTTAACTCTCTATAGAAGGACTGAATACTAAAATAAAGGAGTTAGAAAGTGTTACAAATGCTTCATGGATGTATTTTACCTCCAAATAAACCTGTTTTTCACAAACAGAAATTTGAATTATATGAAAATGATTTTCGGACCTCTCTTTGAAATTACTAATCTTCACCTGTCAGTTTGCATCCGTCTGTCTACAACACACCCGGTGGAATTCCTCCCTCAGAGATGGGCAATGACAGAGAAAGAATTCTCAAGAAATGTTAAATAAATAAATATATGTAATATGATGAAAGAGATATGGCAAGACAGAAGAAGAGTAGGAGAGAAAGAGAGAGAGAGAGACAGAGACAGAATGAGACAGAGACAGACAGAGAGACAAAGAGAAAATCAGAGATTGAGACAGAAAGAGAAAAAGTTTCCTCCCTCAGAGATGGGCAATGACAGAGACAGAATTCTCAAGAAACGTTAAATAAATAAATGTATATTGTATATGACGAAAGAAATATGGCAAGACAGAAGAGAGGAGAAAAAGTGAGAAAGGAAGAGAGAGAGAGAGAGAGGAGAGACAGAGACAGACAGAGAGACAAAGAGAAAATCAGAGATCGATAAAGAAAGAGAAAAAGTTTCCTACCTCAGTGATGAGCAATGGCAAAGACAGTACTTCTCTAGAAACAGTAAATAAATAAATATATGCATGAAGAAAGACAGACAGCAGGACAGAAAAAGGAGAGAGAAGTGAGAGAGAGAGAGTAGGAGGGAGAGAATGATATAAAAAGAAAATGAGTAAGGGGATAGAGAAAAAGAGAGAGACAGAGAGAGAGAGGAGAGCGAGTGAAAGATAGAGAAGGAGAAAATAAGGGAGAGTGTGCATGCAACATAGAGAGAACAAAAAGTAATAGAATGAGAAAATACGAGATAGGGAGAGAAAGAAAGAAAGGGATAGACAAAGTAGGAAAAAAAAAGAGTACAGAACTGGGTAGATCACTTTCACACTTCAACTCATCTATTAGATTACTCATCTACACATGGGAGGGAATAGAATATCCAACAAGAAATAAATAAAACAGATGGCAACAGCATGCAAACTTCTAAAAAGTTTCCCCTTAATGTAGAATAATTCCTATTGTTTTACATTTAACATTTAATCTTTGCAATACTGCAATTTGGTTGAAAATACAATTCTGATTCCTTTATTTCTTTCCACTCTTGAGCCATCCCTAAAACCAGGGATTATAGTAAGAATTAAATAAGTTCAAAATGTACATTTTCTTGGAAAGACTTCTTCTTAAGATATTTCTATAATGTAAAATATAACACCTAAAATCAGATTTAAATTTCTAATTAATTCATCTAAAAAATGAATATGAATGAACATAAAAAATAAAATTCCAACAAAAATATGTTTCTTTGAAAGACTTCTTCTTAGGATATTTCTACAATGTAAAAAGTAACCCCCCCAAAAAACAAAAAAAACAACAAAAAAAAATCAGATACAAACTTCTAATCAATTCATCTAAAAATTAAAAATGAATGAACATAAAAAATAAAATTCCAGCAAAAATATGTCCTATATTGTTTACATGCACCATCCACTACACAAAACAAAAAATAATGCATCTCTAAAGAAAGCAACAAAATATCATTACCGGCATACAGAATTTATCTTTGAATCTTATGGAAACATGAGACTGAATCCATTTTTCCGGGATGATGCGCAGTTGGTCCCCGGGGAGTTCTAGACACATTTTACGGAGCATGAGCATGAAGTGTTAACCGAGGGTTTCTCCGCATTGTACTCATGTGAATTAGATTCTTACACTTGATTAACGGTCGGCGGGCATGTTCAACAGTCAATGAATCGTAAATCTGATACGCAGTTATGATACTCGGTTTGTACCTCGAAGCTTGTAGAAATCTAGTTCACTAGCATAGACTTGATGAAAAAAATGAATAATTTCACCTCAATACGTAAGAAGAAATGTGGTCAAAGTATAATGAAAAATAATTATCACACGATTCGGGTACACATAGGTGAGTATATAAATACCAGGTAAAGGAAATGCATATTGGCCGTGTCACGAGAGGTACTTTAAATCTGATAATAATCGTGAATAGGGAGGAGATAGGGGTCGATTGGCTCCTTCTAACATTGTTGATAATATCTCAATCTTTGTAACAATCGACAACCATCATAGGAAATCATTCATCATAAATTCGCATTGATGTAGAATTATCTTACAATTCAAAAAAAAATGCACCACATATGAACACTGCACCTGTGATTAATGAATCAAGAGCTAGCATGAAACTGCCTCTGCCTCTCTCCATTCCAGATCGAGCAGATAAAAGTGGTATATTTTTTACCAGCTGCAAGATACAAACCATCCATTCATAACCAAGTCCCAGATTCGCGATTCACCGACTGCTGAACGTGCCTGCCAACGGTGGTATTGGTCTATTTAAATGGCACTGAGAGTTAATGATAAAAAAAGGACAGTCCAATTCACATCTCTGATTGACCTGTAGCTTTAGATCACAATCTACCCATTCGCATCCACTTTCAGATATGATTCTTTGACTGCTGAACATGCCTGCCTATGGCAGTTTTGATCTATATATTGCAATGCGAGCCAGTAATAAAACAGGACAGTCCAATTCACATCTCCAATTGACCTAACCTGTAGATGGCAATCTATCATCTCATTAAAATACTTCCAGTCATGCCATTGCTTTCTCATTGCTTTATCTTACAGTACAGTGATCTATTTTGTAATTCACTTAATTCATTTATCTAGGATTTACTTCTTGGCATTCAAGAATCACTTCCATCTATTGGCTTTCCTCATTAGAATTTAAAACCAAATAGATGTTATTGCCACTTATTAATTTGCTGGAAATAGCAAGGAGATGCTTGATCAATGCCTCTCCCCCCCCCCCCCCCTCCTTCAAAAATGCTCTGTGACCCCTGCAATGAGTATGAAGGTTTATCAAATGAATATATGATAATTATACTGAAAACAGATAGCCAGACATATTGTATGCCTATCTTGAATATCCTTTCCTCAAATTAAAACAAAGAATTATGAATTCAGTCAGTTCAACTGACTAATGAAATTTCAATAAGAATGTGACAATGAGTAAAAATGGTTAGGAACAGTTTTTTAATGAACAATCTAATGTCAGCAGGCCTGCGGCATGATGTTTATTCAAACAACTTTGTTATCAGTCACCGAGACATATTCAACCTTTGCATTACATGAATTCCTTGAATTGAGTATGACAATCCAATTAAAGCATTCACTAGACTGACTTGACATAAAGGTCATGTAACATTACAATTTCACAGGATATGGAGTTATGTTTCTCTGAAAATATATACTGCTGCATAATTACAAGAATTACAAAAAATAATTACAATTTAATAAAAGTTGAGGTAGCAATACAATGATACACAATTTGTCACATTTGTAACTAAATCTGCCACCATCTCTCCCCAGCTGTTGACAATATTCAGTCTGCTATTTAAAAAAAATCAATCAAATTGAAGGTTATTTTCTAGCAGAAAAAAACTAATCACCACACTATGTGTGAAATACAGCTTTCTTTGATGTGTTTGACATTGAGTAAGCCAAATAACAAATTTTGGCATAAAATAGTGTCAAAGGGTCAAGGATTTTTGTTTAAAGTGCAGAATAGGATATGAGAAAATCAATAAATGTATTTAAAATTTGTTCTTTTTATTACAAATTTCTAATGGGCTTAGTATTACATATATTTTTGAAAATTAATTCATACCCTGCTTCCTCTTGGTTTCTGGGTGAATGTCAGATTCATGTTACATGTACATGTGATTGTACGTGTGATAATTGATTAATTTATATAGTGATAAATGTGTTAATTAAAATCAATGTAATGTACATAAAAAAAACAGTCGAGCTTTACATGGCTGGCAGTTAAGAGGAGAAATTGGGCATACTTGCATGTGTGAGTTTATGGTGGGAAAATTCTTCAATATTGTATTTCAAAATTAGCCAGGTTGTAATATTTCTTCAATATGCACTTTATATATTTCTGGAATAAAACTAATCAATTAGATATTCATAAGTATAACTATAAACCAAATAATTTTCTTTCTTTATCATATGTACCACAGTTGGTGGAGAGAAAAAGCACAAGAAATATTGTTTGGGGGAAAATGGCATCATCAAAAAAGAAAAGGGAAAAACAGTTGCAGAAACCTTCACTGCTTCAGTAAAATTGAAATATAATTTTTAAACAAATTATTCTTTTCAGGGTCGTATAAATTTGAAGAAAAGAGAAAACAACATTTTGTTCCCTTCCAAATGAATGCTCTTGAAGTTGAGAAAAGAAAAACACAGACAGGGAGAGGAAAGTCGTATTAAACTTGCTCAAACCAGAAGTGGGAAGGGACATGATAAATTGACATAGATGGAAGAGAAATGAAACATAATTTACTGGGCAAACCGATTTTCAAGGCTATGCTAATTTGAACAGAACATTGGGCAAAGCGAAGCACAGCGCCACGGGAGGATGTTAACACACACGGAAGCAAAGTTGTGTCAGATGAATATTCCTTTCTTTACCTCCCCATCATTTTATTTATTTGGAAACGTCCGAAGGAATTGACAGAGATAGACTGGATGAAAGGCAAATGAAACAATACCCCCGGGCACGGCAGTGGCAAATTTGAACGTCCGGAAATTGGATGATAAAACTGAGGGGATGTAGAATGAAATAGAGAGGGGCAACTGATGAAGATCTGAGGAAGGGGGCGGGGCTGGGAGCTGGGGGAAGGCATGGGGGTGTGATTTGTGGATGTCAGTTGCAATCTTTGGAGGGAGCTAATGGGATTCAGTGACTTAGCAATATGGCAGAGGTGCGTAGGTTAGAGAACATCAGAAGCTCGTATCACTCCTTGCCAAAATGAGATTATGCCAAGGAAAACTAGGACAGGAGGTTAAATGGAAAGGGAAAAATAGGTAGATAGGTGGATTGATGGTTGAATGGGGGGGGGGGGTGAAAGGATGGATGGTTAGATGAGTAGATGGGAGACGGATGGATAGACAGATGGATGGACATATAGATGGATGGATGGATGGATGGATGAATGGGGGGGTGAAAGGATGGGAGACGGACGGATAGACAGATGGACGGACATATAGATGGAAGGATGGGTGAGTGGATGGGTGGATGGATGAATGGATAGATGGATGTTTGAATGAATAAGTGACTGATATGATGAACAGATGGGTGGATGACGGTTACAAGGATGAATGTAAAAAAAAATTGTATTTAGAAATGCTGAAAATGGAGATCCTAAGTTTTCAATATATGACAGATAATGGGATATGAAATTATATGAACAAACAGGAAAACTCATTTAGATTTCAAATCTCTCTCAATTTCACTAAAGTCTCCCTTTAGAATCTTCATCTCCCTCAACAAAACTATTCTCTGCACCTCAAAAGTATGTTGCCTCATTTCTACCTCTCAGATTCAATTTCTCTGAAGAAATTATTTTTTCCAGTGAAACATCATTCCCAATGTAATCTTTGAAGGAAATGTCCCAATTAGTAACGGATGACACATCACATTATATCTCCCAATGGAACAACATTTTCCTCCCACAATGAGACAATGCAGAAGATGAAAACAGTAGAATTCCGGAAGAAATTTCATGAACATGAATGTCTCCATTTAAAGCACTACATTTTGTTGAGATTCATGTTCACTTGAAGAGTTCTTGAAGAGTGCGTCATTAAAGGTAGTGTTGTGTGTTTGCGGTGCAATTTCAAGAAAATTTTTCTCCCACGCTATTCCAAATTGTCCATTACAAAGTAAATGGGAACTCTCAGGTATAACTGGGTTCCCCTTATCCTATTGAAATTATGAATCTTGCTTATCCATGCACTGAAAAGCACATATGGGACTAGGAATTTAAAAACGTTTCAAGCATAAAACAGTATCCGAAGTTTAATGAAGCTTGCAAGAATAATGGATGGGTCTATTACAAACATGAATGTCCTGGACCATAAATATTTAACTGCATATCATATGTTGAGAACCAGAAAGCTCTAACTCAACTTTAAATGTGATTTACCACCCTTTTAGCTGGCTCTCATCATCTGATATGTTTATTCCTGTAAAGGCATAGAAAACATTGATGGAGTGTTTTATGACATGAGTTATTCATGGGTTCTTTTCATAATGGACCAACATGACACATATGCTTTAGCTTCAGAGGCGCAAGAGACACATATCACAAAGTCTGCACAGGAAATGCTTTTTTTAAAACTTACCAAATAAATGTTATTCCACTTTAATGATCACAAACAGGTTGTAGTCCTTATGATAAAAATGTGTCACTGGTAATTCTCAGATCTGAATAAGAAAATAAATGAGATAAGAGGGGGGGGGGGGGAATCATTAGTCATCTTTAAATGCTATTCAAAATCTTCAGTTGGTGGTTCTTTCATATCTACTGCAGATAATGGCTGTTGAGAGCCGCAAGGGCATTAACTCATATCCTATAACATAGACTTAATGCCCTTCTGGCTCTCAGCAGCTCTGATTATGCCTAAAAGAGAATGACAATGATCTTGGGTAAAACAGGATGAATAGATAAACCCCCATTCACACACACCACAGCTATAAGAATTGTACATTTAAACCAATGGCAAGTGGGGGAGAACAAAAGGTAGCTGCATGCAACAAAATCCCCTGCAGGTAATCTGTTCTCTGTGTGTGGTTGAAGTTACAAGAATGTGAAGTGCACAATGCTTATATTCTATTTTGTTATAGAAGTTTTTTGAGGTGATTTAAAACATCATGTGTGAAAGAGCTGATGATGAAAGAGAAGAGTTCCAGAGAGCTCTAGAGAGAGGAGAGAGTGGAAAGAGAGAGAGAGAGAGAGAGAGAGAGAGAGAGAGAGAGAGAGAGTGGAAAGAGAGAGAGAGAGAGAGAGAGAGAGAGAGAGGAGAGAGTGGAAAGAGAGAGAGAGGCGAGAGTGGAAAGAGAGAGAGAGAGAAAGAGAGAGAGAGAGAGAGAGAGGAGAGAGTGGAAAGAGAGAGAGAGAGAGAGAGAGAGAGAGAGAGAGAGGAGGGGGTAAATGGGGGGGGGGGGGGGAACAACTGCTCATAATTGCAAATGATTCCCATCACACCAGCTTTTTTGAATGATCTTACTATAGCCTCTCCCCGACCTCCCAAGAACGCTGAGGGGATGGGAGTGTCTATATGCATTCCACTGTGTATTCACACCTGCATGCTTCTCGAAACTTCACACCAGTTTTAACCCTCCTCATAAATTATAGCCATGGCATGCAGTATAGTGTGGAACACTGCATGGCAGGGGTGACAGCTCCGTGACAAAAGTGCACTGGGGCAATGAACGGAAATATCAATAAAAGTCGGAAAAGGTAAAGACAATGAGTACCGTCAAAAATACTCAAATAGATATATGCAAAGCAACCATGTGCGAGTATGTGTAATCTGAATTACATTTTAGAAACCTGTAGTTCAGAAAGTTTTATTCAATGGTCCCATAGCAATTTTTCAGAAAAAAATTGCTTATATCATTTTACCAAAATAAACTTAATGCAGCAGAAGTGATTACTCCCCCCTATGCTAGTATGTTTCCTTTACAATTCAAGTTAATATTTTTTTTCTTCAATGTAGCTGTTCATCCACGTGTAAAGAAGCTGCATACATAGAATTCTTCCATGTACTGTTGACTTACATGTAAATTGGGCGGTAGGGCACGCAAATTCTCTGCAGATGACCAAACCGTTTTGAAACTACAGGTTGTGGGTTTGGTATTTTAATAGACCAAGGTTTGATGAGGCGCAGGAGTATGATCGGATCATACTAGAAGGATAAGCTCTCTCAGAGCTATGTTATGATAAGGGCTCAAAATAATCCCATTAAAATACCTTTGGCTGCATAACATACAGCATATCTAGAGTAACAGTTACATCTGCATCTTATTTCCTCGTCAAACGGTGCAATCATAACAATTTATTTTCAGGCTTATTTCATTTTTTCCCCCAAGTATGCAGTAACTGCAACTGTGCATCATCATCTCCACAATACATAGTGAGTCCATCATCAATGTCTCTCCCTGTGCAGTGTTTTTGCAGCTGCTATGTTGGGGCAATTGACAAACTGAGGCAGCACATTTCTGCAAGCTGGAAATGCTTACAGTCACAGTATATATCATCTGTTTGGAGCCAGAAGGGCGTTAACTCTGTACAAAAGATAAGAGTTAACACCCTTCTCGCTCCAAACATGAGCCAAGCAAAACACGGAGAGATTGACTACATGCTGTTGGCAGTAAGAAGTAAACAGAGATAATGTGAACAATAAGATGACATATCACTCTTTATTGCCTTTTATCACTTGCTGGAAAGGATGGGCTTTATGAGAAAGAACTGTAATAATGGACATATTGTTTGCCCAGACTGAGATCCAGAAGGGCCTAAACAGCATTAATGACTCTCAAAAGTGGAGACAGAAAATGTGAACATTAAGATGTCAGATCACTTTCCATGGATTTTTTTAAATATCACTTGTTACATAGAACTGGCTTTTTGAAGAAGAGAAAGAAAATGCAGCAGATATTGCCCGAGGGAATTAACTCCACACAAAATGATATGAATCGTATGAACGTCCTCATGGCACTAAGAAGACACGAGAGCATAATACTGATAAAACCAGTACCTTGATTGACTGAGAAATAATTTAACATCCCACAATCACTACTCCATTTCATCTGCTGAGGGCCAGAAGGCCATTTAACTCTGAATAAAGTGATGACTTAATGCCCTTCTCGCACTCAGCTAACAATATTTCTATAAAGCTGACTCTACAGACTCATCTCCATTCTTAACGTTGGTACAGATCTCACTCACAGGACAACATTCTTCATTTTACAAGCCTCCTGTAATTTCCTCATGATGCAAGCAGATTTCAGATGAAACATGATTTCTCACTGCTTCTCTGCGTTATTCCTCTTCAATCAGGATATTATTTTACTCTTTATTTCTATTCTTTTATGTGTTTTATTGAATCAAAACAACCATATCATTTCATTATGATTACAAGATGATTACGGATAGAAAAATAAATCAACAAATTCGACCCCATGAAGGCACCAAGGGGACGAAGGAAAAACCTGCCCAAGACGCACAGGCGAGGCCGACATAGACCCGCCGATCGAAAGGCCGACAGCCCCGCCGGGACAAGGGCCCAAAAGATGCAACAGACTCCATGCACATGTATAAATCAAGAAACCACTTCATCCCAACTAAATATGCCACTTATATGCAATCACTACACTGACTCATCACTAACATACAACACAAGGCAAAAAGGCGTGCATGAAGCCTCCTTTACAGTGAAATGTACGAATCATATCTGATTTGATGACGAGGGATTGCCGAGAACTATAAAGTGGATGAATGCAGTGCATGGAAGATACAGTAACTGATTTCCATTATTATTTGAGGGGGTAAGATACTCATGTTTTTTAAAAACGGTAATGAGTTCAGTCTCAAATGTATTAGTTTATTTTAATATGATAGAGACGGGTCGTCCTGTGAACCTATTCTTGAAGTTGAAGACTTCACAAGGGAGCATAATACATCAACAGGCTCTATCATTTTATCATGCACTTGAAAAGAAGTTCCTTGTACAGTTCATCAAAGTGACCTGCAATATTCTTTTTGTGTAACTTTTCTGAAGGTCTAAATTCTTATCTTACAAAGCTGGAAATTTCCCATTTGAAACATTTTTTAAAAACAATGTTCGGTTATTACAAACTTCATCAGAAGTCACATGCAATGGGTTTTTTTGTTTTTTTTTGTGCAGCTTTTCTCTGCAATTCTCAAGGTCTAAATTATTATCTCTCAATAGCTGAGAATTTCCCATTTGAAACATTTTTTAAAAATGTTCCTTAAACACTTCATCAAAAGCCACATGCAATATTCATTTGTGTAGCTTTGCTCTACAGTTCTCAAAGTCTGAATTATTATCTTGCAAGGCTAACAATTTTCATAGACATGGTCAACCTTTCCCAATTCCTTTGAGACAGTTGCTTTCACAATATAATTGCATGACCAGAACTCTACTTTATCTTTATGATAGAGACGAGTCCTCCTGTGAACCTATTCTTGAAGTTGAAGACTTCACACAGGAGCATAATACATCAACAGGCCCTATCAATTCATCATGCACTTGAAAAGAAGTTCCTTGTGCAGTTCATCAAAGTGACCTGCAATATTCTTTTTGTGTATCTTTTCTGAAGGTCTGAATCCTTATCTTACAAAGCTGAAAATTTCCCATGTGAAACATTTTTTGAAAAACAATGTTTATTATTACAAACTTCATCAGAAGTCACATGCAATATTTATGTGCAGCTTTTCTCTGCAATTCTGAAGGTCTAAATTATTATCTCTCAATAGCTGACAATTTCCCATTTGAAACATTTTTTAAAAATGTTCCTTAAACACTTCATCAAAAGCCACATGCAATATTCATTTGTGTAGCTTTGCTCCACAGTTCTCAAGGTCTGAATTATTATCTTGCAAGGCTGAAAATATACCTTTTGAAAGATATAAAGATGTTCCTTACACAGCTCATCAAAAGCAACATGCAATATTTTTTGTGCAGCTTTGCTCTACAGTTCTCAAGGTCTGAATTATTATCTTGGAAGGCTGACAATTTCCATTTTGAAACATAAAAAGATGTTCCTTACAGAGTTCATCAAAAGCGACATACAATATTTTTTGTGAGGCTTTTCTCTGCAGTTATGAAGGTCAGAATTATTATCATCTTGCAATGGCTGAAAATTTCCTGTTCCTTACACCTCTCTGCATCGCTCAATGAGGCGGCTGTCTCTCTGCCCCTCTGCCCTTGCTTCATACAACATTGTAATGAGATCACAAGAAAAGTGTCGGGCACATGACTGTGCATACGGTTATTTAAGCATTATATGTGCACAAGAACACATTCAATGATCGCAGCCAATACAGCGGAATGGAAGTGTATTGAAGGAGATCTAAGAGTATTCTTTATTATCGACTCTATTCATTTGGAAGAGGGACTATGAAAACAAAATGCTCATTCTTTTCAAAATGTACATGACAATTCAATAAGTATGAATTGCCAACACTGGCACATATTCTTAAAGAACAAACACTGTATAAATTCCCATATTGTTACCATTTACCTTTATACATCATGGATGATTAGTTCATAATTTCACCCATAGGTAACTATATTCATAGCACCTACATGTATCTATGCCCCAATATCTTTATATAATCATCATAGCATCAGCTTCTTCAAATGTCTGCATCCAACCACCCTTCGTTTAGATCTGGTAGTCCCTTTTACAAGCATTTGTGTATGCTTCTATCTACATGAGTTATATGAACAATCTTAGAATAGAAAGTAAATTATACTTTAATAGTTAATTAATATTAGCAAAGCTGCATGTGTATAATAGTAGCATTATCCTTCACTGTCCTTGTTTAAAGGCAGGATAAGTTTTAAGACTGCAAGAAGAAAAAACCTAAAGGTGTCATAGTCAAGTTCCTTACACACTTGACTAGGGAGGCAAGATCATCGGTTCATGCTCCGGCTTCACACTAGTATCCTAATTTGGCAAGACATTAAGCTACATTTGCCACTCTTTGCCCAGGTGTTATGATGGAATATCTTGAATGCTGTGAGCACCCACATCTGTAGCCTAGCTAGAGCTGGAGTAATATTGGAGTACCCTGAGTACTTTACCCCTTTGCTATATGGGTGCTCTAAACTTATCCAATATTATCATTAACTTTAAACATTCATCTCTACCTCATACAGCAGGAGATTCAAGTTCATATGCAACTGTCCCCACCTTTCATCTAAGGATGCTGCTCACCTCAAGCAACTACCCAGATGAATAAGTTTTGTCCTAGATAAATATGACCATAGGTTGACTCTTTCTCATTCATCAAATATTAGCAGAAGAGGACAAGAGGAGAGCAAAGCCAAAGGAGTCTAATATTGTGTCAATGTATTATGAGCCGTTGGACAGCTTGAGCCCTTATTTACACATTCTCGGTTTTTTATCCTGTCTTCTCTCTCACTGTCTTAGATAACATGTATATTCATGATTTACACTTTTAAGCATATATAATAATAATAATAATAATAATAATAATAATAATAATGATAATAATGTATTTATATAGTGCATTTTCCATATATATCAAGGATAAGTCTCTATTTCAACTCATAGCAATTTTTCTCCCATTTCTTTAACCCACCTTCAACTCTTTCTTCTCCCCTCTTCCTCTCCCCCCCCCCCCCCTCTCCTCTCTACCTCCCATCCTGTCCCACTTTCTATCTTAATCAGTTACTCCTCCCCTCACCTCTCTCTATATCTCTTCACTTCTCTGTTCCCTCTCCCATGAACGACATCATACTCCCACTGTTCCCATCATCTTCATCACACCATCGTTATCTTCCCAATCACTATCCTGGTACAACTTATCTCCAGGGGCTACCGTACATCTCCTAAGAAATCTCCATCGGTATATTCTGTCTTTTCCTACCTCATCGATTGAACTACTTGTCTATTCCTAATATATCTGCTTTTATCGCCCTTTTCTCAGCAGTTTTCTCATCTCTGGTTGTTGATGATGAATCTGCTTAGCCTGGGGGCAGGCTAAGCTTGGACTGACAATAGGGGCGTCCTCACTAGCCCTGATTAAAAAAAAAGCATACCGCTACTAATTTGGACTGAGGGCATCAGGCTATTTCACAGCTGCATTTTGGGAAACTAGCTTGAGCTCCCATCCAATCCAATCCAAGACTTTAGTACAGCTCCAATATTTATAGCAGCCTTTAAATATAAAGTTGAGTTCTGGTCATGCGATTACATTGTGAAAGAAGTTGTCTCAAAGCAACTGGGAGAGGTTTAACATGTCTACAGAAGAATTGGTCTATACTGTGAGGTTTTGGAATCATCAAAATGATATGAAATATCACTGAAAAGCACATGCACTGCACACAAAAAAAATTGGTATATGGGACTGCACACACATGTGGCATAAATGTTTGGCCGAGCTATTTTTCGTCATATTTCAAATATGAGGGCATCTGAAGAGTAATCCTTTTCAGGGGACATTTCTACTAGACGTTCTTCCAAACTGACGGGAAAGAAATGAAAAAGCTCACAAATTATTTTTCACCTTTCCCAGAACTCAACCTTCTCTTTATTAAAGGCTCTGATAAGACTGGCAATAACGCACTGTATATACAGTCCATGATTCACTTGGGAAAGACTGGAGAAATGGGTAGCTGTATGCAATTTTGAAAGGGTATTTCTTCAGAAGAGATGGCCTAATTCATGAAATAGAGGGCTAATATGTGGTTAAGCTGCACCTGAACATATTTCTCTATCCCTGCATGCACTGACATACACGCACTGCCACCTTTTTTTTTTCATGTATGCACATGTAAATGAAAATCTCATCTTCTGTGTCGCACATGCGCCGTACTTGGATTAGATGTGTTTTACACGGGCATCATTTTTCTCAAGTATATGTGGATGTTGTACTTCGACTTTAGACCGATTTCTTGGAAAATGCCGACGGGTCTAATTTCTCAAACGTGAGCTAGCTTGCTAGGGCTAGTGATGAAGCACCTGATTGACGACGAAGATGCAGGGAGAGGATGAAACTGACCTTCGTATGGCTCTCATCTTCTCTCGTTCCCACAGAGAGACAGAGAGAGAGATGAAATATTCATCCTTTAGGAGAGGGGATATCATCAAGATTTGAGGGAATAGCTCACAACACTCTTCAGTTACCGAAATACATCATGCACTAGTAATATACTTCTATTGGTTTTTGGACCCTATTTGAAGGAATAAGAGAATAGTATTTCCATGATAAATACTGAAATGAAGTAAATACAATCAAGTTTTCTTAAGCTTTACTTTATATATGTAATGTCATGGTAGTTTGCCCAGTTGAGTTCTGGTCATGTGATTGAATTGTGAAAGAACTTGTCTCAAATCAATTGGAAAAGATTGATTATATAGCACATAAGAATTGGTGTATGCTTTAAGGTTTTGGATTCACCAAAATAAGAAGAAATGACTCAATCATGTTGAGAGTCACATGCACTGCACACACAAATGTGTATATGGGACTACACACAAATGTTAGGCCTGAATGTTTCAGCTATTTCTCATTATATATTGATTATGAGGGCATTTGAAAAGCAATCCATGGCAAACTAATCACAACATAGTGCGATTCACATTTTTGTAACTTATGACACACAGATATCATCTGATTGGAGCCAGAAGGGCATTAAGTCCCTTCATTTGTACAGAGTTAACACCCTTCTGGCTCCAAACAGACACTCTGTGGGTAAGCTTACAGATCTTTGTGGCACTTAGCATTTTAATTCTTCACCCCCACTTGCCAGTCATTCACACATAAAATGGGCTTAATTTCACATCTGCTAAGTTTTTAAAGGGCAATCCAACCTTGGTACTAAGAACATTTGTGTGAAAGCAGAAAAATAAAAGAAAAACAGGATGGTGAAAGTTTGAAATAAATCAGATAAGGAATAAGAAAGCTATGGATGATTGAAAAATGAGATCACTACATCTATGCGAATCTCAAATTGGCAATTTGGTGAGTCGATTGTGATATACTGGCAGAGAACTCTCCGATTTGCCATACACAAAAATATCATTAATTTGCGGTTTTCTCCGAAGCATCTTTTCCCTCGGGTAGTACTCAAAATACATTGTAGACAGTGTATTGTTATAGGTCCTCATAAAAGAAAAAGATCCTACCGAGGAATACATTTTTGAAAAACATGACATTTTAGTCATTTTGTGTGTTGGAGCAAATGGGGACTTGTCCGCCACTACATCGTAGTGACATTACCGATTTGGCCAATTTGAAATTCCCATATGTGATTACAACAAAATAAATTATCTTCTTATTGCTTCTCTGATTTCGTTCAAACTTTCGCCAATCTGCTTCTCTGATTTTTTCCTCTTTCTTTCAGAACAACTTGCCATTAAGGTTGGATTTCCCTTTAAGGTGGTTTACCATGCCGCATGTGAATGATGCTTACAAGATAGATGTGAAGGAGATGACCAAGATATTGTAATCTGCTTAAGAGCTGATGGATTCATGTAAGCAGCTTATGTGAATAAATATCTGGCAAATAAGCATGAATTTCAGAGAATGCTTGCCAGGAATGAGAGAGGGAATTATGTGAATTTCAATGTTTAATGACTGACTTTTACTCATAGGTAACTTGTTCCTGAATTTAAAGGGAATTGGTAACTTTGTGGAGGATTGATTTAATAAATTATTGAATTTTGATATCTGTCTTGTATAATGATGTTCAGAAGGATAAATAAATAGCCAGGCATAGAAAGGTTTTCAAATATACAATCTTATTATTAAGATATATATGACTGAATACTGCCATTTACGAAAACGTATTGGGGTACGCTTTAGTCTAACACTGCAGTCTACGGGGGGAAATGAGTCTGGCAGTTCTGGTCACATTTACGTTTACTAAATTCTGTGAAGCACATGATTTTGAAGTGCATTTTTTTTTCCTCGGCTTCATTGTTACACCATATTACATACACTGATAGCATGTAAGGCCAGGCAGCTGAGATTTTATCAAGCCTCTACAAAGTTACTAGTTCACTTTAATGACTGACATTTACTCATAGGAAACTTGTTCCTGAATTTAATCAGCGATTCTATAGTATGCCAATGTTCAGAATTGTGCAAGATATGATGAAGAAGAAAAAAAAAAATCACTTTGCACAACAATACTGTATGTAATAGATGTATGTAACAAAACAAAATTTATCTAAAGCAATCTTATGTACCTGTTTGTACTCTGAAAATCTTTTTATGTGGTATTGTAGATCATTTGGTGTGTACATATCTAGCAAATCCTAAGCATACATGTAGCATATGTAGAGAGACACTCTATACCCCAAGGGAAAAGGATGGTATGTTTCCAAGTGCTTGAATAAGAGATATGTGCACCACTAAAAATTCAGGACACGATATCTACAAACATTTGGACAAGTTAATATTTCATGTAGGAGAATAATTTCCATGGCTTTGACTCTCATTAGCTTTACATTTGTTGAAATTCTAATGCTGACCTTTGGTTTGAGTGCTTACCATTAAATATGAGCCGTGTTGCTGTTGGTTTATGCTCAACTCATTTACGTGTCTACAGTGCAATCATGAATACACCTACTGGTTAAAGATGAGGTGGAGTTCCGGGAAAGGTGCAAAATAATTTGTGAGCTTTCTCATTCCTTTTATGTCAGTTTGGAAGAACATCATAGTAGAAATGTCCCCTGAAAAGGATTGCTTTTCAGATGCCCTACTACATGAAATATGTGTGTGCAGTCCCATATACCCATTTCTGGGTACAGTGCGTGTGATATTCATTGAGATTGGGTCCATGTTTTAACATATTGCTGATTCCAAAATCTCACAGTATATACCAATTCTTCTATAGACATCATCAACCTTTCCCAATTTCCAAATCTCTACTCCGATTTAAAGGTCTTTAAACTTCATCCACTCTGGGAGAAGAGAATGAGTTGCCATGGTAACATCATAACAGGGAGACGATGCCTGCCGATATTGAGGTCAGATGATCGTCAGTTAGAAGAAAAGAATAAAAATTCTAGACGTGGTCTTCTGACACCTACGCTTGTCACCCTTGAAATCTCCTTTAATGTCCTTTCTTGAATATGATGATGATTGTGTCTGCTTTTATCAGGATGAAGCTATAAAGAACAGAGGCTAGATGGAGGATAGAATTAATTCTATTTATTCTTATTGTCTACTTTGCCTTATCGTAATAACCAGCATCATCGAACCATTCATCGTCAAATCTATGTTCCATACTTTCATGTTTAATTGCTTTAATTGCTATCAGATGTCGATATGAACATATTACGCAAGTATGAACTAGTTATTCCCAATGCTCATAAGATAAGTAAAGGCCTGTTTAATTTTTCAGAAGGCATTTTTCAGAGTTATTGTTTACTTTTATACCAAGGTTACCTTAAAAACTGATGAGTTATTCACATTGCCTGAGTGTTTTGCCCAATAATAATACAGTCATACCTGTATAGAAAGACCACCTGTCCAGAAAGACCACAATTTTTGTTTTCCTTGAACGGCATTTCTCATTGAAACGTGTATGAAAGGAACCTGTCCATAAAGACCACCTGCTCATAAAGACCACTTTTCTTGTCTCCCTTGAGTGGTCTTTATAGACAGGTTTCACTGTAATTAACATCATCTCAAACCAAACATCTTCAAATTTATATAACATACTTTGACTGTTTAAAAAAAAATGCTATCTAAGGAAGATGTGGACATACTTTTTCGAAAATAGGCTGGCTATCTACTCAATTTTATTTCTCGAAAAGGTCTTTCACCTCATTCAAGCTATAATATTTCATCACTTATAAGATGTTCTACAATTTCTAATTAAGTTTATAATTTATTAGTATTCTAATTCAATTATAATCAAGAATCTTGGCAAGACCTCTCTGTCTATTTACATTAAGAAGGATATATATATACATATATATATATATATATATATATATATATACACATATATATATATATATATATATATATATATACACATATATATATATATATACATATATATATATATATATATACATATACTGTATATATATATATATATATATATAAAGTAAAATAATTAGTCCTGCGTCGGTTGATGAAAAATAACAAAAGTTCACAATAAATGAAAACAACCGTAGAGATGTATATATATATACATAATTCCTACTTAAGGCGATTTTTTTTGGCGAAATATTTGACGGAAGGGGGAAGCCGACATTAAGTCGAATTTTTTGTTTCGCCTTAACGTTTTCGGCGCTGTTTTTTCCCATTTCCGTAGGGGTAGGAGGCATTCTATCGATATAAACATAGAGGGCGCCAAATTAACTTATATTACTACAAAGTTTTGTTTGGTAGGAAGAACTCATTTTCATATAATACAAGTGAATGAGTAAATTACGCAATGCGTAATAAATGTCCCCGCCGGAAGTGCAGATCTGTGGAAATTAACTAGCCTGAACCTTAAAACTTCAGTGAAAAACTTTAGTGAATAAAATAATAATGTTACTGCATGCAAAAGAAGAGAATACCAACAATGCATGTATACAACTGAAATATAAAACATGAAAACATTATGAACCTTCAGCCATTTTGAATAAATTTGCATAAATTTGCATGAATAATGAATTTCAAAATTCTGTGTAGAAGTTGGGAAGCCCCCACCCAGCCCTATCAGATAAAACAATCGGAATCAAAATCCGATGTGAAATAGAGGAGAAGTAGCATTTTTCGTCAATTTTGAATAAATTTGCATAAATTTGCATAATTAATGAATTTCAAAATTCTGTGTAGAAGTTTGGAAGCCCCCACCCAGCCCTATCAGATAAAACAATCGGAATCAAAATCCGATGTGAAATAGAGGAGAAGTAGCATTTTTCGTCAATTTTGAATAAATTTGCATAAATTTGCATAATTAATGAATTTCAAAATTCTGTGTAGAAGTTGGGAAGCCCCCACCCAGCCCTATCAGATAAAACAATCAGAATCAAAATCCGATGTGAAATAGAGGAGAAGTAGCATTTTTCGTCAATTTTGAATAAATTTGCATAAATTTGCATAATTAATGAATTTCAAAATTCTGCGTAGAAGTTTGGAAGCCCCCACCCAGCCCTATCAGATAAAACAATCGGAATCAAAATCCGATGTGAAATAGAGGAGAAGTAGCATTTTCTAACATTTGAGCACACACGGACAGACGGACGCACGGACAGACGGACGGACGGACGGACGGACGGACGGACACACACACACACACGCACACACGAACGGAGCCCGTTTCATAGTCCCCTCGCGAACTTCGTTCAGCGGGGACAATAACGTGGAAAATCTATATATGTATAACTCTTGGGGATCTAAAGCCCTGAGGTTGGACTAGGGTGATGTCTGTTTTTCTTGATTATATCAATGGTTTGGGGATTTACTAAAAATACCTTATCGCACACAAAAAGTAGTTATTATACGATTCTTTGTGCCATAAATGCAAATTTAATCAAATTAATTCTAAACATATACTAACATTTTGAATCCATTAATTCTCTGTAATGTCATTTCGCGCTGATATACGTATATACAACAACAAACAATAAAATGCCTTTTAGTTGAATCTAGGTATATATATATATATATATATATATATAAATATATATATATATATATATGCAGGTTTGAAGTTTCATTGTCCTAATTTAAAATAGAAAAGAGAGAGAGGAAATAGAGAGAGGTAGATAGAGAAGGGGGGGGGAGAGAAATCAATTAGGAGAATACATGAAATACAGGAAGGTGGTAGCAAAGAATAAGAGATTATATACACAGCTTAGGAGGTAGATAACAGAGATTTCGAGAGAAAGAGACACGATAATGAAACTGTGATACAGATAAAGAGGACAAGACTGAATTAGAGAGGGGCAGAGAGAGAGAGAGACTGAGATCACTGGAATGGTCAAGACAGAGAGGGAGAGAGGGGGAGAGAGGAGGAGGAGAGAGAGGAGGAGAGAGAGAGAGACCCCGTTCTCATTACAAGGGATAGAGCGATCTAGCGCGCGCTAGATCGCACCACCTCTATGGTGAGAACGCGGCGACGTCGTTCCGGCGCGATCCAGGGCGATCCACAGCGATCCCAAACCGGACCACCTCTGGGGGGTGGTCTACGAGAGATAGCGCGATCTAGCGCGCGCTAGATCGATCTCTCTTTTGTAGTGAGAACAGGAAGATGCGAAGTACGCCGGAAGTACGCCGTGACCCAGGAAGTGTTTACAATGTAAGGATACAGCTCGCATATCGTGCACAGTATAAAGTCGGTATAGATCGCTAGCGTTAAGCCGAATCGAATTATGCGCGAAAACGTTGACCCCATTACGTCAGATGTCATGGCAGCAAGAACCCTGAAAAAGAGAAGTGCGACGGTAGATCGCGCTACCCTCTGCAGGTGTGAACCCGCGGCGTGCCAGCAGCGTGCCAGTGGACCGCCCTGGCGCGATCCACGATGGAGCGATCCTCTTTCCAATCTCGTAATGAGAACGGGGTCAGAGAGAGGGAGAGAGGGGAGAGAGAGAGAGAGAGAGAGAGAGAGAGGGAGAGAGGGGGAGAGAGAGAAGGAGTAAGAGAGAAAGGGAGAGAGTTAGATACTTCATCTGTCACCATCCATACCAGATGGTAATCAGTCTCCCAGCCTTCGTTATGCAAGTAGGAATAGGAAAGATGGCCGAACAGAGACCCAAGGAGCAAGTTATTACAGCTCGCATCAATGTGACATTCACTGCGGTTCTAAACAAAGGTCAACAGCAGTGGGAAACACTGCATAATGGGCACACCTAAAATGCTTGATCATTACCCCTTCAAATATTATTCTTTTTTTTACAAATTCAATAGACTCACAAATTAAAAGAAAAAATCTCTACTACTTCTTAAAAATAAATGAATGACAACTCTTTTTTCTCTTTCGATTTATAAAATTTGACATACAAGACTCATAATATAAAACAATATTTTCTACACTTTCTCACAAATGAACAAATAAAAAATTTTAATTTCCTTTCGCTTATAAAAAAAAAAATGACAATCATGAGACTATAACATGTGCACAGGATGAAATTACAATCTGTGGAAATGGATATGAAGGAGCAATTGAATGACCAAATACATTCTTTATACAGGTGGAATATTGATTTCTATACTTCTGTACTTATTTTTATTTAATAAAGGGCAACTAAATCCTGTATACTTTATGAGATTGTTTCAATAAAATCTTGTTTTCCAGCTCCTGTTTTCTGTCCTGTGAATGAACTGGACCCAAGGCTGTTTGCACTTGAAAAAGGAAATAAAGTTTCTTCCCATATGAAACTCCAGAATATCCTCAAGAGCTATGACATGCAACAGATTTATGAGAAAAATGAAACTGAGAACCAAATCAACACTTATAAAACACTTGTTTAAAGTGTTGAATGGCCTGGAATTGGCGAAGTCATGCATCATTGCAGATGAAATACATACACTATAAAGAATGTATTCTCCCTAAAAAAAGACAAGAAATGTGTATTTATTGCTTCTTGTATTTCATTCTTCTCTGATAATCATGTAATATGCAAATTTATTTAAGAAGACTTTAGGTAGTTGGTGAGATAGAAAACACATTGTTCATAAAAAATGAATAATTTTGCACAATATCTACAGAAGATGTGGAAACAGTCTTTTGAGGCATGTATCAGAGATCAATGATATACCTAGGGGGACATGGGGTGGCTCGTGCCCTGCAAAATAAAAAAATGAACCGCAAAAAAAAAAAAGGAAAAAGGAGAGAAAAAGATAGGGAAGGGGAGATAGGCACATTTTCCTCCTCACAGCAAAAAAAGATCTTTCTTCTAAACCATACATGGCATAGCCACCATTTGAATATGATCAGTGTTTTAAAATATATTCCACCTCACATCCCTGCATTCTCCATCCCGCTGTAGAGTCCATTTCTAAAGCTGTTTGGTAGGTCGAGCAGGAAGGCCGCTTCCTCGGGACAGTGTCTGGGGTGGGAGACATGGAGTAAATCCGCATGAAGTGACGGCCGATGACTGATCCACCACAAACAACTACACAGAGAACACAATGCACTAATGGACCCTTCATTGCAATACCATGAGTGCATAAAGGCCCATTCACATATGACATGGTAACACCGAACTGCTGCAGTTTTCCGCGTTGTTTATTTTTTATGTGCAAGTGAACGGCAAGCAGGGGTGAAATGAAGTAGCTGCGTGCAACAAACTATGCATACTCACTTATATTCGTGTGTTAAAAAAAATTCAGAAATGTGAAGCATATATCGTAAAGTTTTGTGTTTTTCTTTTTGTCTCTGTGGTTTAACGCGTCACATGCGAACAAGGCTTGAAATGGGTGACAAAGGGTGGGGCACACCTGAAAGGCATATTGACATCATTACATCATCATGTTCCTGGCAGAAGGGCAAACATAAATTCTGTCAAATCTCAAACTGTTTAGTTTTGATGGCTGAATCGATATCACTATTCACAATTCATGCAATGTACAGAGTGAATTGTATTCATGTATGATAGTGTATGTAGTCAAAGTATGGTTATAACTTTGGAATTCGTTTTTCTCGAAAAGTACATGTATCCACTGCCCTTACATCAATATGTACTCATTTGCTAGGCACATGATCACAATAGCAAAGGTGAAAAAGATGTGTGATAACTGGTCCTATAATGTTGGTATGAACCACATCAACACTTTTAAAACCTGAACATAGTGGTTATATGAATAATTCCTTCATGAAAGAACAAACATGAAAAAATAGATAGTAGCAAATTATTACACTACAGAAAGAATCTAAGGAATAGTATTTATCATACAATGACATACAAATACTGATCAACAAAAGACCTGTTAATATTTCATCTAAATCCATGGCTAAAATATTAGAAAATTGAAACACTAAAATATTAATATATTAAGATACAATACTGTTAAAACTATTACTAAAACCAATTGTTGGCATTATCAAAGAAAGAATAACCCTGGAGTTTTTACTTGTATCACAATTCTATTTCAGAATTGTATTCATAACTCAGATTGTCGTGATGGATCTAATAAATACATTTCTGTGGATATTCCTACTCGAACTGCATGGTTGCAAGCTATACATATCATATTCCACCGCAAATACATACATTAAACATTGTATTCATATCTTCCATATGAGCATGAACACAATGCGATGGCATTGTACGAAAATAGATGCCATCGGCAAGCTTTCAACTGCAGCTGTTACACAAGAGGCATGCATTAAACGTGAATACAATTGAGAATAGGTATTATCGTTTGCCTAGTTTTAAGAAATGCCTTCAGGCATGCATCATCTCTCATCCCCCCCCCCCCCCCCAAATCATTATTCTTCATCTCAAGCTGTGTATACACCAGTACATGATTGGAGAGAGGGATGAATAGAAAGAGACTTTCCTCGTGTTATTAGCATATCATACAGGGCACATTATCTCAGGCTTTTAAGCCTGCCGTCATGATGGGTCGTCGAGTAGATGGATAGAGACTGGAGCTTCCTCTGTCGCCATGGCAACAGAATCACCTCCTTGGCCGTCCCGTCCTGACTCCTGGCACTCTGTTTTGTTTATATCCCGCGGACCCGTGCTTACATTACAAGCAAAGAAATAGCAAAGTGACTGCCATGTTGACATGCCAGTGTGACACAGTGATGTAAGATAGCTCCAGGGATAATAAGAACACAGAGGGGCACTTTTAATGATCGTCTCAGCCCCTTGGTATAGTGAGAACCAAAAGGTCTTAACAACCGAAATTACACAATAATTTTAACAAAAATGACATCTATGTGACAAACTTGAAAGAATGCATCACATGATAAAGGTCATTGTTAATTTTTGAGATAGATTGATGTGAATCATCTTTAATGGATCCAATCAGTGGGTGTGGCAAGAGTTTTTAAGGATTATCTTGAACAGTTACTAATAATTTCAACTGGGTTTACAACCAGAATCAAACGGAATAGATGATAACAGAAAAAACTCCAAACTCTGATTTTTCTTAAAGTGGCTCATTGCTTGCCATAAATCACAAAGCTGAAGAAAGAAAATTGTTACTGCTATAAGCTTTCTTCTCCCTCTCTCTTCCTTTTCCCACCTCTTGCCACCCTCTTCTCTCCCCCCCCCCCTCTCTCTCTCTCTATCTCTGACTCTCTCTCTCTTTCTCTGTCTCCTTATTGACCCATTATCACTTATATCTTCAATATTCCTTTGCTGCATTTCAATATATATAGATATCTCTTATGTGTTCCCCTACTTCAATTTATCATTTTATCTACAAGAGGATATAGTGTAAACATTGCATTAAGTCAGTCATATTTTGTAAATTTCCAGTTTTTCTTTGTAATGTGAACTTTGTATGAATCAGTCTCTGGTCTATCAACACAAACCCCTAAATTCTATGAACACTCATAGGATAAGATGAGATACTTTAAAACAAAGTACATATTTTGATGCAGATAAAACTTGATCTCGTACACATTTGAAAAAGGGTACTCCAAAGATAACATTATCTTATCACTCAAGAAGCACTAATTGTGTCTGGCCACAATTATATTTTAAATTGAAAATACATCTAATATTGATGTGATAAGCATATTATACTCCTATCAGAAATAGTAACAAAAAATGTGCCCTTATTAAAATATTTTTTTAAACAATGGATTGTCATGCATAAAACGTTATGGGGTTTAGGACAAATTCAAATCAGAAATAGTAAAAAAAGAGTCCTTGTAAAAATTAAAAATAAACAATGTATTGTAAATATCAATGTACACAAATGATATGTCTAGTTCATTTGAAATAGCCTTTAAACAATCAAAATCTAATATTTCCCCAATAAAAACCCATAGGAACATTTCAGAAAACTTCCACAAGCAAACAGAATCTAACAGATACAGACCCCTTTCAAAATCTTCATTCATAAAAAGTGGTTGTAAATAGCACAATAACAGAATGATGTAAATCTCCCCTTGCTAAACAAATACAATGCAATTACTTTGGCAGAAAGCAGGGAGTTGGAATAAACCTGAATTGTCTTGGAGGTTGAGATTTGGATAAGCGTTTGTAAATACCTCTAAGCCTTGCTAAACATGTTCTTGAGGCCTAACCACAAAGTAATTACTTCTACAATGTTACATTCCCTCATGAACGCTTCTTCCATCTCCTAACAGTAATTACCAAAGCAAATTGAACTTTTTCATCCCATTTGCTCTTTCTGTCCCCTCCCCCAGTCTCATCCATCTCATCTCTTCTTTACCCTTCTCATCTTCTATTGACTCACATCTGATTTCTTTGTCTCTTCCAATTCCTTTCATCTTTCCTCTACTCTTTTCCATATTCCTTTCATTCATGTTTTCTTTACTCTTTTTTCTCTCTCTCTCCATAACTCCATCAAGTCACCTCGCCTTTCTGTCCACTCTCTCTCTCCCCCCCTCTCCCCCCCCCCCATGTTCCCTATTTCTTCCATATTCCCTTCATCTTTCCATTATAATCTTCTTTCTCTCTCTCTCTCTCCATCACTCTATCAAATTCCCTCTTCCTTCCCTCCACTCCCCTCTCCCATTCCCCATCTCTTCCATATTCCTTTCACCTTTTCTGCATTCTCCATCCTCTCTCCATTCTCTCTCCATCACTCCATCTAGCCCTCCATTAGTTCCCTTCACTCTCCTCTAATCTCTTCCACACTCCCTTTATGTCTCCTTCAGTATTTTCTTTTTCTCGTTCACTTCATCACGTCCCTATCATTCCCTCCACTCTACTCCCCTCTCCCGTACCTCATCTCCTCCATATTCCTTTCACCTTTCCCCTACTTTCCTCTCCCATCCCTTACCCTGGCCATCATCTCAGAACACTCCAAGGGTGCTTACACGATAAACATTTGAGCAGCTTTTTTAAAGAGCGGCAATCTCATTTAGGCCGACTGAAAACAAAAACCAAGATGACAGGAGATGGAAAGCATGTCATTCTCATTCATGAGTGCTTCCACACAAACCGCAACTCCCGCTATATCCCTCCCAAATCCAATCACACACATTAACCTATCAACATACATGTAAAGATGTAAAGAGGTATGGAGGTATATTTTCAGCTAGATTCTCTTTTGGGGAGAATGTTATGTGGTTAAAAATCTTAGGATCTTTCTGCAGCACTTCCTGTAGCACTCATCTGGTTGATGGCATGGTTGTATACGGATAGACATGAAGTTATTTGAGAATGCACAATAGGGTCATTTACTGGGGCTACTGATTTGCATATTTCAGCAAATTACCATCTTTGGCATGTTTTATACAAGGTCATGGCTTGTAATCATTGACAGTGACATCAATATCTTGTCTTGAAAATGTGCTCATGGAATACGAAAAATCAGGATCATTTTTTCCAACATACATGTACAAGTATTTTGGGAAAAACTTGAGTTCAAATTCAGATATTGTGAGATTTCCACATGTGGCATAATGAGGCAATTTTCCCAACCTAGCAGAGCTGAGCACAAGACGAGCTAAAAGGGTGAAAGCTTAAGCTCTGTCAAGTTTGAGATGGATGTGAAGGCCCCTTCATCTTTTTTCTTGCAGGGCTCATAACAACCATCTAGCCTGATAATCTGAATGAGCTTCACAGCACTAAGGGCATGTCTTCCCCTCAAGGCTCTTGAGCTTTACCATAGTCATGTTCCCATTGCTGATCCTGTATCTTTGGGGAAATAATTTTCTTGAAATAAAAAGACGAAAACTCCTGTACCTGCTCATCATCACATCTTTTAGATAAATCGAAACCTCACAGGCCTAATATTCTCAGACAGTGATTGCAGCTGGGGAGATTTCTTGCTTATAATGCCAAATCTGATTCTCTTTAATAGTTTATTATTTGCTAGCGTTGCACAAGGGGTAGTTATTGGGAAACATATTCTTACCGGGAGGTGGCCATGAATACCTACACTCTAATATCATGTGAACATTCTCCGAGAGTTAGTAAACACAAATTCCAACGAGGGCATTTTTATGTAGAATTTTATAGGGACATTTCTGAGAGATTTTTCTTCACACAATGCTTCGTCTGGAAGTTAAAAATGCAGTCTCCATTCGCCACTGTAGAAACTTTCATTTGAAATTTCATGTGAATATTCCTAGGAATTTTTTGCTCACACTGCCCATCTTCTCGAGTTTAAATTTCCAGAAGGTAGCTACAGTGTGAACGGTGTTCTTGTGGTTTCTTCTAGCAGGATCTTTTTTATCACCTTTGAAGCACACTCTCTCAGGTGGAACGTAACCCAATCTGTGGCATGTCTCTGGGACATGATAGGCGAAGGACTCCAAAGAATACTGAGCTGAATGTCGGTTTCTCCTCGCGCAAGTCATGTGTCGCGCAAACTTTCCCCTTGCCCTGCCTCCTATTTACGCATTCTGGTGTTAAATTGTGGATGTATCTGCGTTTTATAATCTGATATTGGCCTTGGGAATTACGAGGGGCCAGTAAGAATGTTACCGTTGGTGTTTGCGGCTCTGAAAGAGAGCATGTTGCCGATTACGAATCATGTTTTATCACCCTCAGCAGTTTGGTTGAGGAGCTGATTTTTTTTTGAGGATATGGCCACAAGTTTCATATCATCTCCATAGGGCATAATCTCCTATACCTCAATACAGAGTCAACACTCTTCTGGTTCACAAAAGAATACTGTATAAAGAAAGAATACGCCATATATTTCGCGGGGGTTTTATTTTCGCGAATTTCACGAATCGCGAGTGGGTCACGAATTTAACAACACGCCAAAATATTTCCAACATAAGAAGTCGGATGAATTTGTTGTCTCCTGGTCAGAAATTCACCACTTCGCTTTGCAAAAGCACATCATCACCGCTGTTTGTAGATTTGAGAATTTTCTGACCGCGAATTCAACCACTCGCGAAATAGTCTGGTTAATCCTATTCGCGAAAATTTATGGCCGCGAAATTTATGGCTTATACAGTATATCGTTTGTTTGGAGCCAGAAGGGTGTTAACTCGTATACTTTAACAAAGAGTTAACGCCCATCTGGCTCTCAACAGACAATAAGCTCCTGTTCAAATACAGTTCACTTGTCATTGGACACATAAATCTTATATGTCATACTACAATAAATCAAAGTTTTCATTTATATAGTATTGAAATATGTGATGCTTTTAGGTTTTTTTCAATATTTTATTCAAACACCATCAAACAGACCACTCCTCCCCACCTGTTTTTTTCCTTCACTCCCTGCAAGTAATCTTACTATTTTGGCCAGATGATAAATTGATCCTAAATGAATATTAATCCTAACCCCAATTCTAATGGGATGTATATAATAAATACAGTGGGACGAAAAACTCTCAATGGTCCTACTTCCATTTTGTCTGATAAATTCCATAAAAGAACCTTAACACATGATCAAAGAGGCATGGAATAATAGTGCCCTCCTCAACTCCCCCCCCCCCCCAAAAAAAAAACCCTTAAAGCAAGAATCTTTCAATTTACCAAACACATACCCTTGTTTTCAAGCAGATGGGACATGGCCATAAGCATGATTTCCTTTCCTGATCATGCAGAACTTGTAGCATGAATGGGTCCAGTAGCAAAGCACAAGCAAAATCTTAAGCAGTATGTGGGACCGAAGCGAACATAACATCCAAAAATAATGAAAAAAAGGGCACGAGTTCACGAACCAGCTGTGACATGGAGGACAGCATGATGGGGAATAAAATGACTCTAATTGAAAGGCAAATGGGTTAAGAGAATTTCAGATGCACACTCATGCATGAGGGAATCCAATTAAGTCGGAACTCTCATAATGGATTCGCTAATTGCATCAATATTAGGTGTGACATCCATATTTCACGTACAAACATGATGCGTGCCATATATCCGCTCATTAGTGCAACACAGATTGGCATTTACAGAGACCTAGCTTTCGCTTGGTACGCTTTTGAGAGAACTGAAATACATCAGTTTGAATCAACAGGATGCTACTGAGCAATGAAATGCAAAAAGTAATATCCACAATATTACTGATACACTGGGCAAAAAAAGAAAGTGGACAATATTTAAGATTTTCAAATAAATATTTAATATAAACTTATCTTTCATACATTAAAATACACAAAAATTAATCCTCTTTCAGATGATATGCAATTGGAATCATACCATTCACGCATGACTGAGCATAGCTATTTAACAATAAATGAGTCTCTGAAAGAAAATTGCAAAAATGAGGCCTCTGGCCATTCAAATGTTGAAGAGCATTTCCATCTTGCAGAGTCAAATTAAAACAATGAAAAAGAAAAAAATCACTAAAAAACAATTGAATTTGCTTGTCAAAACCATACAGTCCTGAGACTATAGTTAACATCTAGAGCTCAAACCTCAGTTTCTCATTCTTTATTTTCATTGTTGAACAAGAATGTCTAATAGATGTACATGGTCATTAATGTTTAAATGGCTAATTGCTCTACATTTGCAATGAAAGGTGATTAAATGAATGTGCCCATCCAAGCGTGAAAGTTCCAAACTTGATCTTAATTGATGTTGGTAAAGTATTAATTTTTCTTTAATTTGATAAATATGTTATTATAATTTATTGACAGTTTATATAAAAGTTTTAAACAACAAAGAGTGTCCACTTTCTTTTTTGCTGAGTGTAGATAAGATGGAAAAGGAATTTGTAGAAAAGAAACGTAATTCTGAGATATACCATGCAAGAGAACTTTGTAGACCCAAACATAATCAATGTGACAGAACTGAGAGATGAGATGCTAAAGAGGTTTGACATTGAAAACAACCAAAATCATCAGGATGATGAAGAAGAATGAGAAGCAAAAGGGCTTTGTAAAGCCAGATACAACATCATCTAGGATGAGAACAAAATACAAATCAAGTTATGCGAATATCAAATGAATGCTCATGAGTACATTGCAACTTCATGTTCTAAATCAATAAAATAAAGTATTTAGCATTCTGTTAATATGAATACTGAATCCATAGTTCATTAAAAAAAATTAAAAGCTTTCGTAAGAGTAAATAAAGACATATTCCAAATCATGTTTCCCTGGTTCTATCAAAATATAATTCTAGATCTTGCTTCATAACACAAAAGATGGCCTTGCCTTTACAAACAAGCCAGATATGATCTTGCTAATATGCATCCTCACGTGATACATTATTTTTATTTTTATTTTTTGAAATATTTTTTTTTAGGGTGGGGGTTACAACTCTTTTGAGTATAAGGCCAAGTAAAATTGATTTCTAGTTCCTCATCCAGACTTTATCTAAATTGAGGATGAGGGGTTCTATGTCAATTTTTTGATATTTTTTCCTGTACATAAACATGCTATTGGGTCAACTTTAACACAAAATTTTCTCATTTCAATTTCATTTGCACATACATTTATGAGGCTAAAAACGAAGTAAAGTGCACTACATTTTTATTGCTGTTACCTCACTATGAAGATGTCCTTAGAGGCTCAGACTCTTACTTTATTTTAGAACACAATTAACAAAAATATTGAGGCAGGCTGAAAAAGGGAAGGAGGAAGGGATCAGAAACTATGAATTAATTTTATTTGGCCAAACATTAAAGAACTTATTCAAGTACTGTGGATCACTGCAACAACAGGATGTTCTCAGAGCAAAAGATCAGCTAGAAAGATAGAATCCCATAAACCCTATCAAGAGAAAGGTGATGATAAGAGCTGAGGAAATCATAGAGGATAGGAAGGAAACAAAGGTAGGATGCAAGCATTTCCAAAAATAAATTCGACATCTCTCTCTCCGAGACATGACACATGTAGTTGTAATTGAATCAGGATATGGGAATGACAGAGAGACAAGTGATCGAGGAGATGAATTGATATCCTGGTGAAGAGTGAATTATGATTCCCTTGACAATGATGTATGGAGGATGTCCCTGCAGAAGGGAGGCTTGCAGGTAGGGGTGATTATTTTCATTGGAAATATGACTCCAGACCTCCACACCCCCCCCCCCCCTCCTCCCTGTTTCATAAAACTTGTTAGCAATAACAACTTACAACTAGAAATTTAATTCGTCACTGAAGACGAATTAGGTGGTCTGTCTTTCACTGTGGCAAAGTGCTTTGTCAGGTGTGATAATATTTCTGCAAGATTATAATCATAATGTTGACGACAATGATGATAAGATATGGTCATATAAGTGATGACAATGACGATAATGATATATTGATAATGATGATCATAATGACAATAATGATGACAATAACCACGATAACCTAAGTTGCATAGCGCCCCTACAGGTTCAGTTTTATGGGCGATTTTTCGAAAAGTGCTTGAAATGGCATGAAACGTTTGCAAAATGAATTTGGGACGATTTGGATCATTTCTAAATTTTGCGCGCGCACGGACGCGCGGACGTACGCGTACGCGCGCGTTTAACGAATTGACCTTGACTGAAATGACAGTGACCTTAACCATGCCAAATATGAAAGAGAAATGACATTTCATTATGAAGATATAACCATAAGTTGATTTTCACAAAATGGCGCCTGCATGACGTCACCATAACCTGATGACCTTGAAAAAGATGTGGGAACTTGACCTTATTAGGACTGATGACTGACGAAAATATGAAGAAAATTGACTGAGCCGATTTGGAGAAATCGGGATAACGAACTGAACGATTTGATATTGCAGGACATGTGGAAGATTATCCCCTTAGCTTTAAAGCTCATGTAGAGTATTGGTAGCAAAAAGGAAATTGGAAAGAAACATGCTAAATATAGTCTCATGTTGTTCTCCTTGTATCAAAAGATGTCTGTAAGAGATCATTTGGTATTCCTTCTATGATTTCTCGTGAATTTCAGTGTAAATATCTGTAAGGAATGCTTGATCAATGCCATTATGCTAGGACCCTTCCACCCCGACGGCTCCCCGCACAGCAATCTTGGGGCTTCGCATAGAGACAGCGTGTGTGCACGGTGTGTAGCTACTCATCATTGGTTTTACACGTGTGTGTACAGTGTATAGCACATGCTGCCTTTGTTGGGATTTTACGTGCCTGTCCCGGCACATAAATTAGTTTTTGCCTCTTATTTGTTTAACACTAAACTTTAGGAGGCGAAATCTTCACAGTGTCTTAGTATTGCTAGTATCTTGCTATTTATCAACAAAAATTGAAGAAATCTGACGAACAGTTTTTGAGGGCTTACCAAAACTTTACATGACCTTTAATACACGACAGGGAATGAGATTCTACACAAACTACTGCACACTACTTTCAATAGACATAACACGCAAAATTAGGCAGTTTTTTACATTGTTTGTGATGGTATATGTTATAATAGTCGAAGAAGATGGTAGAATGAAAGGCAAAAAAAAAAAAAAAAAAAAAAAAAAAAAATGGACCCACCGGGAGTCGAACCTGGGTCGCCGGAATGGGAGGCAAGTGCTTTACCAATGGACCAAAATATTTCCAATAGAGATAACACGTAGACGAAAAACGGGATTCTCAAATGACATTTTGTAGTTAAAGAAAGGGCATGATCCCGACATCTGATCAAAAATTGGAGGGCACACTAGTAAAAGCTTATAGTCTCAGCTATAACATACCAAAATTTGGGAGAAAATCGAGCAGAAATAACAGAGATACTGCTCAAAGAAGACGGGAATGTAGAATCAAGATTTGAGAAAAAGTCATGTCCCATAGAGAATACACGCAAAATGTGAAAAATTGACATGCCTCCTTTAATCGCAAAAATACGCCATGATGCCTTTGTCAAAATGAAAAATCGTGTGGACTGATCTTGTAGAGAATTGTGTCAGCTACAACATATCGAAAATTGGCTGAAAATTGACTAACTATGAGTGAAATATTGTCAAATGAATACAAAATTTATGACGTCATTTTTTCAAAATCGAATTTTTGAGTTCATATGCAAATGTGACGACGTTCCGATTGATTGACCCCCAAATTTTTTTCATGAATTACAATCTACAACTCATAGGCTTTCAGAAAATGTAAAAAAAATGGGGGGTAGCCACACATTCTGACGAGCTATGGCGGATTTTATATAGACATGTTTTTACCACTTTTTACATTATATTGCCCATTGACGCGCGCACGAATTTTAAACTTTGACGCGCGCGTGTGGCATTATGGAATGTCGAGAATGACTGGAAATAGTTGGAAATTGTCAAGAATAGTGTCAGGAATCCAAACCATACGAAAAAAACGGCGTTTTTACATTCCGTACGCGCTGTGCGCGCGCATAACGCGCGCGCAGGCGTGCACGCACGGAAAATTTTGAAATGCTTAAAATGGCCTCAAACGTGTGCAAAATGAATTTGAGATGATTTTGAGCATTTTTAAATTTTGACGTGCGCGTACGTGCACGTCATAATGCGCGCGCAAATTTTGCTGACATGTTACATTGACCCTTGACCGGAAGTTTATGTGTGTTAAATATGGTTCATTTTTGATGACTCGTTATGAAGATATGATCGATAATGTGATTTCACAAAATGGCGCCTGGATGACGTCACGATGACCTGATGACCTTGAAAAATATTTCGGGAACTTGACATTGATATGCCTGATGAATGACTGAAATTTGATGAAAACTGAATGAGACGAATTTGAGAAATCACTGTCACAAAAAAGTGGCGTAAATAAAGAATAATAATAAAGAAAATTCTGACGAAATTAAGAGGTGGTCTGTCAAGTGACAGACCACCTAATAATTGTTATAAGCTACTGAAATCCTTGAATATGATTGGCAGAGAGCAAATACATCAAAGGAATGGGGCAGTTGTTATTGAAAACAATTTTCATGAAACAGGGCCCAGGTGGGTGGGGCAGTGGGAAAGGGGGGGGGGTATATAGATATGAAAAATGCTTTTGATTAGACTCCAGGAGGGTGGGGCATAGGGAAAGGGAGGGGGCTACAGATACGGATCATTATTTATTTTCTTTTTGTAGAAATAGTATCCTCAAAGGGTGGAGAGGAGATGGGTGATTGTACAAGACTACAGATACGGATCATATTCTGATTTCGACCAGCAAAACGTGTGAAGAGAGATTTTAAGAAAGGACTCCACAAAGATATGGGGAATTGAGGCTGCACAGTTTGGAAATGTTTGAAATAGGAAAATTACCCTAGGTGGGTCGAGCATGCGATACACAGATATGGACCATTGTTTTTACTTTAAAAAAAAAGAAGATTATTATTATGGCCATTAGAAAAACATACATGTACGATGTTGGTGAAATTGTGCTTATCATCTGCTTGGAGCCAGAAGGGCGTTAACTTGTATACTTCAACATAAAGTCTCAACTGAAGATATCATTCTGCACAGTACACACAAACACTCTGGAAACGGCAACATAATGCAAATAGAGTTTGAAACGAACGCTAAATGCTTGAGATGTACATAAAATTCTTTCATGACAACTTCCTTCAATGTAACCAAGGTCAAATTTGCTATTTTAAAAAATGTAATAACTCCAAATGTATTTGGAGGTATAGTGTGCATCATTTCCACTGCCTCATGTTCCGACAGAGAAAGTGTAATGGGGCAATATATTCCCTGCATAACAGATGGTGATTACATGCTTCTGCATATGTCATAAACTATTATAGCCGCTCATAATGAGGTTGTTTTTCAACATATTCATTCATGTGAGGAAATGTCATGGCACTCGTAAACAAAATATCGATTAACAAAACAATATGCTATCTTTGCCTGTCCTATGTTGGCCTACAGTAACATAGAAAAATTAGAGGAGGGTTTTTTTGTTTTTTTTAAATAATGCTGCATATTAATTTCTTAATGTCCTTACATGTACATAATGAAGGGATGATTCCTATATCACCAGGGGCCTGTAACATAAAGAGATAAATCAATCTTACTATTGATATCAATCGTAAGTCTATGGCAAACCATGTACTGAAGAGTTACAATTGATCCAAAGATTGATTTATCTCTTTATGTTACAGGCCCCAGAAAGTATAAAAATGCCTTGAAAGCCTTTGGAGAATGTTATTTCTTTACACTCATTTTCATAATGAAAATATGACTAAATTGATGTGCAGCAGTCTTTTTTCTAAGCTTTCATCTGCTCAAAAGCTGGAAGGACTTTAACTCATATCTTTACACATAGAACTATAAATGCCCTTTTGACACTCAACAGAAGATTTGCACACCAACACTCAGGCTCCTAACATGAGATATTTGCTATGAAATTGGATTTTTTTTTTTCTTCAAAGGTTCAATTTCTTTTCAAAATATCCATATCTACGGTTATTGCCTTTGGAAAAGTAAAAGTACTTCACATTCTCAAACAAAAATGGATACAGAAAAGATACTGCTTGTATGATGACAAATGACAGTACATTATCTAGGAAAGACATCATCTGGGCAAAGGAGGAGAGGCTAAGGCCCATTCATACTTGAGGCAGTGAACCACCTTTAAAAATTGCCACAGCAAAATTAAATGAAATAAGCATAATCCATTTCACATTTATATATCTTAGAACATGCAGATCAGTGACTATGCATATGGTTTATTTTTGCACAGAGCAAATGTTTTTTGTCTTTCTAATTTACCCCCCTCCCCCCCCCCCCCCGAAAATTTTTTTTTTAAAAAATTGCCATTCAATTATGTTTACAAGCAAAATTTTGCCGCAGTGGTTTCTTCAAGCAGTATATCCAACCACATCTGAATGGGGCATGATACATGTACATATTTACAGAGACGTCTTGTCTGACTCTAAATTGTATGTGAATCAAAGCAAGGACTCTGAAAATCAAATGATAAATGTGAAGCTAGCCGAGTGAAAAATTGAGTTAGCTTGCATTAATCATCAAGTCACGGCAAACCTTGTAAATCATATTGACAATGTAGTACTGGGAATACAAATACAGAGGTTAGAATTTAGAACTTTGACAAATTTTAGGTGAGCTGTTCAATCAGGCATATTGGATATTATCATAAGCTTCCGTCATAACGTAGTTTTGAAATATTATGTCATAATTTGGTAAAATTTTCTGTTTGGGGAAGGAAAGATACCTTGTAAACTTTTTCTTCCATTAAAAAGAACTGTTTATTTTCATGCCCCATGAAAGCAAGTTTTACTCTTATGACAGTTGTTTCATATAATTAATTAGAATCTGAACCAGCTGATTGTTAAAATAATGTGATGATTATAGCTTATACTAAACTTTGTGCATTGTCATTGTAAAATAAATATCATTTTCATTCATTTCTAATTTCACAGTCAAATGAAGGAAACGTTTTTGCACAATGTAATTTGTTAGAGTGTGTCCATTCAATGGAAAAAAGCATTGTGCTTTCCAATAAAAAAATATAAGCCAATAAACATTACAAACCTACAAAGTTTTACCACTATTCATATTGTGCGGAGATTATATTCAAAACATATGATAATATGACTTGGTAAAAAGCCAGCCTATTTCAATAAGCATTAATCAATTATAACAGAAACACGACCATCCATTAGTGACCCCTCACCATGTCCTAAGGGGCTACTCCAAGACCCCATGTCGCCTCCTTTCATGCCCCCCATCTCAAAATTATTCGTCCTACATCTATCTTCCATCGTCTCTGTATTCTCATAATTTCTAAGCCATTCATCTTTCTTCTTTTTCCATGCTCCCATCTCCTGTCTTATGACTCCTTTCTCTCTTGCTCTTTCTTCCCTAATTCTATTGTCTCTTCTCTTCTCTCTCTCTCCCTCCCTCTCTGTATATGGAAAATGTGCTAAATAAATACACTATTATTATCATCTCACCCCCCCCCCTTCTCTCTCTCCCTTGTCTCTCTGTCTCTCTCTCTCTCTCTGTCTCTCTCTCTCTCTCTCTGTCTCTCTCTCTCTCCCATCTTCCATTGTCCCTGTACCCTCATCTCGAAACCATTCATCTTTCTTCCTGCCTGGTGCGGCAAACAAGGCCCTTGTGGCCATCAGAAGCAGCACTCAAGAGACCTCATGCGTCAACATGCACACATTTAATTTCAATCATCATGATGCTACAATGATGTTACACAACAAGATGGAGCACTAATAAATGAGGGAACAGGTTCACAAAAAGACGGTACAACAACAGCAAAATAAAACCTCTAACGCTATCAAGTGAGAGCATTATCTTGAGGCATTTTTAATCACCATTTCCTTCTTGATCAAATTGCTCTGCTATTTTATTTACCATCTACAAATGTATCATCGTTATCAAAGTGTGGTATAATTTCAATCATGATGATGCTACAATCATGTTTAACAATAGGATAGGATACTAATAAAAGAGGAACAGTTTCACGGAAAGATGGCACAACAACAATGAAGAAAACCCTTCAACAAGCATTATTATATTTTGGTAGTTTAATCATCACTGCTCTGCATTAGTGTTTACCATCCACAAAACAATCATCCTTGTCCACAGTACATCTTTACTTTTCTCCTCAATATCAATTTTTTAATATTTAAGATTCTTCCATATTACAAGGAGTAGGGATTCCATCTTTTTTAAAAGTGAAATGATGCTTCATATTGAAAGTGTGATATTTTTTTTTTTTTTTAAACGAAAGATTTTGTTTAGCAAAGATGCACAACCAATTAAACCTCACCACGACCAAGATTAAATCTGAGGTTTCTAAATGACAGAACATGTTATTTCACATTTCTTTTCTTTTCTTTCCACCTTGTCTTTGGAATATTGTATACAATTGATATTACAACCGATGCTGAAGACAATATCAATACAATATTATATACGATTACGGATTATTGATTGACATTACTACAGAAGCCAAGATCAATGACTTTTCGTCTTAGGCTCTGCTCCTTCTAACTCATGAAGATAACTGGAAACAAACTTTCATTTTATCCTAACTTCCCCTTTAAAAACTACATACACTCAAAACATACACACACACACTTTCATTTAGCTATAAAAAAAATCCAATTATGCACAGCCATAGAAAGTAATGACTTACAAATCTTGCCAGAGACCCAGCAATCCACCGTCACACTGCTATCATCCACTATCTAGTCAGCATGGAGTAAAAAAGTGCCCTTTTTTTTCTCCTCTTGGTTCAAGTATTCCCACCTTTCTTCCTCTTGAGCACTGATAATACATCCAAACGCTTGCCACGGCAGGCAGGCAACGTAATCGCATTGCCTGTGACACACGTACGGCCCTGTACCGCTGTGCGGAAGCATGCATGCATCTAGATCATGCTCTGCTCTTCAGCCACCGGTTGAAACCACGGGAGCCAGGCAGAATGCACCCCAGCATCCATACACAAGTAAATATGCACTACGGGAGAGGGGATAGATAGCCTGGCAGGATTCTCGCATACATACACATCAGATGAACCACCCGCTCATCAGAGACATGGTGGAGTGGAGATATGGAAGGGGAAAGGATGAGTGAGATTGAGAGTGAGTGTGAGAGACAGAGACAGAGACAGCAAGACAGAGAGAGAAAGAAGAAAGAGAGAAAGAGAATATGTGTGAGTAAGAATGTGTTTGAGAGAGAGAAAGAGAGATAATAAGAGATAGAGAAAGAGAGGAGAGGAGAAAATCCTTGATTTCCATGAAATGTAAATGATCATTTCCACAAGCAGTAAAATATAATGTACAAAGGTGGTGATGTATTAAACGTATGGGGGGGGGGGGTAAAGAAAGACAACGCAAAGCTGTTACCAAGACTGTCCCGAAGTAGAAATAGTAATGATGAGATACTACTGCATAATACAGAAATCTCTTTCATGCGCACAAAGAAAGAAGAGTAAAGTGCAGGAGAGAGGTAGAGGTGGGGGCAGACAGACATTGATACAGGGGATACTCAAACTGAATTAGCATTGATTTCCTGAATAACACATGCTTGGAATTTCATAAGCACAAATAAGTGAAAGGGATTGAGAAAAGAGAGGGTAATAGAAAGAAAAAGGGAAATAGAGAGAGGGGGAGAAAAGGAAAGGGAGAAAGAGAGGAGAGAGAGAGACAGAGGAGAGAGATGGAGAAGAGATGCTTAGAGAGATGAGAGAGAGGGGGGGGCAGATGAGAGGATATGTTAAGAGAGATGAGAGATGAGAGGAGATGCTTAGAGAGATGAGAGAGAAGGGGAGAGATAGAGAGGAGATGCTTAGATAGATGAGATAGAGGGTGACACAGAGACAGGAAAGAAAAAGAGGGGGAGAGATGGGTTGACAGAGTGAAGACAGAGAGTGAGCAACAGAGAGAAACAGAGAGAGACAGAGAGACTGAGCGAGAGAGACAGAGCGAGAGAGAAATGGAATAAGGCGCGGCCTGGTATTCAAACCACAATCGACACCGACACCTATAAGTGAAGCAACATAAGCCGCTATGAGTAATCATGAAAACATATAAGCAGTACATTAAACCTGAAGAGA